>CM064582.1:48894659-49104659 GCA_032716605.1 Paralithodes platypus | reverse complement strand
TTTGGCAAAAAGCATGGCCCCTCGTGGGCTCCACCACCTTGGTCACGTAGCCTACACCAGAGAATGCTCGACCAGTAATAAAAGTGTTTTCAATAAGAAACACTTATACAAGTAAAATACACTACTTCAAGTGATAAATAGCAATATAATTGACTCAATATGGTATGAAAGTGATCCACAAACAAGCGAAACCATGGCCCCTCGTGGAGCCCACCTTGGTCACGTACACCAGACTAGCAAAACACTTCACTAACATGGTTTTTATACCCTAAATAAGAATAACACAATAATCCATCGATAACCCAACGATATAGCACTTCGTTTGGGTTATATTAGGGCGGTAATACCAGCCAGGCTGGGCAAAATGGAGGCCCCTTGGTTTAAAGGGCCGCACACACCCACCTACTAGGCTGGCTGATGGGAAGAAACTGACTCTCTCTACCACCGCGGGGCCCTCACAGGGACGCTAGGGGGTTGCTAGATGTTTCCACATGTACATCTAACTTATCGGACTTACCAGCCAAAAAACCGGCTCAATTGCGTCATAAACTTATTTTCTAGCAATATAATTAGTCCATATGACGCGATCGCGTCATATGTGTTTTTGGTTAACTCTGCCATATGACGCGATCGCGTCATATATGTCTGGGAGAGTTAACGTTCTAGTAAAACCAAAGTATTTATAGTATTCCCAAGCCGTTAGTTTGACGTTTTTTTAACTTTCATGTCAAACCAAACCACAAGCTAACCAAAAACTAACGGTTAGCTCATGGTAGGCTTCTATGGGGGTATTGTTTCTACATGTACACTGTCCCTATCCCTGTCCTGATTAAGAATAGGTTTTACCTGTGAAGGTTCTGATTGTCTCCAGACCCCCCCGGCTATGAGCCGCGGATGGCTGGGAGTCCTGTATCACCTGAGAACTATAAAAAATTTGACGTGAGCAAGAAAGAAAACCCCTATACTGATCTACTAAAACTCTGTTAGACACAACCGGAGGACCTTTACGTGGCACATAACTTAACTTAGGTATTGCGAAAGTAATTCTTGCGGTACACTCAATTATTGTTCATCCCTAGGACTCGACTCCATCCCCTCCGCCCCTACCTCTGAGTTGCCAGATTGGATGTTAGGCGTTAAAGAGGTAGGAGTGGAGGGCGGTGGCCGCGACCCCGGTGAGGGCTGGTGACACGGTTGCATGTTGTCCGTACGGACACTTTGATGACCTGAACTAGATGGCGTCGAAGATGCAGAGTCCTCCTTCCGGCATTATGTCGACCTCGATGATTCTACGGAAGACTGCCAGGACTGTTTGCTGGGAGATCTAGATCGCGATCTAGCTTTGGGCCTAGGTGAAGGCGACCGTCTCCTCTTCGACCGGTCGGGGGGGGTGGTGTCTCGGCACTGTCACTTTCATTACTACTACTACTCACTACCTCTTTGGAAAGTGCTTTAGATTTAGTATTAGGTTTGGTTGACTTGGCCGGAGTTGCCTTAACTAGCGGAGACTTAATGACTAGATGCTCCCACAGAGCCTCATCGTCACAATGGAGCGCTTTATGTGCAGTGTCTTTGGCATAAACGTTAAAAATATTTTTAATCTCCTTAATGGCTGCTAAGCAAGAAAGGTCTCTCTTATCAAACACCGCCGCTCTTAACCCAGAACACACGGAGCACCGTTTCGACACCCATAGTCCTCTTGAACGATCAAGACACTTAACACAACGTATACATAATTTGTGAGCAAAAACAGGTAAGAGAGAACAGGTAGGAGTAGCACAAAGGTCAAAGCGAGGCATGATGGAGCTAGGGACCCCCCCCCCCCCCCCCGCCGTAATAGGCCACTCCCTTGTCGCCAGAACTGCTACTACTGAAGTGTTGGGATAGTGGAAATAGAAAATTTCCAGGAATCAATGCTCATAAGGATAACCTGAGAGGTGTTAACACATCCTACCTCAAGTCTGCCGGAAAATTAGCTATAGCCACTGCTACTCTAACCTTCGGCTGGACCCGACTAAGAAAAACCTGAGGTTTTTCTATATTATACATATGAACTGCTTATACCTGTGACAAAGTGTCACTGGCCCACTCGACCTTAATCATTTGACTATCATTGATTATTCGGAGTAGATAGATAGATAACGAGCTTCATGACTAATTGAATCATATTATCACCCCACTAGACTGTTGCGCCGGGCGTGGTAAGTCTAAGAGTCTTGCCGTGTGAGACTATCGGTCAGGGCGAGTTCACTCGGCGGGCCGAGTTGACTCCCTTTGGAATTAGCATATTCCGCCGGGAGGTTCGTGTTTCAGCACACCACGCCGGGACATTTGGTTGGTTTCTTATCGTCTGAGACGAGAAAACGGAGGCTCTGCTGAGAAAGCCGCCGGAAAAACGAACCAAAATTTTTAGAGGTGAGGACTTATATGGGAAAGTCAACCCCCCCCCCCATATATACGGGACGTCTCCCACAACCCCTAGAGCATGTAAAGCACACATGCGAAAGCACACATAGGGGAATAAATAGGCTTAATATATACATAGAGAATAATTTATCAAAAATAAATAACCCCTAGCCTACATTGGATACCCCTAATGAGGCTGACCATGAGGTAACGACGAAACATCAACTTGGCAGCAACCAGACGCTCCGAAGATCCAGCAGCAGCAGCAAAAGGAGGAAGAGGCCCACGATAGGGGCCCATGCGAAGATTCGGACTCCAAAAAGTTCCGCACCACGTGTGGCAACCCTTGAACTAGAGCATCAGCGAAAATAACATATGCAACTGCTTCATAGTGACGGCCTGAAGCATAGACTTGCGGAATGGTAGCCTCGTAACTAATATATCAGAGAGCTAAGGCGCAAAAATGAAACACAAACAAAACAAATGGTACGTCGATCCTGGGACTCGTAGGCGCCTGTTACAATAGTACCCTAATTTGAACACTTCCTGCGGGCGTACCAATGGGGCAGCCTCTGCTAGCTAATCTATAACTCTGTTCAATACAACTCAGAAGTATACAAATGAGCAGAGACTCATTAGAAGCGAGCGAACGAAGAATGAAGCAGGAGCACAGAGCGACCCACCCTCACGGTATGGACGCGGGAGGAGGAAAAAAGTATGGCCGCTAGAGGGCCAGCGTTAGGAATCCACACACAAGAAATCCACGCATTGGAAAGCTTTAGTATAACAATTTTTAAGTTATTTTTTCTTTTCTCTTTTTTACGAAGTTTTTTTCGTAGTTGAGTACCCAATCATAAGACGATTCCATAAGAGAATGAGCGTTACCCTTATGAAGTATAGTACTCCTGTCCTCCCTCGCGGTAGATTCAAACTAACGACCGCGGCGTTTGATGGGAGACTATTATACTAATAGGCATATCGTCAATGATGGAGGGGCCACTATTAAATAGTGAACATTGTATTACTTCAGACGTAGCTTGAAGGAGCACCTGAACCGAACAGCTGCGAGAAGGGAGCACCAATAATAATAGTTCTTAAAGCTAGCTCATGCTAAGCCAGCTAAGGGCAGCCCAATAAGGCCGATTAGACGTATTTCCATTGGGGTCCTGTACTACTACCCCATCCCTTTGCTCATGAGGGATGGTAACGACTCAGTGCTTGTGAAAAATCTTTAATGCGCCGAGCGTGGGCGCACCCTTCACCACCCTTCTGGGTGGAAGTCCGAGACGCTAGTCACTACACCAAGCGAGCCGCTGTCTTACTACTAAATACGACATAAGAGATAGGCAAAACAAACTAAAATGATTACTTAAATATTTTGACCAGTCCAACGTACTATAGAATGTAAGGTATCTTAATTAACCCCCTATAGAAATACTGTCTCTAAAGTATCTACCAATCATATTCATTTATATTTTTTATCCTCCCCTTTTTCCCCAGCTAACTTAATACCACAAGGACCCCAATGGAAATACGCCTAACAGCCTTATTGGGTTATCCTTAGTTGGAATTATGCAAAGCTGGTACATGTCATATTTGTAACATATTAAGTGGTACCAACATTGTAAAATGCTAACTGAATAAATATTATTAGTATAAGTATGTCTTCCCCTAACTTCTGTCACCGTCACACGACAGGATCACCCCCACGGACCAGGATGTCGTAGGGAATACTAGGCAACAACGTCTTCACAGATCTTCAGAACCTGCCTGTGTCTTGTCTTCAACTTGAGACACCTAGAGGATCCTCGATCGTGCTGCTATTTGAAACCTATCCCTGTCTTATGTAACATTGTACCTCTAACCATATGATTTTGTGTGAATAAGAATAACCCATATTTGTACTCTGTTTTATTATCTCTATTACCTTTGTGTTTGTGTTCTTGTGTGTTCTCATCTTCTCCAGTCAAGTAAAAACCTACCTATAAAGTCAATACAACACCAGTAAAAACCTAGTATAACAATATGAATGAAGGTGATGCTGGTTGGGAGGAGGGGCGTCGACTGACTGGGGACAGAGGTGCATGGGGGCGTTTCGTTCGTGGCCACCCCTTCGGGGATCACGGCGTCAGGCAATAGATAGATAGATTATTATTATTATTATTACTACAGACTAATGAGGAAGTAAGAAGGAGGTGTGGTGTGGAGGTAGATGTGCTGGAAAGTGTGAAAAGGAACAACTTGAGATGGTTCGGCCATATGGAACGTATGGAAAGCGAGAGAATGACTAAGAGGGTGTATGAGAGCGAGGTGGAGGGACAGAGGGGGAGAGGTAGACCGAATATGAGGTGGAAGGATGGAGTGAGGAAGTACATGAACGAAGGTGGTGCTGGTTGGGGGGAGGGGCGTCGACTGACTGGGGACAGAGGTGCATGGGGGCGGTTCGTTCGTGGCCACCCCTTCGGGGATCACGGCGTCAGGCAATAGATAGATAGATAGATTATTACTACATTTTCTGACAGATTTATCGTGGATTCACGATAGTCAGTGGTAGGCTATAACCTACATTTTCTATGTATCATACCCTAAATACAGTTTGTAGTATGTAAGCTTAATAAGTTAAATAAGGCCTATTATACGAAAGTATAGTATTTAAGTGTCTTTAAGAATGCACCATGCCGTAATATTATGAAAGCGGTGCGATATTTACCGCTAGATATCCGCTACTAACTTAGCAGTAGCCGTAGCAGTAGCCTCTAGATTCGGAGCGTAAGACGATGACGTCTTGGATTGTGGCGCACCACGTCAGAGCACTTTTATACTTCGTCCAAGCAACAACTCCACTCTTTAGTTCGCCGCGATCCTGGTTCCGGTTTCATCTAGCTCTCATCATTAACCTAACCCTTCCTCCCCGGGTGTCATTTTAATATGACACCACGGCAGATGGGCAGGTACCGGGTGTCATTTTAATAGACTACATACTGGGGCAGTGCGTTCCACTCATTTACCACTCTATCACAAAATTACCACTCCCATCCGAGTGGTATATGACTGCTCAGCCCACCTAGGCCACAGTCCCAGTCTAAATGACTGTCTGTTGACCGGCCCTTCAATGGTGTCGGATCTATCTCAGCAATTACTGCGATTTAGACTGGGACGATACGCATTCACCAGCAATATTGAAAAGGCCTTCTTGATGGTGAAACTACAGAAGGGGGATAGAGACGTCACCCGGTTCCTCTGGTTCGAAAACATCGACGACCCCGAGAGTCCCATACTAACCTATCGGTTTAAGGTAGTCTTGTTTGGCGCAACATGTTCACAATTTCTATTAAACGCGACCATTAAAAAACATCTTGAGGATTCTGAAGAAGACACAACTGAACTCGCTCGCGGATTATATATAGACAATTTACAGGGGTCTAGTGATAGTGAAAAGGAACTAGTCGCAAGCTATAGCCAGGCTAGTAGGTTGTTAACTGAGGCTCATCTGTTTCTCCGCGACTGGGTTTCAAATTCTGTGTTGCTTCGGGATGGTCTCATAATAGATGGGGTAGCTTCTGATAACCAAGAATATGCCAGAATCTTGGGGATGATATGGCAACCAGGGAAAGACATACTGATGTACCGGAACAAAGATGATACTGAACAGGCAGGAACGCACACAAAACGTAGTCTGTTGAGTAAAGTCGCGCAATTTTTTTATCCTTTAGGTTTAACATTACCTGTTACCATCAGAGCTAGGATTCTAATACAAGAAATATGGAGACGCAACGTAGAGTGGGACGAAAATTTACCCGATGATCTTATTGAACAGGGTAGGTCCTTACTAGAAGATTATAACACCCTATGTACATTAGAGTTACCGCGCCAAGTGGCCGCATTTGGACCCATGTCTTTACATGCATTCTGTGATGCGAGTGCCACAGCGTATGGAGTAGCTATTTATTGTGTTACCTCGTTTGGAATTAATTTACTCACCTCCCGGGCTAAGGTTGCACCGGTAAAGGGGGTCACAATTCCCAAACTGGAACTAACTGCCATGCTGCTATTGGGACGTTTGGTTAATCATGTACGCATTTCATACGATAAGGAACTGCAACTAAGGGCGGTACACGTATGGTGCGATAGCCAAATTGCACTAAGCTGGGTGCATAGTCAAAGGACATTGCCCGTCTATGTGTGCAATAGGGTGGATGAAATACGATCCCTACTACCAAACGCCTGCTATCATTATGTACCAACCAAAGACAACTCCAGTGACCTAATAAGTAGGGGAGTAATGGCGTCCAAATTGATTAAGTCCGACCTGTGGTGGCAAGGCCCAAAATGGCTGCTCCACGAAGGGGATTGGGCTGCATGGAATGCCGAGGTTGAGTTAACTTTGCCTTTAGACACAGTGACAGCTGTCATTCAACCGACATCAACACCGAGTCCTATGTTAGAGTGGGTAAGGATCGGTGGGTACAATAAATTAGTCAGGGTCGTAGCTTGGGTGTTGCGTTATATCACCAACATAAAGGCCAGGCTACAAGGACGACTCTGCAATCTGGGTCAAAGCTTAAATGCAGTAGATATAAAAGCAGCTGAGGTAACACTAATTAGATGGGTTCAAAGGGAATCCTTCAGTCAGGAATTAGAGTCCATGAGAAGTTCTGGTAAGATTAAAATGCCTAACATTGTGCGTCAACTAAGGCTACACCTGAAGAATGACATTATTAGATGTGGGGGACGTCTAAAGTGGTCAGGTGTAGACGACTGTGCCAAGAATCCTATCCTGATGCCTGCAACACACCATGTCACCGATCTACAGGACTAGACTATACCGGCGCACTGAGAACTAGGGAACTGGACAAGGTTTATGTGTTGCTCTTTACTTGTGCCACTTCACGTGCAATACATTTAGAACTCTGTGACAATATGTCTTGTGAAGAGTTTATGCTGGCATTCAGGAGATTTTGTGCACGTCTTTCCTTCCCTCATTTGATTCTTAGCGACAATGCTCCCACTTTTCTTCAAGCTTCCAGGTACAATAGGTCAAGGATGAAAGTATACAGTTTTTCGTCTGCTATAGCCACACATGGTTTGTCATGTTGGTAGCCATGACAGCCTTTCCACTAGCCCAAACCGGCGCTCGCGTCCGTTTCATTGCCCTTTGGATCACATATAATCCAGTCTTGGGGATGAAAGTGAAATATCAATATTTACCTACTTATTAATTAACAAGTATTATTAGATTCCTCTTTCTACTCATTATTTATTATGAATGTTATAATGTTAAGTGTATATCGTAATATCTTTTATAGCCACTCCATATTCGTCTACTTTAGATACACAAAAATCTAATTCCTAAACGTGGACGTAAGGAAGCCTGTGTGTTCAATAGGGTAATGACCCAGCAATTTTACTCATCTTGCGAGCGCCATTGCTTTATGAGTCAGTCCTCGAAGCATAATGAGGCTTTACTTGTGATTTTTATTTATTTATTATTTTATTATTATAAATTTTATTTTTATCAGCAGAACACCTGCAAACCAACTGCAACATTGATATCACCATACCCTACATTATTAGCCACATATTACCAAGTGTGAAAATGGACCTGTATTCCACTGAAATATCGTATATAGGTAGACGTTTTGATTTTCGTTTTCACTCTCGCATTTCTTGTATATCTATCAATAACATTAAGTGTTTAATATCTCCGAAGTGATATTCACGTCAAAGATTATAGAGCAATATATTCATATTTCCGTCTGACAACTAAGTCCAGGAACACGTTTTTAAACACCCTGTATAAGGTGGGCGGGCTCTGAGATATGGCTACCAGGGCTGCCAACATGACAAACTATGTGTGGCTATAGCAGACGAAAAACTGTATACTTTCATCCTTGACCAACTGTACTTGAAAGATATTAGCGACGATCCAACAGTTGTTGCTTACTTGGGAGAGCGAAGGTGCGATTGGAAGTTTATACCAATCAAAGCGCTGTGGTTTGGTGGAATGTGGGAACGGTGTGTAGGCATCGTGAAGTCAGGCTTACGGGCGGTTGAAGGACGTGCCTTGTTAAAAAGGAGCGAACTAGTAACTGTGCTCACTGAAGTCGAGGCGGTTGTTAACGATCGTCCTCTCACTTATGTATATACCGACCTGCAAGAACTACTGCCACTAACACCAGCGCATTTGCTCTACGGCAAGCAGTTGACTGCATTTCCTACTGACTTGCAGTCACAGGCAGAGTTAGAGGACCCTTCGATGTTCACCGAGGCTGCGGTGTCACGACATTACCAGTATATTTCTAGGGTTACAGGTGATTTTAAAAAGAGATGGGTGAATGACTACTTATTGGCACTATGTGAGAGGGCAACTAAGACTGCACCCACTGTAGGCGAGATAGTGTTCATCCATGATGATAGTCCTAGGTTGTACTGAAAGTTGGGCCGCGTAGTGAAGGTGTACGAGGGCGAAGGCTCAGCAGGGCGAGTAGCGCTGCTCAAGACAGCTACTGGGACTACTCTTCGTCCGGTCGCACGACTGTACGCTATGGAGCTTGGCTCTTCTACACAAGAAGAAGCTCCACCTGATGATGCTGGATCCGAGGAGGCTGACTTAGCCGATCCACCACAACCCGTTGGAGTTCCGCCTCGGATCGGGACTAGACCCAGACGCGCAGCCCGTGGCGCCGTTGATAAGTGGCGACACAAGATTGCTTCTGGGCAACTCTAGATATAAGGTGGGGTTCAGGTATTGTGTTTTTTTGGGGGGAGTGTATCGTGGATTCACGATAGTCAGTGGTATAACCTACATTTTCTATGTATCATACCCTAAATACAGTTTGTACAGTATGTAAGCTTAATAAGTTAAATAAGGCCTATTATACGAAAGTATAGTATTTAACCCGGCAAGTACAGGAAGACAAGAGTCTTCCCCGGGCGACTGCGGGAAGACTCTTAACCCGGCAACGGAGAGAAATGTAATGCCCTCGAAAATGTCCCGCAACCACAATAATGTACTACCCGAGTTGACGTCAGGTATAGCGTAAAATAGTCGTGGATGGTAAGTCCAATAAACTCATCACGTGATAACACCACGAGACTATCACCTGGTTCTTAAAAATCGGACAAAGGTTGCTATACTTTTAGTACATCCGTGGTAGTACAGTGGGTTAGCGCGCGGGCCTGGTGGTGATGGTGGTGCGTCACTAACCAGGGTTCGAACCCCACCCAAGGCATCTCAAAACCTGTGGGTTTTTAGGAGGGTTAAATTCCCTTCAGAGGTTCGTACCCCGCGCCAGGTACCAGGAAAGGTTGATCCTAAAGGTAGCCTGGGGATAATTCCCATTCCTATTTAACCTGGAAAAACTGAGCATAACATTGGCGGCAGCGGTGGTTCTTGATTCGGATAAAAGGTTGCATTACATTGCAAGTTTGGAACAGCTAGAACACGAGAACATCATGGCGCACCCTCCTCACGTTTCCATCCCACATTATGATGAAACAAATTATGGGATCGAAATATTCATGAACATAGTGAAACCCTCACTTGACATAGCTTATACCACGGACGCACAAAAAATAGCCGTAACATTAACGCACCTGGGAAAAGCCGTTTCCCTGGTTGCCTATCAAGTGCACCCTGATCTCACCTGGGACGAATTTCGCACAATAGTGATAGAAGCCATTAAGCCTTCGTTGGGCACTTTCGTGGCCCACACCCAGTAGAGGACTTCGTGCTGGGTCCAGGCCGAGAGCAAGTTGTGGATTAACCTCTGAAGTGCGCATGGGGGTAATTGGAAACGTCCCCCTGTGCTGACGTATTTGAGGTGTTTCCGTCACTAAAATATTCATTGTGCCATTAATAGCATTAATACTTATCCATATGCGCCTATTATGGGTTGATTATAAAGGTATTAACCTGAAACAACAATAAAACGAGTGAAAACAGCGTTTGGATGGTCAAAATCGGAGATATAGCCCGCGAGTTGTATAATGTATGGGTGAGGCAATCTGCTTTCCCGCCAATTTTCCCCAAGGCCACTGAGACACAGTCGATCGATACTCTCTCTCTCTCTCTTGCACTCGCTTGCCATCAGTGATGACAACACCCTGCTTGCAACTCGCTAATGTTAGCACGAAAATATACCTCAGAATAAGGGAATAACAGGGAAAATAGGTGATAACTGAAGGAGAGGAGGAAAGTGGGGAAGGAGGGGAGGTAGAGGACTGAGATTTTGCATGGCCCAGGGGCCAAAAAAAATAAAAAAAATAAAAATAAAAAAATATTGTTTTTTCGATGTCAAAAGTTGATTTTGTTTTTCTCTGACTCTTAAGAGTCTTCCCGCAGTCCGCCGGGGGAACTCTTAAGAGTCTCCCCGCAGTTCCCGGGTTAATGGAGGAATTGGCCATTATTCCTTCTCCGGCAAGAGAGGGAACACTTTGTTGCCTTCCAGGATTAATCGCTTGGTTTTCAGTCGGCCTAGTTTGACAGTTAATTGTATCCAATTGAGAGAACCGATCAGGGAATCCCACGTTTTCCTGGTCGTATCCAGACTGTGGAGGAACCGGAACAGTTTCCTTCGAAACCTGTTGCGGTTGTCCGCACTCTGTGTAAGAGTCAGAGCGGCGGTATCCCAGATCAGCCCTATCCACTGTATCGTCATTGAGGGGACAAGGCGTGACTTTGCCAAGTTCACCTTGAACCCTAGGGCTTGTACATGAGCTAACACTCGGTTGACATGATCCTGACATAATTCTAACGAGTTTGCCACTACTAGCCAATCGTCCAGATACCAAAACACCTGTATGCCTTGAACTAACAGGGGTAAAAGTGCTTGCCTGACAAGCTTGGTGAAAACTCTTGGTGCTAGGTTCAGCCCGAATGGCATCCTTTGACAGACGTAAGTCTCTTGCCGGATTCTCAAGGCGAGAAACTTTTGGAACCTCTTGTTTATAGGGACATGCCAATAGGCATCTTTGAGATCGATCGAACACATCCAACTTTGCGGTGGGAGTGCGAGTCTGAGTTGCTGTATAGTCAGCATCCTGAAGGGTGAATTCTCTATAAATGTGTTCAGTTGCAAGAGATCTAGAACGGGTCGCATTTGCACACTGTCCCTTTTTGGCACTAAAAAGAGGTGTGACGTGAAAACTAGTTGGGAAGCATTAACTGGAATCAGAACTCGTTTGGCAATCATTTCTTGTACTACGGCCTCCTCCTCCTGAGACACTGGGGTATACTCCTGCGGCTGATGCAGTCGAGGCCGCCGGAGCCATCGCCAGGTAATTCCTTTGATCACTACTTTTCTGGCCCAGGTAAACTTGGGCCAGGCTGAGCGGAATGAACGGAACGACCCCAGGTGCAACCGGGGATCGTCCGTTACGGCAACTTCCCAATCCCGGGTCTTTGAGCTCGACTCCAGGATGTGGGGAGGATGGGTGGCTAGTTTTTTGGAGGGGGAGGTGTGTTGGCCTCGGACGCTTGACTAGTTTTGGCTACCTAGTGTTCGGATTACCTATAAATGGGACCTTACCTTTATACCCATGAGGCTTACCTTGTTTGGTTTTGTACTGAGGACCTCCCTGCTGAGGGGGTAGTCTAGGGTCTCGAGATGACTGTTTCGGATGTGGTTGGTACTGCTTGTGACTGCCCTTTGATTTATGAAAGGGTTTCTTGGGGAGGTCCTTCCTCGCTTGGGAGGTAACCTGTTTCCAACCACTTACCAAATTAAAGACTAAGCTCCAAGTTTCAGAGTTAAGAAGGGTACCCGTAAGCACCGGGGATAGAGTTACTCGGCGACCTATGTCCGCCGGCAACTTCTTTACCAGATGCACTCTCAAATCTTGGTGAGCTCGTACCGCCTCCAAAATCGCGATTCTAATGTCGCCTAGGGACTGAATGGCATTTTGAAGTGACAGTCTACGAGACAGCTCAATGGTTCTCCGAATTTAGGGGTCAGTGACGGCCGAGATCGTACGTGCTAGAGAGGCGGCTACTTGATGGCTCACCAAGTATTGAGAGAACATCCGGTAAGCCTTATTTCGTAACCTAAATTCTTGCTTCAAGTGAGCAGGCGGTGGTGGAGAAAAGGGGTCATCTAAGGCATGCAAAGATACTTTGGGGGCCGCCAGAAAAGTTAGTAAGGCTGGTGGTACCCCTTCTGCTTTGGACACTAGTAGAGAAAAATAAGTGTGATTCTCTTGAGGAATTTGGTGTGACACTTTCGATGTAATAGTAGTGGCAAATACCTGGGCCTCAAGTTCCCAATCCAACCACGGGCCGGCGCCCACCTGCCGCATCTGCAGGACCGGGTTCTGAGCTTGGCCCAGAGCCGGAGTTGTAGCCAACTCTGGCGTAATAGCATTTAAGGCCTTGACATCATTGATGCCATCAGCCTTCGACCAGTCAGCGAAAAGTCGTGCAGAAGTGGTGGAAGGGACTGCCAGAGCAGGTGAATACACAAAATATGCTGGATTAAGGGGACTAGGTACACCTTTAATTAGAAAATCTAGCACCCTCCCTGTCTCGTCTTTAGCCCTAAATTTACGATTCTTATTAATCTCTATGGACCATTCCATGGGGACTGGAGGGTCTCCTGACACAGATGGTTGAGCTATAAGAGAATTCTCTGGTACTACAGGTACCCACGAGCAATCAGCATCATAGAGGAGAGGCATAGGGCCTTTTCTCACCAGTAACTTGTCTAAGGGGGGCGGTT
Organism: Paralithodes platypus; assembly: GCA_032716605.1. Taxonomy (NCBI): domain Eukaryota; kingdom Metazoa; phylum Arthropoda; class Malacostraca; order Decapoda; family Lithodidae; genus Paralithodes; species Paralithodes platypus. Next base: position 49,091,538 of record CM064582.1, on the reverse strand, counting down.
GAACGTCATTGATCACCCTCAGGTTGGACATAGCTAACGCCGCCGGTCCTACAGGACCTGGGGTCGTTGCCTCCACTGGGGTCGGTGATGACGTCAAAATTGACGGAAGATCTAAAGGTCTCACTACAGAAGTACTAGCGGGAGCAGTTAAAGAGAGCGTCCGGTTTGACTCGGAAAAGTGCTCAAAACGGCAATATTCCGCAACCCGATATATGGCATCATCACCCATCCCTCTGTCTTCAGTTAAAATCCTGAGGCAATATTCCGTCTGGAAGCATATTATTTCTGGGCTAGTTTCAAACTTTCGCGGGTCGCGGGTCGCGCAGACGCGTAGAAAATGCATTATGGGTTTCGGATCTGCAAAAAAAAAAAAAAAAGAAAACCATGAATTTTTGGTGAAAATATGATGTTCGTAGATATTTTCCCTAGCAGTATCTGCTATCTCTATCCTGGTAACACCGAGGGTGTGGTGGTGGTGGTGGAGAAAGAACAGTGTGCTGCTTGCCGTGTGACAGGTAGGGTGCGGCTGGCTGGCTGGTTTGCCACCGCTCTCCCGCCTTAGTACCTCACGTAAGATAGTTCACTCGTCGGCGTTATTCTGACGTAACCAAACATGCTACAACAATGATTCGGGTGTCATTGGAAAGGGCATGAAATTCTCTACAACTCTACGTTGCCCTTTTTTTTATTTATTTCCCATTTCGACACACCACCCCGAGACATTTGTCACCTAATTTGTACCTAATTTTAAATGCCCTCATTCTACAATTAGATACAAAATGGAAAAAGTAAACACGGACAATTGAAACTACACCTATTGTTAGTACCCCCAATGCATTGAAACAATCAAGCAACAACATTTAAATGAGATTTTGATTTTAAACAAAGTCATAAATTTACACACTAATTCTCACCTAACTCAAAAAATAATTGTCCTAGAGAATTAAATTTTGGAAATTTCTTAGTTTTTAGGTCCCCTATACGTGTACCAAATATTATGAAATACAGACAAAATCCACTGACACGTTCTAGAGTAAAAACCGGACGCTCCCCTTAAGGTGATAACCGGCTGATCTGACGAGGCATGGAGTTGGTACTGCTGTAATACCTTATGTAATAAGTCATTTACCTGGTCCGAAGTCATCCATTGTCTTGAGGTGTCTTGAGGATGAATTTGAACTAGCTTCAGAATAATTACTTGGAAGTGACTGAGGAGCCGGGGAGAACATAGGATCCGCTGGCTCCTCACTCTGCTCCAAGAGTTCATGTGATAATAACTCTTGTGAGTCCTCGTGATCCCTCGGGGGCCAAGACAAATCAGGCACCGAAGATAGCAACACGTTGGTGTTGCTATCCTCGGTCTGTTCTAGAGAAGGTTCTAGATGGCGCCAGTAACCTCCCACCGCCAAGGGCTGGGGTCCTGGACCCAGATTCACTAACGGTCGTAGCGTGCGATGTCATACAGCAACCTACGATCGTTCCTAAGGGAGTGCGGAAGGTGTATTCACGAACGCATCGTTGAGCTCCCTTACGGCTCCCTTTCGGTTATTTTCACCGAGGCTTCTCTTGACCAATCAGGCGCTTGGCCTTTGTAAATAAACAATATGTCACCCACATGATCGAAGCGCCAAGAAGAACCTAATATACTTTAATTTATGAGCTTGTCATTGTTTAGCATGGCTAATTCGATCCACCACAGCCAGCAGGAAGAAGAATAGAGTATCTTGTGAATTGATGATAAGAAATTAGCCTAGCTAGGCTACAGGGAAGCCTGTTAGTGGCCCAAGTTAAAGGATTTTCGACGGATTGATCATTGATAATCATATGTTAGGCTAGTTGGGAGTGTATTATTTATACCTTAACCACAGTATATTGTTCTACTTTACCATGTCTACACCTAGACAGGACGAGCCAAACCAAAATGCCAGACTTTACTATGTCTATGCCTACACAGGCAGTTCTAGCCAAGCCAAAATGCCAGACTTAGCCTAAGCCTAATTTTTCAAAATAGGCCTAGGCTAGGATAATTTTTTTGTATTCACAACACCTCAAGGCCTATCTACCTTTTCAAAATAGGCCTAGCATAGGCCTCCTCAATCTATTATCCAACAGTTGGCCATGGGAAATAATGATAGGTTGAGGGGGGCTTTGTCCCCCTCACCTCCCATGACTTATTGCCATCATCAAATATATTACCAGCATGGGACTAATAACAGCTAGGCCTAGTTAACAATGAGGACGGTACGCCTGCAAACACCATCTTAACATGCTAGGCTTCTACTTTACCATGCTTAGGCTACACCAAGCTTGGCATTGCTAGCCTAACCAAATACCATACATAGGCCTAACTTTTCTAGCCTAAATAGCCCTAACTTTTTCAAAATAAACCTATGTTATATCCTAGGCTAGGCTAAACAAAAATATTCACACCATATAGGCTAGCCTATTATTTTTTGTTTAGACTATGCCTAGGGTAATTCTTTTCACAATTTTTTTCCTGTGATACTTTCAAATTTGTTGAAGAAATAGGCTACCCTAATCTAACCCAGCTAGGCATTGCTAGCCTAACCAAAATACCATACATAGGCCTAACTTGTCTAGCCTAAATAGCCCTAACTTTTTCAAAATAAACCTAGGCTAGGTTAAACAAAATTATTCACACAGCGTTTATTATTTATTCATTTTTTAGGCTAGGCCTAGGGTAATTCTTTTCATTATTTTGTTCCTGTGATACTTTCAAATTTGTTGAGGAATAGCTAGGCTACCCTAATCTAACTCAGAGGTGGTGGGGAGTTGGAATAAAACATTTCCGCAATAAATGAGGGTTAAAATCTACTAATGGTAGGCTACGTGTTGTCGCAGCACATGCATTTGTGCATCAATTAACCTTGACTAGGTCTAGGCTGGCATATGTAGGCTATTCATAGCTTAACCTAACAAGTGCACATGGGGGTAATAGGAAACGTCCCCCTGTGCTGACGTATTTGAGGTGTTTCCGTCACTAAAATATTCATTGTGCCATTAATAGCATTAATACTTATCCATATGCACCTATTATGGGTTGATTATAAAGGTATTAACCTGAAACAACAATAAAACGAGTGAAAACAGCGTTTGGATGGTCAAAATCGGAGATATAGCCCGCGAGTTGTATAATGTATGGGTGAGGCAAGCTGCTTTCCCGCCAATTTCCCCCAAGGCCACTGAGACACAGTCGATCGATACTCTCTCTCTCTCTCTTGCATTCGCTTGCTATCAGTGATGACCACACCCTCCAACCGGATTTCTAATGTTAGCACGAAAATATACCTCAGAATAAGGGAATAACAGGGAAAATAGGTGATAACTGAAGGAGAGGAGGAAAGTGGGGAAGGAGGGGAGGTAGAGGACAGATTTTGCATGGCCCAGGGGCCAAAAAAAATAAAAAATAAAACAAAACAAATATATTTTTTTTTTTTTTCACTCACTCTTAAGAGTCTCCCCGCAGTCCGCCTGGGGAACTCTTAAGAGTCTCCCTGCAGTTCCCGGGTTAATTCGGCCTGTCATAAGACATTAAGGATACAAATATATTCATACTTTGTATTAAATGCCTTAACCCTTATTTAGCGGGTGGTCAGGTATTTTACACTGTACCGCTCAGCGGGCATAATCCCGAAATATTCGCTCAATTTCACTCGCCCTAGCGCCGTTACTATGGCTCCAATGCGAACGAAACTATCATTTTTGGAAAGAGCAGCTCTTCGTCTCCCCATATAAGTCTATGAATGGATGTTATGAATGAGTGTGGAGGGTGGGAAGAGGTGAGGAAGAGGAGGTACTTTTTGGTCTATTTCCCAGGCGCGTTCGGTTGCGTTCGCTTTGGCCTGACTTCGGCCTCTAGCGCGTCTAGTATTCCTTCGGTAATCGGTCTTATTTTTCTCTTATTTCTCCTTATTTCTGTATTCTCTCTCTCTCTCCTGTCTGTCTGTCTGTCTGTTTCTCTTTCTCTCTCTCTCTGGCTTGCTCGCTTTCCCTCTCTCGCGCGCTCTGTCTCTCTCTCTTCCTCATCCGTATATGTAATTCTCATTATTATTTTCTCTAATCTCTCTCACTCCTCCTGTCTGTCTGTCTCTCTGGCTCGCTAGCTTTCCCTCTCTTGTGCCCCCTTTCTCTCTTCCTCATCCGTATTATGTATTTCTCATTATTATTTTCTCTAACTAATCCCTCTATTTCATTTATTTGCTTGTAATATTTCTGTATTATTATATCTTTTTCACTCTGTCTTCAGTTCAGTTTCTGTATTCTCTCTATACGGTGGGAATGGTATTTCGTATGAGGGATGTGCAGCACAAATATTCAATCTTTCGTTGTTTGGTTGTTTGTATTACCGTAAGAAATTTACTGAACGCCTGCAAATAATACGCTATAAAATGCTTGCAATCAAACTCTCAAGCAATTTCAAGGTCACATGCAATTATAAATGTAGGCTATAGGTAACCGACCCAGAGAGGAAGAGACAAGAGAGAGAGAGAGTGTCGTGATAATATAACAATGTTACATATGTATCATATATATATGAAAAAATAATATATAAGGTAGGCCTACATCTGTTCCCCACAATCATATAATGCCAAGCACAAATATTAAATCTTTCATTGTTTGTATTACCGTAAGAAATTTACTGAACGCCTGCAAATAATACGCTATAAAATGCTTGCAATCTCTCTATTTTCTCTAATCTCTCTCACTCTTCCTGTCTCTCTCTCTCTCTCTCTCTCTCTCTGGCTCGCTCGTTTTCCCTCTTCCTCATCCGTATTATGTATTTTTCATTATTATTTTCTCTAACTAATCCCTCTATTTAATTTATTTGCTTGTAATATTTCTGTTTTACTATATCTTTTTCACTCTTTCTTCAGTTCAGTTTCTGCATTCTCTCTCTCTCTCTCTCTCTGTTTTGCTTGCTTTGCAGGAATTTTGTTTTTGTTTTATATATAATATATAATAATTTCCTTATCATTACTTACTATATCGTATAAACAATAGTAGGTAGCCAACTTACCATAATACCGATACACCAAACCGATCCGCATGCGGTTTTGTTTATCACCTGTTTACTAAAGTGCCACCATTATCGATTTTCTTGGAGCCGACTAGAGCGGGAGGGTTACCAATTGAAATTAAATCCGCTAGCATATATTGTTAGATGTAAGACATGATAAATACCACTAGAAATATGAATTGGCAAAATCCATATAATATCACTTCGAAATTGTTCTGAAATTTCAAAACAAAACCGATAGTGTAAGTCATTGCTGCTAGATCGAAGTAAAGGTCTCTAGATCTAGCGGAAGTCGCTATACGTATTGGCAGTACTGCACACTCATTCATTTCATTCATTCATTTTCTATTGAGCTCGTCCTGGAATCTTTACGACTCTGAATCTTACGATTGCCGACGGCGATACGTTGTTGACATTGTTGTTGATGTTCCAGTGGAGGGATGAACAAAATATTGTCCTTGTCCAATAATAGCTATTTCATAGTCCCACAGGACTTATTTTGATATATTTATCAAATTTATTGAACGCCTGAAAATAATACACTATAAAATGCTTGCAATCAAACTTTCAAGCAATTACAAGGTCACATGCAATTATAAAAAGATATATTGTAGACCACAATCTTCGCCAAGCTTCGTTGTTGCTTGTATTATCGTGAGAAATTTACCGAACGCCTGCAAATAATACGCTATAAAATGCTTGCAATCAAACTCTCAAGCAATTTCAATGTCACATGCTGTATAGGTAGACCCAGAGAGGAAGACAGAAAGAGAGAGAGGGGAGGTCAAAAACATCTGCTAGGTGTGATTTCCCCTGGGAGGGAAGAGATTAGTTAGGGGCGTGCCCTGGCCTACATCAGACAAAGAGAGTACAAAGGAGTACAAACAAGAGAGTGAGACAGAGAGAGAGAGAGAGTGAGAGAGTAGTGATAATATAAAAATGTTACACATGTATCATATAATATGAAAACATAATATATACGGTAGGCCTACATCTGTTCTCCACAATCATATAATGCCAAGCACAAATATTCAATCTTTGGTTGTTTGTATTACCGTAAGAAATTTACCGAACGCCTGCAAATAATACGCTATAAATGCAAAGGAAATTTCTTGTAGAGTGCAATTTTGAGGACGTAATGTGCTCTGAGAGAGAGCGGAGCGATGATTAGGAGCATAAATTACCTCAAGACCGCTCGCCACACAGGGAATTCTATAAGGAAATTACCGTATTTTAGGGTTTTTGCACTCGTGTTTTACGATCGTTGAAAGACAACCAGTGATCGTAAAAGGATGGTTCGGGTGTCATTGGAAAGCTCAATTTACGCACTTTCAGGATACATACTTGTATTACGCTCTGGGTCTTGTTTATGCATGAAAAAGAGCACGGAACAACCCCATTTAGGGTAAAAAAAAAAAACCCGCTGGGCGGCACAGTAAAATATACTCCACCAGCCGCTCGTAAGGTGATAAAATGCTTGCAATCACATTTTCAAGCAATTATAAAATATAAATTGTACTTACCAAACACCCACACCAGTATGTTCTTCGTCAGGAACGTCTCCAATTTGCTCAAGGGTCTGTCCAATATCAACCACAACATCCACCCCACGCAAATTATGCTTGGGGTGAAAGCCTATGATCGGGTTATTTTCGTCTTCCGAGTCATCCACACTACCAAAACTCTCACCCAGACCTTCGACGGTTTCATCCAACAGCTTATTAGAAAGTTCTGAAGAGTTCAGCATGATATCTAGTTTCTGGGTGGTGAGCCGGGCGTGGTTAGTAGGGTGGCGCGACGCACTAGGAATTGGCGGCCACCGAATCGAACACGGGCAAATCTTGACCTTCCATTATGGCTGCTTGAGGGTCACTTAGTTACGGTCACGCAGTGGGGATGTGTGGGTGGGCCCTTGTAGTACACCGCCTGACCACCAAGTTTCGCTTTCCACCAAAATTAGGGCGGGAATACGCCCACGGACTTAAGTCCGACCCCGCCATTTAGTCCAATTTTCTCGTATCGGACTTAAGTCCGACCCCGCTAAATAAGGGTTAATGGTGTTGTAAACACAAGTTAACAATCATATTGCGCTATTATTGCCTCAATAATGACTTAGTGTGTAATAAAGAGCTATACTGCAGACGAATTTGTTATGGTCGCGGGTTGTGTTATCGATATTTGTGTACCTATATCCGGGTCAAATTCATGTAAGGGTGGTCTGGACCACCCTTTGCGAAAGGGGATTTTAGGGGCTTCCTACGATCAAAGATGGCCGCTACGACGCTTCGTGAATACCAGCGTTGAGACGTAAGGGAACGGTAAGGGAGTTTTCGGATCGTACGACCGTTAGTGAATCTGGGTCCTGGTCCATCGGAGATATAACTTGTGCCCCCGCCGGACGACCTCTAAATTGATCGGCCAGTACCCTACTATGGCCTGTTGATTTCACACCCCGGGGAACTAGAGATAATTTTGGTATTGCAAATGTTACATCCGAAGTTACATGCCTAGAATGTTCCTCACTAGTAGTGGGAGTCTGAGAGTCAGAGGGCGGTGACAGTTGTGGAGTCTCCCGCCGCTGCTTGAAGAGGTATACTGTTCTCGTCGGCGTTTGTGGGACCTCGAAGAGTCCGAGGTAGAGTGGTGAACGTGGTGTCGTGGAGACTTTGACCTGGACTTCGACCTCCGCCGCGTGGCCCGGGTCGAGGAGGGGACCTCTGTGACGTCGCTCTCACTACTACTATTGACATATTCTTTGCTTATGGCTTTAGTTTTGACCTTAGGTCTGACCAATTTAGAGTGACCGGGTTTTACTAAAGGTGACTTTATAATAAGCTTCTCCCATAGGATCTCGTCATCACACTGGAGGGCCTTATGGGCAACATCTTTAGCATATATATATTGAATGTCGCTTTAACTTCATGTAAAGCCGCCAAACATGAAAGGTCTGTTTTAGCTAACAATGCGGACTTTAATTCTGAGCAAATGTCGCACTTTTTTGACAACCACACGCCGCGTGAGCGATCGCTGCACTTGACACCTTTCGTGCAGAAAGTATGAGCAAACACTGGTAGGAGGGAACAAGTAGGGGTAGCACAAAGATCAAATCTGGGCATAGTGCCGTTCAAAGAGAGGGACCCCTCCTCCGTCGGGATCCGATGGCCAACTCCACCGGAAGGGAAGTCTCGGGGCCTGGAGAGAAAATTTCCAGGAATCCATGCTCATAAGGATAACCTGCGAGGTATTATACATCCTATCTCAAATCCGCCGGAAACTTAGTGAAAAGTGCACACTTATTCTAACCTTCCGCCGGATCTGTCTAGCTGAATTTCTCACAATTTTACCTGTGACAAGCATCACAGGTCCCTGACCTTATTAAGGGGACCGACCGGTTAATTTTGGCTTAACTCCTTCAGATATATGAGGAGGTCCGTGCCAGAGGGGCCAACTCGCCACATTTTCAAAAACAGCGCTCTAGCTGGTTCCCGCTCCGTGAAATTCTTGGGAATCATCTGGCAAAAAAAAACATCCGACATTCGTCCTTATAGCAACTGCACATAGGGTTGAGCGACCCTTGTTTTTGCCGTTTGGCAGACCGTTTATGGGTGTGAATCGGGGTAGACAGAGGGGCCAACTCGCCAACGCTCTCAGCCAATGAGAGCGCGGCTACGACGTTGGGAATTAAATGGCTGCCCGCCCGACCACTCACAGGCGCTGTACAAGACGTGCTTCAGTAGTCACGCTCAAACCGAGTTAGAGTCAACACACGAGTGACTACCTCCGCTACTTTAAACATCAATAACTCAAAACTCTACTCGTGGCGAGTTGGCCCCTCTGGCACGGACCTCCTCATATTATGTTCCAATAAGTCTGAGGAGGCGGGAGCCCCAGGATCATTGCCACTGCCTCGCACTACACTCACAACAACACTGCGGCCATTAGAATTATCGGAGGAGGCTGAGGTTGCCACCAACGGTTTTATCGTAAGCTAACTTATCGGACTTACTGAGCTCATATGACGCAAAATCGCGTCATAAACTTATTGGAGAGGCATGGAGATAAGTCCTATGACGCGATCGTGTCATATGAGTTTTTGGTTATAAGTTCCATATGACGCGATTGCGTCATATATGTCTGAGGGAGTTAAAAAACTCAAAATCCTGAAAATACCAATAGGTGTTCAACAAGAGTCAAAATCCCTTCATAAGCCAGTGAAATGTTATTAGTGAAAACCCATTGGAAATCGTTTTTTTTTTTTTTTCTAAACTTTTCCTGTAATTCTAAAAACGTTATATAGCGAACTTTGAAATTAACATGTTCAGTAACTACTGGTCGTACGAGGAGCATACCTATATAAATCGAAACAGCGTAAGCTACTCTACAACCTCCCATACGCTTTATCTTCTACTTTGCCATGTTCCTGCGTAAAATATTGTAAATCTAAAAAACAAAAGTAAAAATGTTCACCTAATTACCTTAGACTTTCACCTGTTTTTCTCAGAACCTATATTGCCGCACTATCGGATGTTATTCTACAGTTATTATTGGACCTATATGAATTGTGTATATACCATTGGAAAGGTAATTAAAAACTACTAAAAGGCCTATAGAGCCAATTTACTCTAGTAATTTTTAAAAAATCACAATATGTCGTCAAAGTTGTAATTTTCTATAAATATATTCGCCTGAATCTGTAATCACCTAAATCGAACAAATACACAAAATATATAAAATGTTTTTTATAGAAACTACAGATACACCTTTTGTGAGTTGTTTGATCACATAAAACATGCGCTATGGGGATTTCTGTAGGAGTTTATCATTTTCTGCAGTGCTATGATTTTCAACGTTTTTTTACCTAAATTGCAAGAAAACAGATTTTTTTTTTTTTTATCTAGTTTTATGGTCATATACACCTGTGCCAAATTTCATTTAAATTGAAAGTAAGACCTGGAAGTTTGTAATTAACCGGTCGGTTCCCTTAACCCGGGAACGACGGGAAGACTCTTAAGAGTTCCCCCGGCGGACTGCGGGAAGACTCTTAACCCTCTCACATCCTGACGTGATTTTTGAGCCTATTAGGGATACTTTAAATCCTTTGTTACCATCAGGGGTATCTATAAACCTTTAGTTTGTTTACTTCAACCTCTGCAGTTGTCTTTGAGTTAGCTGTGGGCAGAAAACTAATTTTGGAGAGGTAATTATAACAGTGAGAGTAATCTATTTCTTATTGCTAGTCTGGCAACCTCTGCGTCCTATGGTCGTGAGAGGGTTAAGAGCGAGGCTTTTGAACCCGTACCAAAACCGCGCGTTTATAGGCAGGCGGCTAAAAATTGGTGTGGGTATAGTACTACATGTCAACTCTCGATACCACCCCGCCACACACTCGTGCAAGCACCACCGCGCCAGTAACCAAGCACTAGTCATGGAGCCCACACGTCCCTCACGCTCGCTCCCTGATGACACAACCAGCCCTCCTTCTGGTGGTGTCAGCCGCTGTGGAAGGCAGAGGGTGGCTGCTAAAGACCCTAGCTACCAGTACGACATGCCCTACAGCTCGGAGGACGAAGCACCAGCACCCAAAGCACGAAAAACACGTGCAAGCAGGGCAATGGCACAGAGGTCATTGGTCTTTCGGGACACTGCCACCACGACCCAGGCCACTGCAACAACCACTACCACCACCACTGCCACCCCTGCCACCAGTACCAGCGACGCAGGAGGCCGCCCTAGGGCTGCAGAATCTGCGGGGGCAGGCAGAATCAAAGGCATGGGCGTAGGGAAGAGAACCCGTACGCCTGCCACAGTGACCCTGCCACCACCACCACCACCAGCCGCCCCTGGCCCGGCTGCCCCTACTGCCCCTGCCGCCCCTGCCGCCCCTGCTGCCCCTGCCGCCCCTGCTGCCCCTGCCCAAGGAAAAGGGAAGGGGAAGGGGAAGGGGAAAGGGAGAGGGAAAGCGACTGCTGGTCCTGCCGACCCTGCCGGCCCCTGCTGCCCCTGCCGCCCCTGCCCAAGGAACAGGGAAAGAGAAAGGGAAAGGGGCGACAGGCACCACCATCATCTTGCCTGCCTCCAGGCCCACTACACCACGCACCACTGCCGCCCCTCCCGGCCATTCTGCCCCTGTCCATAAGACGCCCGTACGTGCTACAGTGACCCGAAAAACTCTGACACCATCGAAGTACGCCGCCCTGCTGTTTGATGGTGATTCGCAGGGCATTGGCAGCCCTGGTTTCGACGACGACGCCCTAGCACGGGACCAAGGGTGGGGGGATTTGGGAGTGGACAGTGGAAGTGAGTCCGACGTCGGTGATGAAAATGAAGAAGGGCGTCTGTCCAGTGAAGAGGAGGGTGATGATGATGCTGTGTTGTATCGCGAACATGACAGCGATATTTCAGACGCAGAAGCAGACGGAGACGACATTCCGATCCCTGGCATGCCTTCGTTTGAGTGGTCTGATGGGGTCAATTTTGTGCCTGACGTGCCCCAGTTCAATCCTGGGACGTCAGGTACAACTGATGACTGGCCCTAGGATGAACACGCAAACGAAAGCGACTTCTTCCTCGCTTTTTTCGATTATGAGGTAATGACTTACATCGTTGCCCAAACAAACGCCTACTACAGGTGGGTGTTTGGCAGATTGGACGTCATTTCTCCAAAAGCGAGAATACGAGGGTGGGTGGATACGACTGTGGAAGAATTCATGACGTTTTTGCCTTGTTGTTCCTCATGCCTCTCTGCAAGAAGCATGTGTTGCAACACTACTGGAAGCACGACCCTCTCATCGCCACCCCAACTTTCAATAAGTTCATGACTCGTGACAGATTTTTGTTGTTGCTAAGATTTATGCACTTTGCAGACAACGAAAATCCTAACAGGATTGACAGGATATGGAAAGTTCGGGATGTGTTCACCATGTTGTTGGAGAGGTATAGGAAATACTTTTACCCCTTCCTCAATTTGGTGATTGATGAGTCGCTCGTGCTCTTCAAAGGACGTCTTGTTTTCAAGCAGTATATCCCCTTGAAAAGGCATAGGTTCGGAATCAAGCTCTTCGTGTTGTGCGACTGTGAAACTGGAATAGTGCTTGACATGATCGTGTATACAGGAACTGACATTAACGTACCGAAAGCCGCTCCCGGTGACCCCTTGGGCATGTCAGGTGCCATCGTCAGGAAAATGTTGGCACCTTACCTGGGCAAAGGCCACATCATCTAAACTTACAACTGGTATACTTCTCCTGCTCTCTGCCAGTTTCTTCATGACAACCAAACGGGGTCATGTGGGACTGTCAGAAAGACAAGAAAGTTTATGTCTAAGTTCACAGGTGATGTCATTCCTATGTCAGATGCCTCCTCCAGTGACACACCTTCTGAAGACGAACTGGCCCAAGAACACCGCGAGAGGCATGTCCGAAGAAGGCGACGAAAGGGGCAGAAGTACAAGCAACTTGAAAAGTCTGGGAAAGTGGAGCCCTGAAGTGGAAGGACAAAAGAGACGTCCACCTGCTTTCCACAGTCCACACAGGTGCCCAGATGGACTCTGGTAAAATCCACTACCGAACCAGGAAGACCATCTATAAGCCCGACATGGTAGTGGACTACACAAAGAACATGCGCCTGGTGGACAAGTCTGACTGTCAACTGTCAGGCGTTGAGTGTCTGAGGAAGACTGTGAAGTGGTATCACAAGCTCTTCCTCCACCAAGTTGACATCACGATGCTCAACGCCTACAACTTGTGGTTGGTGAAGAGAGAGATGGCCCCACACCAGAAGCTAAAATTCCGGGAGTTTGTTTACAATGTTTCATATCAACTCCTGGAGAAGTATGGCACCACCACTCACAGACGTACGGCATGGCGTGGGGATCACGTCCCTGACCGCATCCAGCTGGGGGTTGAACGACACTACCCAACCAACACCGAGCTGATTGGCACTCGTCACAGGCAGGTGCAGTGCCACGTCTGCAGCTCCAGTGTCAGAAAACCCCACGTCACCAAAAGAGTCACCTCAATGTGCGCGGAGTGCAAAGTTGCATTCTGCTTGGGTGACTGCTTCAGGGACTACCATACATTCAAAAACTACTGATTGCCGCCCCCTGCCCTGCCCTGCCCTGGACTCGCCACCTGCCCTGTCCTGCCCTGGACTCGCGCCCTACCTTACCTGACCTGACCTAATTGATCATGCTACCTCATAATGTAACATATATATTATATAATGTATAAGTTCCAAAGATGTCCCTGTGATATAGCTTTTACATTATATAATTGTATGTTTCATTATTTAGTTTATAAGTTTCAAAGATTTCCATGTAATATGCCTTCTTTTTTTTAGTATATCAATATATATGTTTGTTATAGCCTAAGTAATGTGTATATATTTTCTTACCTCAAATGAATTGTACAACAATATATACGTTTCAATAAATCCTGTCAAACCTACTAAGATAATAAAATAAAACAATAAAAAACAAAAATAATACAAGGGCATGTCATTGTATTCTTACAATATGATATATTCTATGAATATTTCATATTGTTTGAATACAATGGCATGATCTTGTAAAAAAAAAAATACTAAAATTTATCTAAACAGTATAAAACCTTCCCCATAACCCCCTCTTGGATTCGATTCCACTACCCTACCACACTTTGAGTTTTCCAGTCCGCAACCTTACCAACCATGCCACAGGAGCTCATACCAAATATCACTCAAAACTTCGTGTCTACAATCGAAATGACAATATACAAAACAAAAATGAATTATCCCACCAATTTACGTTTGTAAATTAATGGGATTATCAATTATATCATGCAAAGGTTTATAAAAGTTTGTCTCTGTCAAGAATTAGTAATTATATAACTTTATTCTGTCAAAAATTGCCCAAACACTCAGCAAAATTGCCCCTCTGAGTGTGACTCCAGTCATTATCACACGGTCAAGCGGTCACTTGGTGACCCTTGCTGCTCCTCCAGCCACAGCAGCTCTCTCTGGGAACAAAATTTGTATAAATACAATAATGGATAAAATACTCTTCACAAATACATTTGTATTGTATAATATTGTAAATAATAGTGAATAATAACTGTGTGGGTGTCGAAAATTGCTCAACCATCTTTCTTATGTCTCGCCTACGCCCTTACGCGCGTATATTGGATTATACATAGTCATGACTGTCATACAAATACTTGCAGTAGGTCTCGGATATACATTTAGATTGCATATTACTTGGAAATAAATAAATATAAGTTTTCTGGTGGCAATCTACCATTTCGCAAGTGTAAGGCGACACCAGTCTATATTTAGCTCTCTATCAAAAAAGGTTAAGCCGATGTTTACTGACCACCCTCGTTCCTGGTCTATAATATAGTACTTTATTTACAGTCAATGGCCTACATATTTCTGTGGTACTTCACATCTGTCTAAAATGCAATGTCTGCTTGCATAAAAATGCAATTTGGAAAGCCATTTTTACGTACGACATACGCATTCAGGACTCATGTTATTGTAGACTCTGTGTGGCAACGAACCTCAGACACCTGGTATAATATAATAATATAATAATAATAATAATAATACTTTATTTCAGACTCACACAGTACAGAGGGGACCATACTGGGGTCCATATATACCTTACAGTAACATAAATATATATAAATATATATAAGCTACTGTACATAGGCTACATAAAATTAAAAGAAATTAAATAATACCCAGCTTGCTATCATGTAGTTCACAGCACTGCCTCAACCAAAAACAGTGGTCATCAAACTACTGTGTTACCAAAACCACTGTCCTAATTGCAGAGCTGGGCACTTTAGCCAACACTTCCGCAAATAGCCAATTCCGCCATGGCGGAAGTGTAATTTTGTTGGCGAATTAGCGTTGGCGCCAAAATGGCTGCCTATTTGCGGGTTTGAAGCTCTGGAAAGTACCTCCATGTTGCAAACCTCGAGTCCGCAAAATAAAAATTCCAGCCGCCAGCCAGCCCTGGGCCGCTCCTGCAGCTCCAGCCAAAAAAAGTCATGTGACCAAGCCAACTACCTGTGTTCTGGAATCTAGGCCTATACATCGGCTCTTCACGTTTGTTCACTTACTTAGTAGCAAGCGTCGAGCTAACACCTACAACACACAGCAGTCCAAGAGTTCCAACCTGCTAGCACTTCAACTTTGTTTATATTTTCGGCCTATTGAAGTGAACATGGAGTCTACCATCATGCCTACCGCAGCTGCCAACAGCATGGGGAGCAGTTCACCACCATCATCCGACAGTGATGCTGCAGAGCATGCAGAAATCCAGGACCTAAGCCACCCCTGGCCCCACCTAGAAACCTTCTATGGGCCTGTAATTACCAAGAAGATGTCTCTGGAGAAGGGCTTTATAACTTTATAATCTAGCCTAATTTAAGATTATAAAGTTAGGCTATCGTTAATTTGATTGATAGCCTGTTAATTTTTAACCTAAACTAATGTTATTAGGCTACCCTAATCCCATCAAAATGCCTCAAAGCATGTAGGCCTAGGCTAAGTCTAACTTCTATATAGGCTAGGCTATATAGCCTAGACCTAGGTCTATAATCACTAATCCCATCAAAATGCCTCAAAGCATGTAGGCTAAATATTGCATGTTCTAACTTCTAAATATAGCCTAGGCCTATAGGCTAATTACTAATATAAGTAATTTTATTAGGCTAGGCCTAGGCTACCCTAATCCTATCAAAATGCCTCAAAGCATGTAGGCTAAATAATATTGCATTTTCTAACTTTTATATATATAGGCTAGCCTAGGTCTAGGCTATAATCAGTCACTCACTAATTCCATCAAAATGCCTCAAAGCATGTAGGCTAAATATTGCATGTTCTAACTTCTATATATATAGCCTAGGTCTAGGCTATAATCACTAATTCCATCAAAATGCCTCAAAGCATGTAGGCTAAATATTGCATGTTCTAACTTCTATATATATATAGCCTAGGTCTAGGCTATAATCACTAATTCCATCAAAATTCCTCATAGCATGTAGGCTAAATATTGCATGTTCTAACTTTAATATATAGGCTAGCCTAGGCCTAGGTCTAGGCTATTATAATCAGTCACTAATTCCGTCAAAATGGCTCAAAGCATGTAGGCCTAGGCTAAATATTGCATGTTCTAACTTCTATGTATAGGCCTAGGCCTATAATCACACTCATTTTATTAGTGTCAAGTAGAAAGTGTTTTGAAAGTATCATATAGGCCTAGACTAAATTTAGCCTACAATAAAATTTTATTAAATTTTGATCTGAAGCTAGGCCTTTATTCTGAGCATTAAAATTAATAGGCCTAGGCTACTTTCTATTAAATTACTTAATCTATCTAAAGTAGACCTATCTAGGCATATATAGCCTATTGCCATTCCCAAAGGGGGGACCACGAATAAATCGCCTCCTTGCACCTCTGTGATCCGGCGTACCTCCTCCTGAATGGTGCGGAATTGCGAATACTGATTATTACTGAAGCACTCTCCCCATAAACAAGTTGCCCCAACGTTTTACTGCCCATGTGGACAAACTAAGTGGCCTATGCTATATATATTAACCCTTTCACTGCGGGTGATGTTCTGGAATGTTTTGGCAATTTACAGCAATTTCCAAGCTTTAAAAGCCTGTATGTTTATCCTTCAGGTCCATGGAAGTTGGGCAACATTATATTTAAGTAAATATATATATTTATTGACATTAGAGATTTAATTTATTGATTTACCCTTGATTCTGTAGTTTAAATTTAAAATTAATTAAAAACGGTTTGCGTTTGCATATCTGCATTTGAGGACTAGAAATGGCACAAGGTTTGCACATTTGTGTTTGCTGAAGTTATGTTCTGGGTTTGCTGATTTGTGTTTGCTGACTTGACTTTTTGTTTGTGGTGCCCAGCTCTGCGCTAATTGTGTACAGTACCATGCCTCACATCATTTAGCTTCCGGTACAGTATGTTGCTACAGTACAGTATAGGAATATCGGTACTGTACTGCACTATGAGGATCAGTACCGGTATGCTAATTCTGTAGAGTAGCAGACCTGAAATCATTACTTAAGGTTAAATATAGAGCAACTTCCTCCAGTGTGCCTGGATCCTGGAGGTGTACACTATGCTTGGAGTTTGTAGCATTTTAATGATCCTGTTCTCAGAAGTGTTAAGGCGCTGAATGAATTTATATGTTAGCTTTCTAATGAGTGATTTGTAACAGTGTAAGTTCATATAGGCACATAGCGTACTTGTACTCTCATATTTTGAGAGCCCCAGAAACATTTTCATGATATTGTGATATGAGATACTTAGTCTATTCACTGTAATTTTCTTATAGTTCCACCATAGTTGTGCTGTATACATTGGTGAGCAGTAGGAGTTGAACAATGTTATTTTTGTATCCCATGTGCACATATGAAATTTTCTTAATATTGAATTTCCCTGCATGTAAAGTTGCCTTCGCTGACGACCCATATCCTCATCATCTGAGCGATCACATGAAATATAGTGTCCTAGATACTTTACTTTACTTACTTCTTCTATAATTTCTTCATACAAATGGAATTTAGGTAGCTTTGATTTCAATAGAAGGTTAGATTTAAATATTATGATATTGCTCTTTATAGGATTAAATTTGACTGAATGTTCGATTCCAAATTTTTCACATACTCTTAATAATTTATCCAGTCCTGCTCCAGAGGGCGCGATTAAGGCTAGGTCATCAGCATACATGAGATGATTTACAATGGTGCTGCCAATACAGCACCCAGTGCGAGTCTTGTTCAGCTCCAGACTAAGATCATCCATGTAGACGTTGAAAAGATACGGAGACAATATCCCCCCCTGCCTAACACCATTGGTTACGGCGAAAGAGCCTGACAGGATGTTGCCCCATCTTACACACATTTTTTGATTAGCATACCAGAAAATAAGTATCCTAACAATATAGCTAGGCACTCCCCTGTTAACTAATTTTTCAAATAAGGTTTTGTGACACACCCTATCAAAAGCCTTACTTGCATCAAGAAAACAAGAGAAAATTGAGCTATTTAGTTTGTTGTATGTATCAATCACTTCTTTCAGCACATATATGCATTGGTCTGTGCCGTGATTTTTCTTAAAGCCAAACTGATTGCTGCTGGTGACAATATATGCAGACATTCTTTCTAGCATTATCATTTCAACTACCTTACTCACCACACTAGCAAGTGCTACTGGGCGGTAGTTGTCTTTTGCTGTAATTTTACCTGATTTATCTTTAATGACAGGAACAAGTATTACGGATATCATAGACTCCGGCAGGACACCATGCGTAAATAGACTGGTGATGCAAGAACTAAGTTTATCTATTAACAACTTATCTGCATATTTAAGATGTTCTGCATATATACCATCCAGCCCACAAGCTTTATTTAGGTTAAGTTTTCTTATGGCATTCTCAAGATCACTTTCAGTCACTTTAATGTCTTCATAATTACTATCTTTCACATATTGAATTGCACCATTAGTAGACCTTTGGTTTACACTGTTAAGTAGTTCCTTAAAATGAGTTTTCCATAAGTCAGCAATGTTCTCTTCACCTGTAACCCCCTCAACACTGACAGGTAATGGTGTGTTACAATTTTGCATGGATCTGATGTCCTTCCAAAAACAGTTAGTATCCTTTTCTGCCAGACTCTTTGCAAGGGCTTCCTTCCTTAATTGGTTTTCATTTTGCTTAATAAATCTAATGGCATATTTGGTCCTAGCCTTTGCTCTTTTGTGAAGTTCAAATATAGGCCCCTGTCTAGGCTGACCTACTTCAAGCCAATGAGACCTAGCATCTCTGGAGGCCTGATACAGGTCAGCCACATAGTCTTGCCAACCTGGCTTATTGAATGAGGACTTATATTTACGGCTATTAAAAATACTTTCCCCCGCTTTTGATAAAGAATCTATTATACTATTGTAAAATTTAATAATGTCCTTTCTGTGTTGTGCATCACTACATTTTGGATCCCTGCATTGTGCTACACCATTACCATCATATTGCACCCTATTTAATAAGTCCTTGGTTTTATCACAGTACATTTGGCACTCTTCATTTGAGATTACATTCCATGGAACTTTTGCCTTGATGCTATTGCTATTTTCTGTTATTTCTATCTATCTATCTATCTATTGCCTGACGCCGTGATCCCCGAAGGGGTGGCCACGAACGAACCGCCCCCATGCACCTCTATCCCCAGTCAGTCGACGCCCCTCCCCCCAACCAGCACCACCTTCGTTCATGTACTTCCTCACTCCATCCTTCCACCTCATATTCGGTCTACCTCTGTTATTTCCGGTGCTTTATTAATTTGGATTGTTAATTCTATAGGTATGTGGTCGTCATCCGTAATGTCGTATCTTATGGCCATTTCTGAGATAGAGTCATGAAAGTCAGAGCTAGAGATTGCATGATCAAGCCACGACCTGGTCTCCCATGCTTCACTAACATATGTATAGCTATTTTCTGGAAGCAGGTTTTTGGAGGACAAAATTAAACCTTGCTCCTCACAAAACCTTAACATATGTTTAGCAAACATGGAACCACCCAACTCGTGAGGGGTAGCATTCCAATCACCTACCACTGAGTAACACGTTAGACCTGGTAGACATAAGGTTCAAAATACCAAGACATCCATACGCCTCGGGCGCCTCCACAATTATTACAAAGCTGCGTATCTTTCTAGAGATCTCCCTGCCTTCCCTCTCTCCACGACTCACTCCCTGCCTCCCTCCCACCCACCCTTTTAGGCTTCCGTCTGCTAGAAACTCATTGATAATGTGCGTAAATATCGCATGAATTGGTCTATATGCGGTATATATATTGATATATGGCACGTCTACATACGTACAAGTCTGTATTATAGCATGACAGTGCTCTAAGTACGAGATATAAGTGATATTTATGGCGTAACACACCCTCTCCCCCTTTCATTCCCAGCACAACTCAATCACACCTTGGTTCACGCATAGAAACTCATTGATAATGTGCGTAAATATCGCATGAATTGGTCTATATGCGGTATATATTGATATATGGCACATCTACATTCATACAAGTCTGTATTATAGCATGACTGTGCTCTAAGTACGAGATATACGTAATATTATAGCGCAAACCACACTCTCATCTCATGAAATTCCGCCAAACCTCCAACCCATCTTCATTCCCGCCTAAAAATTCTTTGATAATTCCCTTATATATTGCAATTTTTGGTCACTATGAGGCATATTCATTGTTATATGGGTGGCCTACACACGTATACGTACTCTACATAGCCTAAAAGGGATAAAAAAAGGAGATATACGTGATAATACGCAGTTGGAGGTAGTAGGGGTAGGCAGCCCCGCCCAGGGAAGTACTACCGACAAGGTTTCGGGAGACTCAGGGAATAGCCTGAATTCCATTTTCTCTCCCAGGCCTTGGTAGCTGGATACATATCTTTCTGCCTCACACATCAGGGGTATCAGGAAAACCCTCTTTATATAACATACACATCCAACTTCACGACATTGCCCTACATTGCTATCCTCTATCCATAAAACACTACTCTTCCCACTACATATCATACATGTAACACCATACACCTTACCCAATAAATATGGCAGTACAATTGTTAAGAGCAAACCTAGTGGTCCCTCGGATATCCACCCCCGGCAGGGTTGGGTCATTGACACAGGGCCCTCCCGGTCGTCATCATGCGACTGTGTCGAGAGCATTGCAACGTCCCAAAGCTGCTCGTCGGTGCAGCTTTATCTTTAGCAATATAAGGGGACTTCACTCTAACATCAATTCTGTACACCAATTTCTTCAAGCAGAATCCCCTACTCTCCTTTTTTTGACAGAGACTCGAGTAACATCCACATCTGACACGTCTAGATTTAATTTTCCAGGTTATCAACTGCTCCAAAATTTCAGACCTAAAGGAGGTGTATGTTGCTTCGCAAAATCTGAAATTGCCCTGGAGGAGGTTACTGGTTTCAATTGTCCCTATTTTGATTATTCTAAATACAAATTAATTTCTGCTGGTAAATTTAAATACATATGTTGCATCTACCGTTCCCCAAATACTCCTCCAGAACAAAGTCTTTTTGATTCTCTGTCCTCACAACTCAGTGTCCTCAACTTAAATGCTTCTTCTGAAATCACTGTGTTGGGTGATTTTAATGTCCATAATGTTGAATGGCTCACTCATTCAGCCAGGACTGATGATGCTGGTCTTGAATGTGAGCTATTTGCAGACTCATTTAATCTCACTCAACTAGTCAACCAACCCACCCGTGTACCAGATAATCCTAATCATAATTCCCACCTACTGGACTTATTTTTAACAACCAATTCAGAAAATTATGATGTTACAGTGAGGTCCCCGCTTGGATCTTCTGATCACTGTCTGATACAGGCCACCTGTCTATCACCTACCACACCTTCCCACTCTGAACCTGTTTTGGTGACTAAATGGCATTACGATAGGGCAGACTGGGAGGGTCTTCAGGGTTTCTTTATTGATATTCCCTGGACCTCTTTCTTTTCTTATGATGCACACTCCACCTTGAGCCACATACAAGATTTTGTAAAAATTGGAATGGAAACTTTTATTCCTCATCAAAAGTACAGTAAAAGATCTAATTCACCTAAATGGTTTGACCATAATTGTGCTAGAGTAACTGAACAAAAAGCAATAGCCTACAATGCATACACAAGATCAAAACTCATGAAGCCTTTAATTACTTTAGAAACATCAGAAATCATGCCAAAACTGTATTAAACCTAACTAAATCAAACTTTCTCCACAAGCAGGCAAATAAACTTCTAAATAATCCAAATGATAACAAAATATTTTGGTCTACTCTTAACTCATTTAAATCCAACTTCACTACTGCTTCATCCATTCCACCATTAAAATCTCCGACTGGCAATCTTGTAAGTGACCCACGAGGTAAAGCTAACCTTCTTGCGGATATTTTCTCCACCAACTCAACCTTAGATGAAATAAATCAAGATGTCCCTGTACTTAATTTTAATTCGCCTGAAATTCCCTCACTTAAGATCCACACCAGACATGTCAAAACTATTTTGCAGAATCTCTCAGTAGATAAGGCTCCTGGCCCAGATGAAATTCCTCCAATAGTACTTAAGAATTGCTCCTTGGTGCTCGCTCCTGTATTGGCAAAAAATTTCCGTCTGTGTACTCATACCTCATGCTTCCCAGTACCCTGGAAAGAAGCAAACATCCATCCAGTTCCTAAAAAAGGTGCCTCTTCAGATCCATCAAACTACAGACCAATAGCTATAACTTCCACTCTTGGTAAAGTCTTTGAAATTATATTAAATAATCACATAATTAAGCATCTTGAGAATAATAAATTAATCAGTGATAGGCAATATGGTTTTAGACGATGTCGATCAACTGCAGACATGCTTTGCCTTCTTACGCATCAAATCAACCAACCTACAGACCAACATGGTGAAACACATACAATAGCACTGAATATATCAAAGGCATTTGATAGAGTCTGGCATCAATCCTTATTGTCGAAGATGTCACACTACGGCCTTGCATCATTAGTTCCACTAATTTCTTCTTATCTTCATAACAGAAAAATATGTGTAATGGTAGATGGCCTTTATTCTCAATTTCACTCAATAAATGCTGGTGTTCCCCAGGGATCAGTTTTGGCCCCAATTCTGTTCCTCATTCATATCAATTATCTCATATCTACCACTCATAATCCAATACATTCCTACACAGATGACTCAACACTCCACAGTTCCTTCACATTTACCAATTCTTTCACCCAACCCGATCTTATAAATTCAAAAATAAACACTGCAATTTCTCTGAACCAGGACCTTTCTAGAATTGATGGATGGGGACAAAAGAATCTAGTTTCCTTTAATGCACAGAAAACCAAATACATTCAATTTTCTAACCGACAGAATCTCACTGACTCTCATATATTTTTTAATGATGTAAATATTCCCACTTCCCCTAGTATTGACATTCTCGGTGTAACATTAACTACTAACTTGAGCTGGACACATTATGTTAGAAGCATTGCTAAGAATGCCTCTAAAAAACTGGGACTCCTGTACAGAGTTCGAGAATTATTCACTGACGAGCAGTTGGCCGTGATATATAAAAGTCATGTGCGTTCTCAGATGGATTACTGTTCACCTCTGTGGGGTGGAAGTGGAGTGGTTGCATTGAGGCAGTTGGACAAAATTCAAAATAAAGCTATTAGATTAATCAATAACCCTGCAATCACACAGGACCTTCCTACATTATCCATACGAAGAAACGTTGCATCCCTTGCATTATTCTACAGATATTTTCACAGCAATTGTTCCGAGGAACTTGCTTCAATTGTGCCGCCTCTCCACATCTTTCCGCATAGAACTAGGGCAGCTGAGAGCGCCCATGAATTTACACTTTCTCCTCCACAATGCAGAACTTCTGCTTATCAGAATTCATTTATCCCCAGAGCTACTACTCTTTGGAATTCACTTCCCTCGAATTGCTTTCCACAAACTTACAATCTGCAAATGTTTAAATCCAGTTGTTACAAACATTTTATGAATGGAGGATGCCCTTAGGCACATGGACCTTTTTGTTTTATCTGTGTTTTTCCTTCCTCCGTTCATTGTCTCTTAAAAAAAAACAAAAAAACAAAAAACCCACCCCCTCCTCCCTCTGGTTCTATCCCCTGGGCGCGTGAAAATTCGGCCGGGAAATCTCGCCGCTCAATGACAATCTAGCCGCGCGGTGCCATTCGCTCCACATTTTTCAACTACGGACCGTTCCTCCACCCCCCCCCAGACATTTTTTGGGGGGTCAAATATATATGGGCCAATGCACGCAAACATTCCCTACACGCTGATGTACTTTTTATCGAAATTGGCAATGGGTCCCAAAATCATCATACATGCGCACAGTATGACCCTGTAAAAAAAAAACTGTGCGCTGCGGAGAGGTTAAGTTGTGACTGTATCTAACCAGTTTGCAAAACTAATATATCACGTAGTGAACACTTGACTAATGTTGCCGCGGGCGATGAAGTCGTTACGTGTCACTAGGTCAGACAGGGTGAGTTCCCTCGGCGAGCCGAGATGGTGGCCCTGGTAGGAATGTAATTCCGCCGGGAGAGTGGTTCAGCCAAACCACGCCGGGATCTTCTGAATGTTCCTATCCGCCAGAGGCGGACACTTGGCTCACCGCACGGGCCGCCAAAACAAACAAAAACTGACGGGAAACATGGATGGCACAGCCCTTTTCCTGCAGTCCCACACACATATAATAATATGCATCATGACATATAGGGACGTCTCCCAAGCCCCAAAGGATCGAGCTAGCAAGCTAGAACCAACACAGGGGGAAACAAACGTTATCAATAACAACAGAAAAATGTAGACACCTAAATTACCTGTAGCCTAAGACGGAGACCCCCAATTATGACGACCACGTAAACCGAAGACATACCAGCCGAAGACGCTCGAGAACCCGCAGCCGCACCAAGTAGAGGAAGGCCTTCATCAAGGGGCCTAAGCAAAACACGAACCCTGGAAGGTGGAGCACCACGTGCAGACACCCTTAAACCAGGTCATTTGCTGATAATTGTAGACAGTGGCATGTACTCCTCAATAAATACAGTCTGTATCATGCCTTGTAGTGTGGTCACCTTTTAGCTAAGTAAACACAACAGCTAAGGCGTCATACACAAATAAAACAACACACACGCTCCACCCATCCGGGACTCCTGGTACAATGGTACCCTATTTTAACACACTCTTCCTGCGGACCGACCAATCTGGCAGCCGTGCTAGCTAATCTAAACCTTGTTACTGCAACACAGATATATACAAATGAGTAAGGACTCACTAGAAGCTCTGCGAACGTCGAATGAAGCAGACACGGTGCAAGCCCTGTGATCGGGAGGGGCGCGGAAGAAGGAAGAACGAGGATGGCCGCTAGGGGTCCTGGTATCGGGGAAGCAAAATGTTATGCCCTGTTTTTCTACAGGTTTAACTTGGGTAATGTGAGTTCTAATTGACTGGGTATATAAGGCTGCATGCACAATACAAGATATGAGGAATAGAGAACACAAAGAAACACATGGTAGCAAGTTACATGATCACGTTTATTGATATACCACTGCAGAATACTTGTGTAACACAATATAATAGAATTGAACAACACTAGCATAAGTGGATCTGGATGGAGCCTAGTCTCCCACTTCCAACGTTCAGGTATTAATCTTCTGATCACTGGCTTTGATTTCACAGCTTTATAAAATTTACAAAGAAAGAAATAGGCTTGAGAAGGCGAAGAACTCATTTTGTGATAGAGTGGTAAATGAGTGGAACGCACTGCCCCAGTATGTAGTCGATTCCGAATCAATAAGGGAGTTTGAAAGTAATCTTGATAAAGCATGGGGAAGACAAGATTTGAAGTTTGATTATAAAACAAAAATACAGAATAGTAAAAATGTTGCGTCTGCTACCGCCGCCGCCAACACCGTGAACGACCGCAGCAGTGCAAGCACTGGTACTGAGCTGGATACACAGGCATAGTTTGCCTTTTTCCAGAGGATCTACTGTAAGAAACTGTAAGAATATACCGAAGACCATCAATGTTACTTATAGATTCATATTCACTGTTAGATTTATTACTGGTAGCTCTGGTGCACAAGTAGTAGTTCACAGACTAGATTAGACACGCGTATTTTGGAGCACGGGAATTCTAGTAACCTCAGGGGGTACTGATCTAAGTTTTATATTCTTGTCTCAGAAATACATAGAACGCAAATCAGTGGGCGAACGTTAGATATCACTAGAGTTTTAATATCTGAATAAGGTATTTACGAGAGTCAAGGTCGCCTGTTAATTAAAGAGCACTGATCGCTTAGTACGTCCCAAATGGAATGGTTAAGTATGAATTACACTGGGCAAGGTCTTAGCCACTTCGTAGAAATATAAATTAGTGAATCTCTAAACAGCACAGTATTATGTAGTACTGCTAAAGGGAATCTTGGGTAGTATCTGATGGGTCTGGTCCTGGTTATCTTGCGTCCATGATGTTGGGGGCTAACGACTGGTTCCGCGGCCGTCCAGGGGGGGCCATATGTGTGAAACTCTCAAATACGTGGGCAGGTCCTTCTATCCAAATCTGCCACGGAGTCTGCCGGCTCTGGAATCTCACTCCTGAACAACACAAGGGCAGAGCTAGAAGTTAACTGCAGGGTAGTGACCACTGGTTGGTGTCTAGCTTTCAACTGATTTGACTGGGGGCGGGAGTTAGATTTATAGGCTCGGTTCTGGACCCTGTAGACAGTAGGGATCTCGAGTCTTATGGACTTATTTGAGCTCTCAATAGATATGGGGACTAGGCTAGGTGGTATTTACTGTTGTGGCACATGGCTATAGGAAGCCTTTATATTTTCATATAACTGAGCCTTAGTAAGAGGTACTATTTTGGCTATACTGGAAGTATTTAGGGGAGAGAGACTGGATCTACTTTGCGAGGAGGATGGGGACAGCTGTGATAGGAGCGTCTCTCTAGATTGTTCAATCTTCATTCTATGGTATAGCTGAGGTGCTAATTTAGTGATCAGAGCATGCAAGAAAGGTAAATGGTTTATTGTGAGTTAATAGAGGTTAGTAAAGGTGTTAGTCATGCATGGTTAGTTCATTGATAGGAAGAATTCCTGTGCTACCTGGCAATCACTCGGAAGTCAAAACAGGGGCCAGGTATACCTCCGCGGGGGTGGGGGTCTCCCTCCTCGGGTGGGCAAAAAGGGAGAGCTGGGCGCCCTCTCTCTGTGATAGTCGTCCGGCGGCTCTGGCTAGGGGCTAGCCATATCACCAGTGTTTGTAATAACCCTCTGTGTATGAGACAGATGTGGGTGTCCTTAATACCAAAACCGAAGGTGCCTTAGCTAGCTGGTTTTACTCGGCTGGTTGTTAATTGTAGGGTTTGCTGGATGTGGTGGAGACTAGGTTGCTAACTCTGCCACATTTATCTGGAAGTATGGCAATAGAAGTTAGTTACTGGCGGGGCGGCTAGCCTCACACCGACGACCATTGGGTGCAGGGTTGTGAATGGGTTGTAAGAGAATAGATGGCATGCAAGGGGCTAGTAAAGTTCTAATGTTGTTCTGGCCTACTAAGTGAAGGTAGGCTGGATAGGAGTATATATATAAAAGGTTGGAGAGCGTTAGCAACGGACAATTCAAGGATCTTCAAGAGGTATGAGGAAGAGGCTGGGTCGGACAAGAGTGGAGAAGCGGGGGTGTCTTAATGAGAGGGGGGGGGGGGAGAGTTCAAGGGCTACAGGGAAATTTTGCCCCTAAGGTCCCTGGGCGTGGGGGTGGCATTAGGCTACAATTGATATGGAAGTTTGAAAAGGCAGTAGAATACGTTAGCCAAATGCTACCGGGGAATGCAACTATGGGGTGGTATATGAGTCTGGAAAAGATAGAGTTATGTGATCAGTCCGAGGGTTATGGATACTATTAGTTGGCCCTGGGAACTGCGTTTTCTATTAAATATAAATACCAACAACAGCGGCAGTTCGCAGGGGTACTTAGTTATTGTTTCGGGGTACTTATGACAGATACTGGTAACCAGGTTATCTTATACAATCTCTGGTTGGGGTAAGAGGTGTAAGACACGAAGTAAATTGGCGTAGTGTGGACTGTGGATACGAAGGAGGCAAGGGGAAGACGTATGACAATTGTGGAAAGTAAATGGAAAAAGGTGAACACAATGGCGGATAAAAATACTTAACCTAAGGATTGCATACATCGATGAACGATGACATTATTGTCGTCGTCCTAATAAGTGATGACACCTGGTTGATCTGTACTTGGCACAATACGACACAAGGACAGTGCTGCTATGTCGCATCAATGCTGGTGGCAGTTAATATTATAGACTTAGTTACTAGAGGAACAATGCAAGGGGCGACTGAGCACGGGTTACATATATCTATACTCGTTATGGAAATTGATATACGAGGTCTAGGGACAAGCGTGGGTGTTTTAACTGCTAAGATATATAACATCTACTTCTCGGATGTAAGAACATACATAGATATAATTATGGCTGTCTGATGTGTTGGCATTGGCTCAACGTCGGGACAGGGCATGGGTGTTTTTAATATGAATGTATATTCCTGTTCATCATCTTTGTAGCAAGGACAGTGCCGCTATGTCGTATCAATGCTGGTGGCAGTTAATATTATAGACTTAGTTACTAGAGGAACAATGCAAGGGGCGACTGAGCACGGGTTACATATATCTATACTCGTCATGGAAAATGATATACGAGGTCTAGGGACAAGCGTGGGTGTTTTAACTTCTAAGATATATAACATCTACTTCTCGGATGTAAGAACATACATAGATATAATTATGGCTGTCTGATGTGTTGGCATTGGCTCAACGTCGGGACAGGGCATGGGTGTTTTTAATATGAATGTATATTCCTGTTCATCATCTTTGTAGTTAGGAGTGTAGGACACGAGGGGGTTAGTGTACGTGAGGTGTGGAAAATGGTCAGTTTAGAAAAGGTAAATGGGTGTAGCCTGGAGCTGCTTAGCCCTGCGGGCTTGGGCCTGTCGGAAATGGCTGGCTCGGTCAGCTGGTCCTTTCGTTCTGTGGACCTTTCCTTTGGGTGTTTCTGTGTGGTGTTTGCTCGTGGCTTCTGTGGTGGGCTTCTTGTTCTGGGGCATTTTACAAAACATGAGAAATCCACATATATATGGCAAGTCATATAATAACAGATATTAATTTATATTGTTTTTTTTCTTCTTTTTTACAGAGTTTTTTTCTGTAGGGTACCCAATGAAAATGACGATCCCATAAGGGAATTAGGCGTGCACTTGTGATGATCCATGATCCATGATCCATGATCCATGTGCACTCCATGATCTTCCGCGCGGGTTATTCAAATTGCTGGCGCAGGATGTTGAATGGAGACTATTAATGTTAATAGGCAAAGTCGTCAATGATGAAGGGGCCCTATTAATTAAATAGAAGAGTAGCATATCTGGTCGGGTTAGAAGGAGGGGAGGAAGAAAATGTGGGGCGAAGAATGCAGATATTAAAAAAGTTTCTGAGGGAAGTGTGAATAAGGGGGGGGGAGAGGAGGGAGGAGTAGGTGGACCTAGCCTTAGTCTATTATATAATTATACCTTAAGCTAATTTCTCTGACTATCCTTTTCTTCACTAAACCTTAAGCTTATTTCACTTTCCCCTTTCGATACAGTACGATACTGTATTATGTATTCTTTCCATTCCACTAACTTTTTCACAAGGGGAAAGCTGCTGATATAAAGGGAGGCGCTGTACGTAGCTCTAATACATGACGTCACTCACCTTAATTGGCCCCGCCCCTCACCTCCGTTGCGTTCAAATATACCCTTCAAACCGTTAAGGCCGGTTCACAAAAAAAAATTGTTTCCAATTCTCTCACCCGTCCTTCCAGGGCGGGGGAGAGTTGCTTTAAAATTCCCGGCGAAACTCAAAAAGTTTTCACACGGGAGAGCCAAGTCAAAGGTAGGGATTATGGACGGAGAATTGCCAAGCAGAAAGCACATGTATCAATTTACATAGTGATATGAGTGCATATTTGGACCACTCATGTGTGTAGAGGGTCTCAGGGGTGCAGGGTGATGGTTATAATGAGCAGGGGTGAGATAAATACACGAGGTAGCTCTAGTTGTTCCACCCCACTCGTTCTTCAATGGTCACTCCCGCAGCCCAACCGTGTTTAAAGATAGCCTTCACACCTTAATTGACATGTCGGTCGTAGCTCAGTCAGTACGGGCTAGATCTCGTGAACAGGAAAACAAGCGTTCGATTCTCCTCGGATCCGAAGTATTTTATATTTTTATTTTTTTATTTTTGTTATATATAATTATATTAGGTTAGTTAAGTTAGGTTAATCTAACAAAATATTATAATCAGACAAGAACAAAAAGCAAAGTCGTCGCCAATGGTAGGCCCAGGCTATACAATCATGATGGGAGCAATTAAAAGAAAACGGACGATGGCAAGCTATAGTAAAATATTAATGGATATTGTTCCAACTCACAAGATCGTATGCATTTTGTTATGGCAGACATACTTAAGAATAAACTTAAGATAAACCTAATGCGTCTGTTGGTGCTTGGGATATAGTGGTATACATGACTGGTTGATGTTAGGTTAGTGAGATTGCCTCCCTATTTGTTTTGTTATTATCAAGTGAATGAGTTGACCGACTTGTATCCTTCTTTTCATATTTCTGTAATTATTATCTTTACCTCTTCTTTCTTCTTATCATCTCAGAATAGTATCATATATCTTCTTCGTATATGACCTGCTTAATATATAGTTTTTGTTTCTTGAAGTGGAATGATATGAATGTAAACAAACACGCATTACTCAACGTCTTTTGTTTTTCGTGTGGTACGAAAGGTGGCCAAAAAGGCGGCCAAGTCATTGTATCGGATATATACGCAGTGAACAGAGGGCTGTGAATGTCCAAAAAATCAACCAGTTGGTTTCCTGAATTCCCCAGTGAAATATGACACCCCGGCGAGATTTTCCTCCCAATTGTCAGCCCTCAATGGACTGAGGACAAAAACTTGTCCGTGTGAACCGGCCTTTACACTCAGATCTCTCCATAGCTCACTCGGTATGGCACCCGCGTGTCACCATGAGGAAACTAGCGATCGATCCCACTCGTATTTGGTTTATTTTGTATTTGTTTATTTAGTTATATTTGTTATTTTGGTTATTTTTGTTATATTTTAGGGTTAGGTTAGGTTAGGTTAATCTAATCTTATCTAATCCAATATAACAGTTGTACATTTGAGGGGCGAGGCCAAGATTCTCACGCATGCGCAGATGGTGAGTGACGTCATGTATTAGAGCTACGTACCTATATAGGTACTGAGGCTGAATGGAGGTACGGTACTGGTACCACAAACAATGTTAGGAATTCTATGGCTGTGCAAATTCAACCTAGGAACTTTATGCATCAGGGGATTAAGGGTAAAAATAAAAGTACAGGGATAAGTACAGTTAAAAAAGTGAAAAGATCACGCATAGCCAAAGTATTCGCTACAGGTTTTAAGCCAGGAGTGACGGCATCCGACTTGAAAGAATATCTCTCCAATAAACTCAGTCTTAGTATGGATGTTGAACCAATTATTCCCTGGTCTGATAGGCACACATATATTTCATTCAGAATAAACTGTGAGTGTCCAAATCCCGAGGTGTTTATGGATGAAGAACTTTGGCCAGAGGAAGCATCGGTGTACTGGTGGAGAGAACGTAGGGCACAGGTACCGGTACCAACAAATGAGGACTCTATAACTACGGTAACCCACCCTCCCAACAACTCTTAATCATGGATATAAAGTCTACTTCATCTCCCAACAATTTGCGTATTGCTACTTATAACTGTAGGGGGCTCCCTAAAACCAACAGAGGGCTTCTACGCCCTGATGTAGTAGACGTATTTAATACCAGTGATATTGTGTGCCTGCAGGAGACTTGGTATTTTAAACAGGATTTGGGTAACCTCAGTACTATCTGTGATAATTTTCATGGGTTTGGGGTCTCGACAACCGATGCTATGGATGGTCTAGTAGCAGGTCACCCACCGGGAGGAGTAGCTATTTTGTGGAGGGACTCTTTAGACAGCCGGGTTAAACTACTTGTAACAAATTTACCATGGTGTACAGGTATAGAAATAGAAGATAACCAACGGAAAGTAGTTATTCTTAGTGTGTACTTGCCCTACCAATGTAATGAAAATGAAGAAAAATACCTGGAATGCCTTGGAGAACTAAGTGCTCTTTTACAAGAACTAAATACCACCTGCTACTCTGTAATAGGGAACTGGAATGCTAATCTGAAGGACATGAGTAACTCTCTGTTTGCTAGTCATATGACTAACTTCTGTGGTGAGCATGATCTAATTATCTCTTCTCAGCTCATGCTCCCTCATAGTAGTTACACATGTGTCAGTGCAGGCATGGGGCTCAACGTCTTGGCTAGATCATACCGTAGCTAGTGCTGATTTCCATGATATGATAACAAATATGGAAATTCAGTATACATATACAGATGAAGATCATATCCCATTGACCTTAACAGCAAGTTTGGAAAGAGCGCCAGAATTAACCCAGTCAAACAATAGTGTAAATCCAAAACTGCCATGGGGCGGGCTTCACGAGGAGGAGTGTGAGCAATTTTGCACTTTAACACACACTCTCCTTTCTGAGCTTGATCCTGGCAGTGAGGATGTCATTACCTGTGAAGACCCCAATTGTGTTAATGGTAGTCATCGAGAAGAGGTCAGCAAGCTGTACAATAATATTATATCTTGTCTTACTAAGGCTAGTGACATAGTATTTCACAAGCATAACAAAAATTACTCTTTTAACAAACCTGGGTGGAATGACCATGTTTTAGAACTATACCAGGCATCCCGAGATGCTCGTAGTGTATGGCTGGATCATAACAAACCGAGACAGGGACCCATTTTTGACATGTTCACCAGACTAAAGGCTAGATGCAAGTATGCAATCAGATATATAAAAAACAATGAAAATGTATTAAGAAGAGAAGCATTGGCCAAAAACTTTGCTAGCAAAGACACATTGGCCTTCTGGAAGGATATTAAAAAAATGCATAATAGCTGCACACCTCTACCCGTTAGTGTAGATGGGATCTCTGGTACTAATAACATAGCCAATTTTTGGAAAACACATTACCAAACTTTGTTTAACTCTGTTGGGCACCAAGGAAATACCATTGCTGCTACAACAGAGTGTAACAAAGAAGAAAAATATGACACAATTAAAGTTACAAGTGAAAAAATCAAGGCTGCAATAAGTAGGCTAGATGCTAACAAATCCTGTGGTTTTGATGGTATATATGCTGAACATTTGAAGTACTCCTCCACTCTCCTCTTGGAGAAACTCAGCAGTTGCTTTACCAGCTTTCTAATCCATGGTTTCCTACCAGAATCTATGATGTCCGTTACCTTGATACCAGTAATTAAAGACAAGGCTGGCAAAATTACATCAAAAGACAACTATAGACCTATTGCCCTTGCCAGTATTGTAAGTAAGATACTAGAGTTAATCATTTTAGACAGAATCTCAGTGTATATCTCAACTAATAGTAATCAATTTGGTTTTAAAAAGAATCATGGTACGGACCAGTGCATCTACACTCTGAAGGAGCTAGTGGATGGGTACATCAAAATGAACAGCTCTATTTTTGCATGCTTTCTTGATGCTAGTAAGGCATTTGACAGAGTCTGCCACAATATCCTGTTTGATAAATTAGCAACAAGGGGAGTGCCATCCTATATACTGAGAATCTTGAAGTACTGGTACGCCAATCAAACATTTAATGTAAGATGGGGTAACATTATTTCGGATTCCTTTACAGTAACCAATGGAGTGAGACAGGGTAGTATTCTCTCACCTTACTTATTCAATGTATATATGGATGAATTAAGTGATAAATTGAATAAAGAGCAGATTGGATGTTATGGTGGGAATAAAATCATCAACCATCTCATGTATGCTGATGATCTGGTCATTATTGCACCGTCTTCTGCGGGTCTGAGCAAACTTCTTGATATATGTGAATCGTTTGGTAGTAAACATTGTGTTAAATTCAACCCACTGAAAAGTGCTGTTCTTATATTTAGATCAAAATTACTGTATAAAAGTAAACTGACAAATTTCTCACTCAATAATCAAATTATTCAAGAAGTAAACAAAATAAAATACCTGGGACACATTATCTCAAACGATTGCTCTGATGATGCAGATATCGGCCGTCAGCGCAGACAGCTATATTTACGTGGTAACACCATCTTGAGAAAATTCCACATGTGTAATTGGGAAACTAAAGTCACTTTGTTCCGGACATATTGTTCCTCTATGTACACGGCCCATTTGTGGTGGAAGTATAAGAGAGCCACCATAAATGGTCTGTGTACATCCTATCATAATATACTCAAGATGTTCATTGGTCTCTCTAAATATGAAAGCACTAGTATGGTGTGCACACTGTTGGATGTGCAGTGCTGTCGGGCTGTCATCAGGAGACTGGTGTACAGCTTTTCGCAGCAACTGCAATCCTCCAGTAACACGCTGATTGTAGCTCTTCGGTCTAGTGATCATATCTATGAATCCCGTATTATATCTCACTGGCAGAAGCTGCTGCACACATAGTATGTAATGTATTATATAGGTCTAATTGAACTATGATCAATGATCTGTGCAATAGGTGTTAACCAACATTGAGCAATAGCCTTAGTTAGCCTATCTGTGTTATATTGTGACAAAATGTGATAATATTATGTGCTCTATTCTGTAAATAGGCCTACTGTATTTTTTATTTTATTGTTTCTTTATTAATATATCTTTATGTATAATTATTATCTGTGCTCTGACGAGAAGTGTATGTGATATGGAGCATTAGGTCGTACTGTATTTATACTGTATCTATCTTATGTGTCTGGAATAAAAAAATATTATTATTATTATTATTATTATTATTATTATTATTATTATAGGTAGCCTCCTATATGTAGCCTCCCGATATAAAGGCTTGGCCGGCGGGGGGAGGTCGAAAGGATCCAAAACCGTAGCGAGCCACCCCGCCAAGAAGAAGAAGAGTTGAAAAATGCAGCTTACGTGAGTTGGCAACAATGTCATAACAATAACAACTTATTACAGGGCGATATGTACACCTATTTTGACTCCGTGAATACCCCCCTGATACTACTCTCCTTGACGCGGTTGGGGGGGCTTCAGTGACTAATTTTGAGTAGTTTTTCATTCCTCATTCTATGATTTTCCCCTTCTATTCTTACTCTGTCCCATCTAAACGCCTGTGCAGTAATCTGGAGACAACCCTCCAAGCAAACTGCAAATTTAAACAATAGCCTAAGAAGAAGAAGAAGACTCCGTGAATTTATTGTACCCAATCAATAGCAAGGTAAGATTCAATTAAATATATTTCATCAATGTAGGGGCGCTGTAATCTCAAAAGTGCCCATATAAAACAAGGACATAGGCCTAGGCCTATCGCTATAGCCTAGCCTAGGGCCTATCTCCAGATTAGCCAAGACCAAGGACCAGGACCCAGATTCACTAACGGTCGTACGATCCGAAAACTCCCTTACCGTTCCCTTACGTCTCAACGCTGGTATTCACGAAGCGTCGTAGCGGCCATCTTTGATCGTAGGAAGTCCCTAAAATCCCCTTTCGCTAAGGGTGGTCCAGACCACCCTTACATGAATTTGACCCGGATATAGGTACACAAATATCGATAACACAACCCGCGACCATAACAAATTCGTCTGCAGTATAGCTCTTTATGACACACTAAATCATTATTGAGGCAATAATAGCGCAATATGATTGTTAACTTGTGTTTACAACACCATTAAGGCATTTAATACAAAGTATGAATATATTTGTATCCTTAATGTCTTATGACAGGCCGAATTAAGCTATGAATAGCCTACATATGCCAGCCTAGACCTAGTCAAGGTTAATTGATGCACAAATTCATGTGCTGCGACAACACGTAGCCTACCATTAGTAGATTTTAACCCTCATTTATTGCGGAAATGTTTTATTCCAACTCCCCACCACCTCTGAGTTAGATTAGGGTAGCCTATTCCTCAACAAATTTGAAAGTATCACAGGAACAAAATGATGAATATGAACAAAATGATGAATACAGTTGCCCTCTGACCCCTGACCTGTGCGGACGTCCCCAGTGACCGCTAGTGAACCGGTTTACCCTTAGTGAGGTCCTAGTGAACTTTCTTAGTGATGGCTGTTGTTGATGAGTCTGCTGTCTCCTCCCATACTCTCCAGCTTTGTCTTGCTTTGCAAGAAAGACTGGAGAGTGTGGAGCAGGAGATTCAGTGTCTCAAAGATGAAAATTTGGCCTTGAGACTAGCTATGGCGGAAAAGAAGTGTGAGGCTACCGGAAGTGTTCCCAGGGATCGTGAAGCCCCTTGGAAAGTGGTGTCAACCAGTGCAACGGCCTGCAAGCTGAAAAGGCAGCCAGTCAAGACCCACAACAACTTCAGCACCTTGGCTGATGAGAGTGATGGCGATGAAGTGGCGATCATCGAGGCAGTGAGAGGGGAGGGGGGGGAGTCTGCTGCTGTTGCTGCAACAACTACTGCTACACGCCGACAAAAGGAAAAAGCTAAGTCTGTTTTCATTGTCGGTGATTCATTGGTTAGATACCTTGGCAGGGCAACAAACACTCAGGTTGGTAAAGTTGTCTGCGTGCCTGGTGCCGGAGTCGGGAGGGTGGCTGAGAAGATAGATGCTGTCATGGAAGTGAGTGGGGAGGACCCCATCATCTTCCTCAACGCAGGGAGCAACGACATATGGAGATGCAGGACTGAGGAGTTGCTCTCCAAGTATCAGGAAATGTTGGAGAGGATCAAGGAAAAAGGTGGAGTTCCTGTGGTAAACAGTATCCTGCCTAGAAGAGGGGTAAGGAAGGAATGGTCCTCCAGGGCTATTGGTGTAAATAGCCGGCTGGAGAAGTATTGTAAGGCAAATACTATTCCATTCCTGGATAACTGGTCCCTCTTTTATGGTAAGGATGAACTGTATGCCCAGGATGGAGTACATCTCTCTCGACTAGGAGTTTCGACCTTGGCCAGCTCACTCGACAAGATTGTTGCGGGGTTTCGTTAAAAAAACCTGGGTGTGTAAGTAAAATACTGTCTCCATATGGAGCAGGTACTTCATGTGACAAACCAGTGAGTAAAATAGAAATAATCAGTCAAGATAGTGCGGATATAGTGATGTGTAATAGTAGTATCGATAACACTACACATGTAACTGATAGTAAAGATGAGAATACTGATAGAGTAGAATTTCCGTCTAGAGCTAGTAGTTCAACAGGAAATAATAAGTTAGCTAAACACAATAGAAAATTAGTTGCAAATAAAAGTAATAGGTTGAGGGTATATTATACAAATTGTAGGAGTTTATGTAACAAAATGAACGAACTTAGAGCACTCGTTAGCACAGACAATATAGACATAATAGCGCTAACTGAAACGTGGATTAATACAGAATCTAGGCATTTTTTAGCAGAATTTGATATTCCAGGATATAGTTTGTTTAAATATGACCGAACAAGTAGGAGGGGCGGGGGTATAGCAGTGTTTGTCAGGAGTACATTAAAAAGCTGTATTAAATCAGGTATTAGACTAAATAATGATAATGAAAGTGTTTGGGTAGAGGTTAACGAAGGTAGTGAGACCATAGTTATTGGAGTTATATATAGACCGCCTAATATGAGTAGAAATGGCAGAAAATCGTTATGGGAGGAAATTAAAATAGCATCAAGGTTTAGCAATGTGTGCATTATGGGGGATTTTAATTTTCCGAACATTGATTGGCAGCACCAAATAGGCGACTCCGATTCAGTAGAGTTTATTGAGGTAGTACAAGATAGTTTTTTATTTCAATTCATAGATACGCCGACTAGAGGTATTAATATTCTTGATTTAGTTTTCAGTAACAATGAACATATGATAAATAATGTAGAGATTGGTGACCACCTAGGAAATAGCGATCATAAATCTATTTATTTTAATATACAATGGACAGGGAATGCTAAAGAGAATACGACACTTATCCCAGATTTCAGAAAAGCCGATTATGGTGGGCTAAGAAGAGACTTAAGGGTGGACCCTATTGTTAAGCAATTAAGTCAGGATATGCCAGAGTTAAACTTGCCACCTACATATAACCAGTTTATTGCTTCACTCCACAATGCTCAAAATAAATATATCCCTAAAAGAAGATTTAGATCGACGCAGAACCAACCAAAATGGATGACTAATAAGCTAATAGATCTTATAGGAAAAAAGAAAGGAATATATCGAAAAATAAAGAAAGGTGAAAATCATTTACATATATACTATCAGACTCTATCAAGACAGGTCAAAAAGGAAATCAGGAAAGCAAAAATAAATTATGAAATAAGGATAGCCAGCGACTCAAAAAATAACCCTAAAGCTTTTTACCAACTATATAAATCTAAAGTTAGAGATGTAATAGGCCCCCTAAAAACTTCAATAGGAGAAATAACAGAAAATGATTTAGAAATGTGCAGTACATTAAATAGTCAGTTTCTTTCCGTATTCACTAATGAAAATTTGGCACAGATTCCAGAAGTCAATATGGTATATAGTGATAGTATAGAAAATATGTTAAGTACAGTTAGTATAAGTAGAAATGATGTGCTTAAGGAAATTGACAGACTGAAACCTCAAAAATCGCCTGGTCCTGACGAGGTATATGCTAGAGTATTAAAAGAATGCAGAGATGAGTTAAGTAGTCCATTAGCATTTATATTTAACAAGTCATTAGAAACAGGTTTAGTTCCAGAAGCTTGGAAGCTTGCAAATGTAGTTCCGATCTTCAAAAAAGGTGATAAATCGATAGCATCCAATTACCGTCCCATTAGTCTCACATCAATCATAGGAAAGTTGCTAGAGTCCATTATTGCTAGGAAAATTAGAAGCCACTTAGTAAAATTTAACTTAATAAATTCTTCTCAGCATGGATTCACTCAGGGACGTTCTTGCCTTACTAATTTGCTTAGCTTTTTCTCAGAGGTATATGAAGCAGTAGATAGTGACAAGTCATATGATATTATATATTTAGATTTCAGTAAAGCTTTCGACAGAGTCCCTCATGAGAGATTGATGAGAAAGGTTGAGGCACATGGAATAGGAGGGTCGTTGTTGGGATGGATTAGGTCATGGCTAATTGGTAGGAAACAGAGAGTCAGCATAAATGGTACCAAGTCAGAGTGGGGAGCAGTCAAAAGTGGTGTCCCCCAGGGATCGGTATTAGGTCCCCTGTTGTTTCTTATATACATAAATGACCTAGATTTAGGTATAACTAGTAGGATAAGTAAATTCGCAGACGATACTAAAATGGGGAGATCAATTGATTCAGATAGCGATATAGAGTGCCTCCAAAGGGATCTAGATACCTTACATGAATGGTCAGTAAATTGGCAGATGAAGTTTAACATTGACAAATGCAAGGTATTAAAGATAGGGAAGATGCAAACAAATGTTAAATATAAACTAGCTAATTTAGAATTAGAAAATTCAGACTGCGAGAAAGATCTAGGTGTGTTTGTTAGCAATGATTTGAAGCCTAGAAAACAGTGTATAAGCGTTCGTAATAAGGCAAACAGGATTCTCGGGTTCATCTCTAGGAGTGTGAGTAACAGAACTGCTGATGTTATCTTAAAACTTTACTTGTCATTAGTGAGACCCCATATGGATTATGCTGTCCAATTTTGGTGTCCTTATTACAGAATGGACATAGATTCATTGGAGAGAATTCAGCGTAGAATGACAAAAATGATCCATAATATTAGAAATTTTCCGTATGAAGAAAGGTTGAAGAAATTAGGTTTACATTCGTTAGAGAGACGCAGAGTTAGAGGGGATATGATAGAGGTGTTCAAGTGGGTTAGTGGGATTAACAAAGGGGACATGACAAATGTACTAAAGCTCAGTGATAGCGAAAGAACTCGTACCAATGGTTTCAAATTAGATAAATTTCGTTTCAGAAAAGATATAGGCAAATATTGGTTTGGTAACAGAGTTGTAGATGGGTGGAATAGGCTACCAAGTGATATAGTGGGATCAAGAACGATAGGGAGCTTTAAGAAAAAATTGGATAAGCATATGGACGAGAAGGGTTGGGTGTGAAGGGGGATCGGCCAGGTTGGGCCAATCAGCGCTCTGCAGACCCCGTAATCCTGCGTTAATCTCTAACCGGTTTGGTAAGATGATCCTCAGGGTATTAGAGTGTTGAGCCTATAATTGGGCTTTGTAATTGGGGTTGTGTGGGACAGGGATCTGCCTTGCTTAGGCCAATCGGCTTTCTGCAGACTCCCATTTTCTTATGTTCTTATGTTCTTATGAAAAGAATTACCCTAGGCCTAGCCTAAAAAATGAATAAATAATAAACGCTGTGTAAATAATTTTGTTTAGCCTAGCCTAGGCTATAACCTAGGTTTATTTTGAAAAAGTTAGGGTATATATTAAGCAAACCACCCACCAATTTTCATGACAATTTTGAAATGCATGTTGGAATCCCTATAAACTGTACTTCATTTTTATGTAAGTTTGATAATTTGGAAAAATCAATTAAGGGAGAAAATTAACATTGAAAATTATGTGTAAAAAGTCTCCCATAAACGGCGGCCCGCTATGTTATTGTAATTTGCGGCCTAATTTCGTCTGTTAATTAACTTTCTCCTTAATTGGACCCCTATGAAGTACAACAGATTATGATGACATAAGTGACGGGTGTTTAGAGGGGGCAGAGCTCCCCCTTCAACATATTACGTGTCTCACAGTAACTTCTATTATATAAACAACCCAAGAATTTTCACAAATTTTTAAAATTTCATTTAGGCCTAGGATGTAATATAACCTATAGCCTACTCCATGTTAAAATAAGTGTCAACCCTCAAAAAATTCTATTAAGGGAGATACAGAACCTAGAACCTGTAACCTGTAATGATATTTGTCCAGTGTTTCCCACAGACGCCACCCCGCTAGGTCAGCCATGTTGATACTATAATTGAGGAGCGCTTTTATCGTAAATATTCGAATATAACGCCCTCTGCCTTTCTCTA
Organism: Paralithodes platypus; assembly: GCA_032716605.1. Classification (NCBI taxonomy): domain Eukaryota; kingdom Metazoa; phylum Arthropoda; class Malacostraca; order Decapoda; family Lithodidae; genus Paralithodes; species Paralithodes platypus. The sequence continues at coordinate 49,050,724 of CM064582.1, read as the reverse complement.
TGTGAACTAATGATCAACACGTCACTATGTTTCTGCCATATTATTGGTTATTTTTTTGTATACGTCACCATACGTCACGGTATTGAAGGAGTCACCCAATCATGGATCAATATATGGACAATTACGTCATTTTAGTCAGCCAATGAGTGCATTGAACTCCAGCCCACCGACAGGCAGCATGGTTTTAAATGTCAGTTGCAGGATGGCCAGTGTCTGTAGTGGTTGTGCACTTACCCCTGAACAATAATTATACAAATTTCTCAAAACAACCAGGCAGCCCTTAAGATACTTACAGACCACGGTATATTGCCTACAAGTGTTGAGTGTCCTAGGTGTGGACATCCTTGCCATTACCGGCCAGATAAAGATCACTGGCGGTGTACACACCATTATTACGAGGAGAAGTCCAGAACACGCAGTCACTGTCCCTTTGTTATCCTACATAAGGTTGGTTATTTTTATTTTTATAGATGTAAAAATTTATATAAAGTTTATTTGCACCTAGCCTATAGTGTTTTTTCTGTATTATTCTAGCGTTACTTACACAGCGCACCCATCAATTTCTATGACTTCATTCCTATATATGTCAGTAGCGGCAGAAATGCATTAAAGCAATTATAGCTACTGTGACAAACATAGACGGCACACAAGACGACTCGGCGGACCTCTTTCTCCCTGCATTTCAGTCTAATTAACACTAGGAATTGACATAATTTTCTATCCAATGTACTATCCAACCAGCGGGGGTGTGGAGGCGGCAGCCCCCACCCATAATACTAGGTTAGGTTAGGTAAGGTTGGTAGGTAAGGCTAAAATCTTTAATGTTGCTTAATTGTTGGATAATGGATAATGAGCTTACTGGGTAAGTTCATTTTCTATCCCATGTACCATCCAACCAGCGGGGGTGTGGGGGCAGCAGCCCCCACCCATAATACTAGGTTAGGTTAGGTAAGGTTGGTAGGTTAGGCTAAAATCTTTAATGTTGGTTAATTGTTGGATAATGGATAATGAGCTTACTGGGCAAGTTCATTTTCTATCCCATGTACCATCCAACCAGCGGGGGTGTGGGGGCGGCAGCCCCCTCTCATAATACTAGGTTAGGTTAGGTAAGGTTGGTAGGTTAGGCTAATATCTTTAATGTAGCTTAATTGTTGGATAATGGATAATTAGGTTACTGGGTTTTTGGAATAAGTTCTTCAATATTTTTCTTTATTTTCATCTTTTACCCCACAATTTCCCTGATCTTCATAGCCCTCCCCACTATCGGGCAACATAGATGATGATTTCAATTAATCACGGGTGTGTGTGTGTGGTGGTGGTGGTGGGGGGAGGGGGGGGGGGGGCAGAGCTCTCCCACACCCCATCCTGTATCCAATGGCGAAGAGTTGGCTGGCATTTTCTACATTTTCAGCTTTTATGAAGCCTAACAATTGTCCAATCCGAGCCAACTTTTGCCAAAACATGACTGTTTTTTATCATTTTGGGGTTTTCTTAAGTTGAAAAACAAGAAAACCTGAGCCAATTTTTTTTTGGCCACTTTCTGACTTTTATGAAGCTGAAAAATCTTAAAATCCGAGCCAACTTTTGCCAAAACTTGGCTCGGGTTTTTTCATTTTGGAGTTTTCTCAAGTTGAAAAACAACAAAACCCGAGCCAACTTTCATCATAAAAACCCGTATATCGCCTTTTTAGGTCTTTAACCCCATATTTTCCCTGATCTTCCTAGCCCTCCCCACTATCGGGCGCCGTGTCTTAAGATCGTTGGATAAAGGGGAAAACGATTTTTGCGGAGGTTGAAACTAATGCCAATCACTATATATTGATGCAAATAAACTAAAACTAAAAAAAAAATAATGAAAATAATTGGTGGGTGGTTTCCTTAATATTTTCCAAAGTTAGGGCTATTTAGGCTAGACAAGTTAGGCCTATGTATGGTATTTTGGTTAGGCTAGCAGTGCCTAGCTGGGTTAGATTAGGGTAGCCTATTTCCTCAACAAATTTGAAAGTATCACAGGAACAAAATGATGAAAAGAATTACCCTAGGCCTAGCCTAAAAAATGAATAAATAATAAACGCTGTGTGAATAATTTTGTTTAGCCTAGCCTAGGCTATAACCTAGGTTTATTTTGAAAAAGTTAGGGCTATTTAGGCTAGACAAGTTAGGCCTATGTATGGTATTTTGGTTAGGCTAGCAATGCCTAGCTGGGTTAGATTAGGGTAGCCTATTTCCTCAACAAATTTGAAAGTATCACAGGAAAACAATTATGAAAAGAATTACCCTAGGCATAGTCTAAACCAAAAATAATAGGCTAGCCTATATGGTGGTGTGAATATTTTTGTATAGCCTAGCCTAGGATATAACCTAGGTTTATTTTGAAAAAGTTAGGGCTATTTAGGCTAGACAAGTTAGGCCTACGTACGGTATTTTGGTTAGGCTAGCAATGCCTAGCTTGGTGTAGCCTAAGCATGGTAAAGTAGAAGCCTAGCAGGTTAAGATGGTGTTTGCAGGCATACCGTCCTCATTGTTAACTAGCTGTTATTAGTCCCATGCTGGTAATATATTTGATGATGGCAATAAGTCATGGGAGGTGAGGGGGACAAAGCCCCCCTCAACCTATCATTATTTCCCATGGCCAACTGTTGGATAATAGATTGAGGAGGCCTATGCTAGGCCTATTTAGAAAAGGTAGATAGGCCTTGAGGTGTTGTGAATACACAAAAATTACCCTAGGCCTATTTTGAAAAATTAGGCCTAGGCTAAGTCTGGCATTTTGGCTTGGCTAGAACTGCCTGTGTAGGCATAGACATAGTAAAGTCTGGCATTTTGGTTTGGCTCGCCCTGTCTAGGTGTAGACATGGTAAAGTAGAACAATATACTGTGGTTAAGGTATAAATAATACACTCCCAACTAGCCTAACATATGATTATCAATGATCAATCCGTCGAAAATCCTTTAACTTGGGCCACTAACAGGCTTCCCTGTAGCCTAGCTAGGCTAATTTCTTATCATCAATTCACAAGATACTCTATTCTTCTTCCTGCTGGCTGTGGTGGATCGAATTAGCCATGCTAAACAATGACAAGCTCATAAATTAAAGTATATTAGGTTCTTCTTGGCGCTTCAGTCATGTGGGTGACATATTGTTTATTTACAAAGGCCAAGCGCCTGATTGGTCAAGAGAAGCCTCGGTGAAAATAACCGAAAGGGAGCCGTAAGGGAGCTCAACGATGCGTTCGTGAATACACCTTCCGCACTCCCTTAGGAACGATCGTAGGTTGCTGTACGACATCGCACGCTACGACCGTTAGTGAATCTGGGTCCAGTAGCCTAATGTTTGTTGTAACTTTAGATATTTCTGCAGGAGATGGACAGGAAATACTCTGTATTTGCAAGGGAGCCTAGCGCCACTTTAAAAAAAATTGATATGATGAAACTAGCCTAGGATGATTTGCATATTTTTCAATTTTACCATAGGCTAGCCTAGGGGTAAAAATTGAAGAGACCCCGGACAGCCTTTTTGGTAAGATTTTACGGTGTGACAGACTGACAGTTACAAGCCCCATCGATGTTTGTGTAGCCTATAGGTATGTTATATAATAGTCTTCACTCTTCAGTCCTATATATGTCCTTCCCTTCGCAAATGTATTATAAGGGAGATATAGGGTAAAACACAGTCATGTCTGCATAATGACAAGTCCTGTTTTACGGGATTTCTGCATTATAGATTTTTTTTCCGTCCTACCTTACTCGGGGGACCTTTCAGTTGCGCGATCCAGTGCTGCTTTGGTAATTGCGTACATTTTATTTTCCCTCCCCTATAACATTTTCAGAGTCCCCTCTGCACAAAGCCACTGTCACTGTTTATGTTCTCTCTGCCGGATTACACTTTTCCCGCTATCCACGTATTACTTTTAGGTTAGGTTAGGTTTCTTAGTTTGGTTCATGACAAGGGATCAGCTGGTAGGTATGGGATAAACTAGGGACACATACTAGCTGGTAGGTAAGGGTTATTCTTGTATCCAACGTTCTAGGTTAGTTTACTGTGTTTTTTTACTTAAAAAAATCGCTAAACCCGAGCCAAGTTTTGGCAAATGTTGGCTCGGGTTTTCAAATTTTGGGGTTTAATGGACATGAAAACTCGAGCCAACTTTCAAAATTCAATTACTGGGTTGTTTTACTTTGAAAAATGCCCCCTATTTTTCCCCTTTTACCCTGCAATTTCCCTGATCGCTTACCTTAGTAAGGTAATCGCTTACCTTAGTAAGGTAATCGCTTACCTTAGTGATCGCTTACCTTAGTGATAGTTTAAGAGGCAGAGGAGTCAATGCTCATAAAGGTTGCCTCTTCTCAATCTTTCAGTCTCATACCGGTCATAATTATTTTAAAAAATATTTACACTCTGACTCGTAACTACTTCCTCTGGGAGACTATTCCAGTTGTTTACAATCCTAGCACTAAAAAAGTTGTTCCTCTTCGTGGTTCTGTGCCTGACCTTGGCCAGCTTCAGTCTGTGTCCTCGGGTGTTTGGTTGGTTTTCTCTTGATGCAATTGTCAAAAAGTGCCCGTCCTTGACCGCATCTATGCCATGAATTATCTTGTAGGTCTGGATCATGTCTCCTCGTTTCCTTCTCTGCTCCAGTGTCGTTAGTCCAAGACGCTCCAGTCGCAACTCATATGGCATTTCGGACAACTCGGGAACCAGTTTAGTGGCTCTCCGCTGTACTTGTTCCAACTTGTTGATGTCTCGACGGGTATATGGAGACCATGCCTGGATACTGTATTCCAGTCGAGGTCTGATTAGGGATTTGTACAAAGGGAGAAACATCTCTGAATCCATGTATGTACAGTATATGTTTTCCTTAGAAGTCCTACCAACGAGTTGGCACTGGCTGCTGCCTTGGCCACTTGTACTGCTGGCTTCAAATCCGGGGTGACATAAATTCCTAGGTCTTTTTCCTCCTCTGTGGTGGTTAGCGGATTATTCTTCATGTGGTATTGGTACTCTGGGTTCCTCCGTCCCATGTGCATGACCTTGCATTTCTCCTCATTAAATTCTAGTAGCCACTTTTTACTCCACTCTTCCAGCCTGGTAATGTCCTCCTGTAGTCCTTCTCTGTCCAGCGGGGACTTAATTCTCCTGTACAGCTTGGCGTCGTCTGCGAAGAGCTTGCTGTCTGACTGAACTGTATCCATGAGGTCATTTATGAAAACAAGGAAGAGAACTGGCCCCAGCACACTGCCTTGAGGTACTCCACTCCAGACCCCCAGCCATTCTGAGGGTGCGCCCCTGTTGACAACTCGTTGAATTCTCCGACTCAAGAAGTTCTCGATCCATATTATGATGTCTCCTGATATCCCGACTGCCTGTAGTTTCTTGAGTAGACGGAGATGGGGGACAGTGTCAAAGGCTTTTCTGCAGTCTAAGTAAACCACATCAACGTCATCCCCCTCGTCCATGGCATCTTCTAATTCCTCAAAATATTCGAGCAGCTGCGTTACGCAGGACCTCCTTGATCTGAAACCGTGTTGGGAACTGCTGAGGAGATTGTTGTTTTCCAGATGATTCACTATCCTTTGCTTTAGCAATTTCTCCATTATCTTGCATGGAACTGAAGTAAGGCTGACTGGGTGGTAGTTTAATGGATTTGACTTGTCACCTTTTTTGTATATTGGAGTGACATTTGCCTTCCTCCAGTCCTCAGGTATAATTCTGTCGGTGAGGGTCTTTCTGAACAGCAGCCAGAGAGGAAATGCAAGCGAGGATGCGCACTCCTTTAACACCCTCGGGTGAATCCCATCAGGCCCTGGAGCAGAGTTTTCTCTCAGGCCTTCCAGACATTTTCTTACCTCGTCCTCGGTGAAATCACAGTGACCTATCCCGACACCATCAAATTGGTTTTGAACATTCGGAATGTCCGTTTCTGGCTCTCATATGAAGACCTTTTGGAATTCTTTATTTAGGAGTTCACTTGCCTCCTGGGGGGTGTTTGTTAAGGTTCCATTGGGGTGTTTGAGCTTGGACACAGCCTCTTTGATCCGGGTTTTGCTTCTCGCGTATGCATAGAAGGCACATGGTTTTTCTTTGACTTCCTGTGCAAGGGACTTTTCAAACTGATAAACTGCCTCTCTGACTGCTTGTGTTGACTCGTTCCTTCTTTTGCAGTACGCTCTGTATCTTGCTCTGTTTCTCCTCTGTCGGTATCTCTTCCAGGCATCCTCTTTCTGTCTTATTTTGCACAGAACTCTCTGTGTCATCCATTTGGGCTTTGGTTTCGTTCCTCTCCGAGTTGTCTGAAGCGGAACGCAAGTTTGTACTACCTTGTTGTATACTTCCAAGATGCCTTCCCAGGTCTCCTCATCACTGCTGTTCCTCAGTATCTCCCAGTCAACATTGCTGAACATATGGTTTGCTTGTACATAGTCACCCTTGTGAAAAAGTTTCTTATTACCTTCATCATCACAGTGCAGAGCACCATCCACAGCCATTTTGAAAACTATGACACTGTGATCACTGGCTCCAATTGGAGCTTTGTACTCTATGTTACTTATCTCTAATTCATTCTTGGTCAGGATGAGATCTAAAAGTGACGGGGTATCGCTTCCTCGGGCTCTAGTGAACTCTGCTACATGCTGGTGGAGAAAGGCATCCTGGCAGGTTTCGTAGAACTTTGTTTGTTCGCTCCTTGGTCCCCCGTGTACGTAGTGATTTTCCCAATCAATTTCCTTAAAGTTAAAATCTCCGCAAATTAGCACCTGATTTACTCCAATATTGCATGCTTCAAGCAAGGTCTGCCTGATACTGCTATTGTAGTCTTCTGTTGAGTTTGGTGGCCTGTACATACATCCCAAGAGGGTAGAGTTTCCTCCAATACTCAACTCACACATGACAGCTTCAACATTTTCCTGGACGTTGTATGAACACTGCGATGAAGGTACGTCCCTTCTCACCAAGATGGTGACGCCTCCTCCGCCCCCTGTTGCTCTGTCCTTCCTGTATACCGTGTATGATTCACAATCGAAGTACCAGGCAGACGATTCCTCTGGACTTAACTTAGTCTCTGAAACAAATATAATATGTGGTTTATCCTTACTTATAACTAATCCTAAGAGATCACTTTTATTTTTGGTATTAACCCCATCTATATTAGTGTATATACAGGTGAGCTCCTCTATTGGGTTTACTGCAGTGGTGGTGGAAGCGCTAGGCCCGAGTTCTGGTTCTGTGGGGTAACCGGTGGGACTGCAGGGTGGGCTAGTCCGGACGGGGGCGTTCCTGATTGGGTCACGGTGGTTGGACTCCGTGGAGGTGTGGGGACACGTCCTGTTCGGCCGGCTTCCTGTACCGTGACCAGCTTCAACCGCCCGCTCACTACGATCCACTTTTTCCTCATGTTTCCCTGCCTCGTCAGTACTCCGTTTTTTTCATCCCTTTCCTTTGCCAGCTTGGTGTGTGCCTGCCTTTCTTTAATTGTGCGATCTGGCATTATTCTGATGTTTCTCCTGTTTGGTCTGTCCATCTCCTTCAGTTTGCTGCTTTCCTTTAAAATTTTCCATTTCATTTCCTCGTCCCTTAGGACCACTTTGAGAATCCTAGGCCAAACTTTGTCAGTCTCACTTGGCTGCGGAGCGTGGGCGGGCTTTCTTAGTCTAACCAGGGATTTGACTTCCACTTCCCCGTCTATACTCAGGTCCTTGACTATATCCTTCAGAGTGGAGATGTCGTCATTGAATCTTTCATTTGGGTCCTCGGCCCTTGATTCTGGCACGCCCGTCAAGATTAGATTAGGCCTTCTGAAAGCCTTTTCTTTTTCATCTGCATGGAATTCACTTATCTGATTTTGGACTGCCTCTCTAAACTCTTCATTTTCACGGTAATCTGTTTTTGTTTCCAGGTTTTCTATTTTATCCTTCATGTTTGTCATTTCTGTTTCTATTTCCTTCATCTTGCTGCCTAAGTCCTTGAGAAAGTTCTTAGCATTGAAAAGATCCGGAACATCGCTTGAACATCCAGTGCAAATGTATGCTCTACCATTGCTGTTGAAAAAGTTGTAAACCTCCTTGGACATGTCAACACATTTGCAATGATACCACTTTGAACAGCCGTCACACGCTATCCAGTCACAGGGGCCCGATGCTTGTGAATATGTACATACCCCATTTTGACCACCTGCACATTGGTTTTTCTCACCTGTGGTCTGTTGTCCTGGACTGTTATTTGTATGAACATCAGGACTCATTACCGAAGCAGACGCTGTTGCTTGATGTAGGTGCGTCAGGCTTCTTTGTTTAGGTGTACCGCAGCATTTTCCCCTTCCCCCACGTCCCACAGAACTCCTTGTTGCAACCGTTTGAGACATTTCTGCGCTATGATACTTTACCACATTAGACTGCAGACCTTTATGGCACCTCTGACTACCTCTCGGCTCTCCTTAAACCACACTGGTAAGCATAAACTGGAGAAATACAGCGAGCATGTGTCTAGCCGTCCTCCTCCAACAACAACAACATTGAGTCATTGATCTTCATAGCCCTCCCCACTAGTGGGGGCCGTGTTTTTAGATTGTTGGATAATGGGTAAATACTCATTTGCCTCAGTCCTTGGTATAAAACAACACTGTATATCAAAGAAAAATACAAAAAAAAATAGAATCAACTAGTAGCTGTCCGGGGTCTCTTCAATTTTTACCAGCCTAGGCCTAGGCTAGTTGAGATGTTTGGGTTTGTTGTGTTCGTTCTTTTGGTCAATGTCCAGTGATTACAGGATGTTTCGACGGTGTGCCAGTTCGACGGCGCTAATTGGACGGTTCGACGATACCGTCGAACCTCCGTCGAAATGTCTATTATTTTTATTATATTTGTGTAGCCTAGCCTAGGCCTAGGGTAAGATCCTGTGTAGCGGGTGTAACTATTTTTCAGATGCCTATTTAGGCCTAGGCCTACTAAGAATTATTGAACAATATATTTAACCTAACCTAACCCAACTTAGCATAGCCTATTAGCCTAGTGGACTATTAATGAATGTAAAATGTAAAAAATATTGTAACATTACCAAATTATTGAGATAGCCTATAGGCCTAGGCCTAAGTACAGGTCCACCCGCTACACAGGATTATCTATCTAGCCTATCTCTATGCTCAGCCTGCAGCTCAGGCCCAATCCCCATTTTTCCAATTTTTTATTTTTATTTTCCTCTATTTTATTATGTTTTTTTTTTGTATTTTCTTGGGGGTGGCCGACTCAAGACAGAGCAAGAGCAGGAAAACACAAAACACAAGACAAAACAACGAACAAACACAGACAAAACACAAAATTCACACACATCTAGGTCACCCAGGAGAATACCCAGAGACCAGGGTCACCAAGGTCGCTCCAGCACTCCCCCGGCCCCCGACCACCTGGAGAGGCTCCGATCTCGGCAGGCAGACATGCAGCGAAGCCAAAGCCACAAGCCCGCCCACCACACTTCCAGGCGCACCCTTCATATTAATCGTCTCCCCGGGCCAGGCGCCTGGTGGACTATTATCTAGTCTAACTTGCGCCCGACCCCTTCCCCCAAATGACCACGTGTTCACTCAACTATTCACAAGCATTCTCCATTCATTCCTGTTTATTACCACTTCCTTTGCCTGATCTATAGTCATTCCTCTATCATCCAAACCTTGTCTTACACAGTCTCTCCATCTCAATGAGGGTCTTCCTGCCCTTCTATCTCCCCTTGTATCTGACTCATATATTCTCTTTGTAAGCCTTTCATCTCCCATTCGTTCAACATGACCATACCAGCTCAGCACCCTTCTGTCCACTCTGGCTGACAAATGTTCCTGCTGCCCCAGGATACTATGACGTTGGATACTCCGAGGCTACCTACCAAATAGAAGGTTTTCCTTCTTTGGTATTGGGAGAGTGTCAAACCTCCCAATTTAATAGTAGCCTCTACATCTCCAACGTAGAGCTAGAGTAACAAATTGGAGGCGGACATCCAAGCGAAAAAACACAAACTTAGCCCTTAGGAAATATCAGGACCATGGAAAGACTGACTTAAACAAGAGAGTTTATATAAAGAGTGTACAGACAGGTGCATATCAAGAGAGGTCAAGTACAGTCAAGTCTTATTCCATGAGATAACTTAGCCTAAGACAAAGAATGATGCATTTCATAATGATGAATATAAATTCCAGGATGCCCCCCCTCCCCCTCCTTCCGGAAGAAAGCAGGACGACCCATACTGTAACAAGTAAATACCGGCATACGCCGAATAGGAGTACCGTACAGGATGTGACGAGAAACTACATGAGCAGTGTCAGTGACGAGCACTAAAAGCCATATGAGAAAAGTTCAGTGGTATGAGGACAAGACATACCGAAAGAATGTGGTATTCTTAAGACTAGAAAGTATATAAAAAGCTTAGCCCAGTTATTAATCTTTAACATAGGTGCAAGTATGGGTATAGTGCAATACCCTTCCCTCCCCCCAACCCCCAATAAGGGAAGGACAGGACAGGAGAAGGACAAGAGACAGAAGGAACCCTGCAGGTAGACCCCGAGGGAACCTGCAGGCCCAACGCACTACAAGGACGCCCCGGTCTGTCGGTGGACCACGACAGAGAGGAGGAGACAAACGTGGTGGGGGAAGAACAAAGCCCTGTGTCGGCAAAGTCCGGGCGAGAAAAATCAAGTAAAACCTGAATGTAGCAGCGTACGAACGGACGGCATGAGCTGTGCCCTGAACGTACGGGTTACTGGCCCGAAGAACCCGACACAGGCGAAGTCCCACAGCACGGCGATCAAGCCTCCTATCGGACGTAGGCGCCACCCGTAATGTCAACCCCGACACTGGCCTGGCCGAGTACACATACGTATGCAGGGTCTGAACCGGGCATAACGGACAATGAACCCTACCACGTGTGGAAACCGGTACAGGAAAGGCCTAAAAACGGGAGTGTCGCGTACAGTTGTAGCTACAAAACGAACAGACGGAGCCAAAGTAACTGACCCAAGGACGGGAGAAAACGTAAACAATGCGGGGTCCTAGACATGGCAGCCATCTCCGAGACGCCGTCACCTGCCGCCAAAGCCAGAAGGAACAGTGTCATGGCATAGAAGTGTTCAGGCGTGGGGTAAATAGTGTAAGAGGCAGACGAGAGCAGTAGGAGAGCCTCCGCCAGAGACCACTGAGGAGGAATCTGACGCGGGGTAGGCCTAAGCACAAAGCAGGCCCGCATGAGGAAATCCAATGCCCTGTGAGGAACGACCAACCCCGTGAATGACTCAAACGGTACCCAAATGGCCGACAGGCGGGTCCTAAGCGTGGTGCATATGTTGGGACGCATCTCAAAAATAACTAAATGAGGTAGGGAAACACGAACGCCACCGACAGGCATGTCCGTGATGTATTTACCTAATTGTATTTACCTAATTGTAGTTTACAGGAGTTGAGCTAAGCTCGTGTTGTCCCGTCTCTCAGTCTACTTTCATCCAATTTTTTCTTGAAAATATGGATGTTCCCTGCCCCTACCACCTTCTCCTCCAGCCCATTCCATTTGTCAATACATCTATAGGGGAAGCTAAACTTCCTGATATCGTTCTTGCAGGTAGGTCTTTTTACTTTGTAGTTGTGGCCTCTAGTTATTCCTGTATCCATGATTAATATATCCTCCCTATCCAGCCTTTCCAGCCCTCGGGTGCACTTGTACATCATTATCATGTCTCCCCTCTCTCTCCTCTCTTTTAGACTCGGTAAATTTAATTTGTCTAGCCTCCTTTCATATGGCAGTTCTCTAAGACTTGGAACCAATCTAGTAACTGTTCTCTGGATTCTTTCTAACTTGTGAATATGCTTCTTAAGATGCGGGGACCACACCATTGCTGCATACTCCAATCTTGGTCTAATCATACTTTTTATAATCTTCGCTAACATGTTCTCATCCAAGTACACTCGACCCTCCATTTAAAGGACAAATGCGTGCAAGCACCTGTCCGTTCCTGCTAAATGTCCGTTGCTGCTAAATACTGTCCAGTCCGGATGTAATCCGGAAATTCCTTGAGAAAAATCCGGTGTTGAGTACAGGTGTCCGGATCGGATCGTGACATTTAACTGTTATGCATATTTTTTTTACTGTACCTGAAATAAATCCTGGTAATCCCTTGTGCTACACCCTATTGATAATGCAAAACTATTGAACACACTTAAAAGTGTATATTATTTGGTCTCTATATAATCTGTGAATCATTTCCGATATGATAGAATTAAAGATTTTATTTTCCACCAACTCATAATCAGCAAAAACGACACAAATGTCAATTGAAAACATGTTATAATATTTCCCCATCATTTTGTGTATACGTGGGAAAAAAAAAAAAAATCTATCAAACGTAAATCTCCCATCTGGGAAGCTCAGCGCCTAGACGGAGGGGAGGGTTGAAATATTTTGTTGACTATCTCATTTATTATTTATCTATGTGCTGGAAGGATATTATATTTTTCAATTCCATCACATTAGAAATTATTCAAAGATTACAAAAAGTCCAAATAAGACATAGTTATGTTAATGTATAAGGGATTTAGGTAGATGAATTAGAGAGATAGATAGATAGAAAGAGTGTGTATATCGAGGGAAAAAAACAAAACAAAAAATCTATCAAACGTAAATCTTCCGTCTCTGCTGGCACGGAGGGGAGAGCTGAAATATTTTGTTGACTATCTTATTTATTATTTATCTATGTGCTGGAAGGATATTATATTTTTCAATTCCATCATATTAGAAATGATTCAAAGATTACAAAAAGTCCAAATAAGACATAGTTATGTTAATGTATAAGGGATTTAGGTAGGTGCATTAGAGAGATAAATAGATAGAGCAACAGACTTTGCTCCAACTTTTTTATAGCAACGGACTATGTCTGTTGCTGGGTCCATTGTCCGGCCTACATTTTTTGACCGTTATTGCCGATATCCGTTAAATCGGAATCCGTTAAATGAAGGTTAGAGTGTAGTTCAGAGCAACTTTCATATTCCCGGCCATTGCATACATTCCGCTAAAGAGCTTGTTAATATGTTTCTCTGGCGACAAGTTATCTTGTATAATCAACCCTAAATCCCTTTCTTTTTCGGCCTTGCTAATTATATTATCTCCCATCCTGTACTCCCAATTTGGTCTATTCACACTTCTTCCCATATTTAACACATGACATTTACTTATATTAAATTTCATTTTCCACTTGGTGCTCCATTCGTATATTTTATCTAAATCCCCTTGCAGCTCCTCACAACTACTTATATTTGCTATTTGTCTCATAATTTTTACGTCATCTGCAAACATTGACATGTAGGAGTTTATGTCTATCGGCAGGTCATTCACGTACATAAGGAACATAAGAGGTGCCAGCACAGATCCCTGTGGCACACCACTCTCAACTTTCCGCCACGATGAGTAAGTTCCTCTAATGTTGGTCCTCATTTCTCTATCTGTTAAATAGCTCTCCATCCATTTCAGCAAACTCCCCCTGACACATCCTATCGTCTCAAGCTTAGATAACAATCTCTTATGTGGTACCTTATCGAATGCTTTGGAAAGGTCTAAGTAGATGCAGTCCACCCATCCGTCTCTTTCTTGCAGTACATCTATCACCCTACTGTAGTAACATAGGAGACTGGTAACACAAGATGTCCCTTCTCTGAATCCAAATTGCTTTGGCATTATTATCTTCTTTCTCTCCAACATTTTCATCCATCTCTTCCTAATTAGCTTTTCACAAATCTTGCATACAATACTAGTAAGTGAAACTGGTCTATAGTTTAAATTATTATTATAGTTTTATATTATGTGTTGGTTATCCCAGAAGGATAACTGTGCCAGTGAGAGACAGAAGTCTGCCACTGAGAATGTGTCCAGTGGAGAGGATTTGACAGTCAAAGATCGACTAAACATCGGCAGCCACCCTGCCTCACGATGTGAAGGCCAACGAGGTCCCTAGGTCACCAATCGATCCCAAGTGGAAATCGGGGAACGATAGGGGAACAGGACTCGGGCGCCACCGCCACAGCTGAGCGGACCAGGCGTGTGCCGGCCAGATGGAAGTGAGCAACCAAACAAAGTCCATGTACCCACTCAGCCTGTGGAGGACTTTGCACATCAAAATGGGCGTCGGGTGGCGGAAACACATCGAATACGGTGTGTTGGAAAGACCAAACTACCCGGGTGCTCTGTCCCATCGACAGAGCAACCGCCCATAGGTTGGCAGTCCCGGGTAGGTAGGTTACACGCAGTGCGACGGAGTAAAGGAGTGCGTGGTAAAACAGGTACCCCGCCAGGTCCTGAAGAACGAAAAGACTACGCAGTCACCTGACTCAGGGTCACAGGCGTGCTCGACCTTTCCCAGTCGAGGCCCGCCCACGGCACATCGTGCGATGGTGGAAGGCAGGACTCGGGAACGGCGACTAGGAAACCGAACCGAGGAACAAGGAGAGCGTTGTGTACACAGTGTGTGGGAGAGTTCGCGGAGAAGATCCCACCCACCTAGGAAAAATAGGAGCGGAAGACCCCGAGTGAGCAGGGGAGGCAAGGCCAGTCCGACGAGGGTCGTAAAGACACGAGGGGCGACATGGAGACCGAAGGGTAAACCGCCGAACGTGACATAATTAGAGTCATCAATACGAGGCACGACAGGTCGACCACCGGTCACACCTCGCTGTCCGTCACGGAGACCAGAAAGACATGCGACAGGAAGCCCCGCTGGTGAGGCGAGACTTCCCGAATAATCCCATCCACGTGCATGGACAGAATAACTTAGGCGACGTCTGGGGAGACAGGCCGATGTCACGCAGGTCGCCGAAGTGGAAACGTGGACTGGCACCTCGAGGACAGACCCCGCTGTATTACCCGGCATGCCCATGAACGGCGAAGCTAAACCGAGAGTGGGGACGCAAGAGCCGGTAGGGGCCCCGAGTCTGGCGGCCTCGTTACGAGCCGGTCTGCCGACCTCAACTAAGAGGAAGCGGTTGAGGAGGGTCGTGACATCCCAGGCGGACGGGGAGCGAAGAGCCCCGCAGTAGCAAAGAGGGAAGACCCCTGCCATGCAGGGGCAGAGAAGAGCCCCTCCGGATGGAGCACAGAAAGCAACAGCGACGTGCGGACCTCAGCCGGCACCAGTGTACAGAAGGAAAACCACAGAGACTGGCGACAATGCGCAGCCTCATGGCAGGGACACTGAATGAAGCCGACGAGGCGATGGCGAGCTGCAGTCGCACTCGCCCGAATTGGGCCCCACCCTTCCCGAGCACCCTAGTCGGTCAGGCTACAATAAGCCTGAGGGGAAGCCGAGCTAGGTGCAGTCGCTCGAAGAGGGTGGAGAGCATGCGAGCAGTGCGCCGCCAGGGCTTGTGAACTCATTCCAGGGCACCCTTCTCTGGTGGCGTGAAGGAACGCGGCATACATTCAGAAAGATAACGGAGGGGCAAAGAACCAGGCCCAAAATGGAGGTGAAACCCCGGATGAAGGCATGACGAGGCTCGACACGGAGGAGTCGCTGACAGGAGGGAGTGGTGAAGAACCCATCTCCGACCGAACCCTGAAGTCGACGCCCTCCGTCAGCCACAAGGAATAGTAAAAGATAAACTATGGAATTACACTACTGAAACTCATACGAGGCCGACAGAGTGGGCGCGTTGACATGTATGTCGTGTCGAGCAAAGGCTTCGAGCTGTACCTGCCAACTCGCAGGCACCAGGCACACCCCTTGTGCATGTGTAAGAGCTCGTTCCGGGCGGGATGCCGCCACGTTCCCCCACGATGACGGCTTCCCATAAAGGGAAGGGAAGCGACGTCCGTTAGGGACCTGAAACGTCCCAAGGGACGGAACGTGGACATGCCGACCAACCAGCCCCAGGCTACATGCAGGGAGCATGACTAAAGAAGTCGATGCCGCCTGGGAGCGAGTGGGAGGATGGACAACCGGAGCAGCAGCAACCACAGGGAGAGCAGGTTACGTAGGCAAGAACACCGCCCAGTACGGAAGCACGCCCGGAGATCGTACAGGGGAAGAGACAGGGCGGCGTGGAGCCGTAGACCGTCGGCGGTCGGCGACGTGGTGAAGTAGAGTGGCGTCTCCCCTACGACCCGTCCTCGGAAACAGTAGGGACGTCCGAACGAGGCACCGGGGGAAAAGCGTTCAGACGCCATCGACGAGACACGGTCTACACCTCCGAGGGTTAAACCCATCGCGGTTGGAGCACGAGATATGGGTAGGACTCTCCATGTCCCAATGGGCATGGCAGGACGGGATCCCCCATGGTGTGCGCAGGGAGGAAAGGACATCCTCACTGCAACCGGAATGGAAAATATACCGATGGCCCATCTATGAAGCGCCCCAGGCAGAGCAGGGGAAGAAGGCAGGCGGGCCACAAAGAGTTACCGTACCACAGGTAAATAGGAGGGACGGTAGTAGAGCGTCCCAAGTACATAAGCATGGGGCGGATGGAGGCAAACCGGTCAGCGGTGGCCTCCTGAGCCTTGGGTGGAGCCACATGGATGGCCTGAACCGGACAGAGGAGTCGGAGATTGTCGGCGGGATGGTGAAGGAGAGCGACGACCCACCTTCGTTTTGGAGTCCTCGGAAATAGCCAGGACGCCCGAACGAGGCACCTGGAGGAAAGGCGATCTGGCGCCTTGAATACATCTGACGTGCACGCCTATGGCGTGCGCAAGGAGGAAGTGACATCCACATCGTAATTGGAAAGTAAAAGATACTGATGTCCCACATATGAAGCACAGGAAATGTGTGCAAGCACAATATTGGGAAAAACCCTTGAATCTGTGATAGGAGAGTACCCCCTTCCCCTGTTGAGGAAAGGAAGGACGAAAAAGGGGGGCCCTTCGAAACTGGCACGAGGGCAGAAAAGCGCACAAAAGTGGTCACTACCCCCTGCAAATGAAGCACCTTTCATGAAAGTGAGTATCCCCCTCCCCCCCCCCCCTTGTGTGTGGTGAGGGGTGAAGAGGGACCCCCCATGCGGAGGGTCAGGGGTGCAGCAAGTGCAAAGAACCCGGTGCAAGTCCCGAGAAGGAAGGCATGAAAAGCCTTATAATGGAAGAGGATAATAATAATACCCAAAGGTTGAAGGTACTGAAGAGAAGAAGACGCCCAAGGGTACCATCAGAGTAGAGTGGGAGCACAATCTGATGAAAAGGAGAAGTCCGGGAACTACTGCAACCGAGTCCCTATACAGAGGCAAAGCAAAGCACCCTAGCACCGACCCAGAGAGGAGTGGACCAGAACGGGCCGCTGTGCTCGGGGGCGGAAATCCGCTTTGGAGCGGAATGTAGGATGTAGGACGAATGTAGGATAGGTGGAACTCACCACCCGGTGAGGAACCCGTGGCGAGAGCAGAGCGAAGTAGACATACTACACTGGAACCAGAAGAAAAAAACCTGTGAAGACCCCGTGTAGGCCATGGGAAGGCATGCATGTATGTCATCGACAGTAACAAGAATGAAGCCTGTTTGTAAGCACCATGAAAATAAAGGCCATGGCAATGCACGCATGTATGTCATTGGCAGAGACAAGACGAAAGCCTGGTCGGAAGCACCACGAAAAAAACACTGAAAGTCGATGAATCCTTAAGAAGAAGGCCAAAGAGTGCCCCCGAAATGGGAGGCCAGGCAGGAGTATCAGTCATGAGGTCATGCACAAAATAAAGATCAGAGATCCCAGAATAGGCTACAGGCACCAGGTCAGGGAGTAGCCTAAAAGCTCTCACTAGGCCTGGAGACTAGAGTCCCGTCCAATGAAGGAGAGTGCCCCCACCCCCCACCCCATGTTCCCTGGAAGTTAAAGCTGAAGAGAACCCTCCAAAAGGAGGATCAGGAAGGCCATAGGGGAACCAGCAACAGGCCAAAGAGCCCCAAACCCCAGGTCAGAAAAAAACAAGGGGTAGGCTCAACCCTCTGAAGAACTGAAGGAAACCCCACCCCAAAATATAATGGAGACCGATACCTTAAGGCCAGTATGAGTGAAGAGGTCCTGTAGGTCAGAAAGCACAGCCTGGTAAAAAGGAGCATTAAAATACGTCTTAATGGAAGTGCAGGACGACCAGTCTAGGCCTAAACTGAGGCAAGAGTAGCGCGACCGTAAACGGCAACATCCGTTCGAGAGCAGAAAAAAACCGAAATCGAGCGGGAACGTCCGCGTTCCAAGGCGGGCGGAATCGTCCGTATACGGACTCGTACGTTCAGGTGCGGGAAGTGGTATGAGACGGCAATAGTGCGTGAGGGAAAAGGCCCGTCCGAGAGCGGAGAGGCCCAGAAGGGCCCCGCCGTAAGCCGAGGACCCAGGAAAGGTAGCCTGGCAAGTCACAGCAGACGTGGGAGCGTCTGTGGGTAACAGACAGTGGGAAAACAGACCTCCGACATAGAATGGAAAGTCCCGTTCTAGAGCGTCTGTGGGTATCAGTCAGTGTGAAAACAGACCTCCGACATAGAACGGAAAGTCCCGTTCTAGAGAGGAGGGGCCCAGGGAGACCATGGGACCATAAATGAAAGGTCCGACCTAGAGCGGGGAGTTTCCGACCCAGGGCGGAAACCCATCGGTACGTCTGAGAGGTCTGTGGCACCCATTAAGGTGGAAGGCCAGTAAAAGATAAGTCCTTCCAAAAGCGGAGGGGCCCAAAGGTAACCCTTCTAAAGTCACATTAGGCGCGGGAGAGCCTGTGGGTAATCAAGTGCACGACCGTAGTGGGGGGCAGTAGACAGAATAAAAACTGTCAGATAAAAACTCATCAGAACGGGCTACGTTCGCGGTTTTGTGGGACGGAGGCCAGGTAGACAGAGCACTGGAGCCGTCAATCAAACAGTGAGCATTAAATGCTAGATTGAGGAAGCCACAGTGTCGGACACCTAAAAGCCCCCCACCTAGGCTAGGCCAAAAACGGAAGTAAGCCTAATCGGTACGTGAGTCAGTAATATATGAAATTACAGGGAGCCATTAGGTACCGTACCCTTAATGAGGGGTAAGCAACAAGGGATCGTAGTGACAGGAATACAGAGCCCTGGGGCTGCCGATCAATACAGGGGCATGTATGCCAGATTGAGGAGGCCACAGAGTTGTACACCAAATGCCCCCCTTCTAGGCTAGGCTAAAAAAGAAAAAGAAAAAAAAAAGTTAGCCTATTCGGGACCTGAGCCAGTAATATAATTATGAAATTACAGGGAGTCACCAGTGACCATAACCTTGATGAGGGGAAGCAACAAGTGACCGAAGCTTCAGGTAAACAGAGCACTGGGGCCGTAATATCAAGACAGGGGCAGATTAGCCTATGCCAGATTGAGGAGGCCGCAGAGTCGCAGTCTAAACCAAAACGCCCCCCTTCAAGGCTAGGCGAAAAACGGAAGTTAGCCTATTCGGTACTAGAGTCAGATTAATAATGAATTGGAATAGGCTAGGCGAAAAACGGAAGTTAGCCTATTCGGTATCGGAGCCAGTAATATATGAAATTACAGGGAGTCGCCAGTTACTGTACCCTTGATGAGGGTAAGCAACAAGTGACCGAAGCGTCAGGTAGACAGAGCACTGGGGCCGTAATATCAATACAGGGGCAGAGTATGCCAGATTGAGGAGGCCGCAGAGTCGCAGTCTAAACCAAAACGCCCCCCATCAAGGCCAGGCTAAAAACGGAAGTTAGCCTAATCGGTTCTGGAACCAGTAATACAGTACATGAAATTACAGGGCGCCACCAGTTACTGTGCCCTTGATGAGGGATATAATCCATACCGTAGGATGGGCAGTAGACAGAACAAAAACTGTCGGACAAAAACTCATCAGAACGGGCTACGTTCGCGGTTTTGTGGGACTGTATCCAGGGAGACAGAGCACTGGGTCCGTCAATCAAAAAGTGAGCAGTGTATGCCAGATTGAGGTTGCCACAGTGTTGAAATTCAACCCCCCCCCCCCCCCAGGCTAGGCCAAAACTCGGAAGTTAGCCTATTCGGTACTTGAGGCAGTAATATATGAAATTACCTGGCGCACTAGTTCCTGCACTCTTGATGAGAGTCAGCAACAAGTAAAAAGGCCACCAAAAGGGATCGGCCCTACAAGGGTCAGCGCCCCCCTTCCAACCAACTAGAAGGGCACAAGTAAGCCTAGGCCTAATTTCACGAAAAGAAATAGCAAAACTAAGGCAGTGACAAAAAACTTTAATGAAAGAACTGACTAAAGACAAAACTAAAGCCACCACAAGTGAAACAAAAACAAAAGGCAAAGCCTAATTGAACGAGTGTCGCCCAAGTGGCGACGCATGCGCAGATGGAAAAAAATAAAGTAACCTCCAGTTTCGACGCTACACTCCAAGAAAAACACATTGGAGCTAATTTTTTAGTGTGCCTACAACACGGATCATCTGTCTAGAATCACAGGTACCTTAAATAAGGCCCACAACTCCCCCCAAAGGGGAGGTGACAGGCATGGTAGGCACAAAAACAGAGCACCAGAAAACGTGTGTTGTCATAGAGTGTAGCGCGAAAAGGAATGATCTAATGAACCCGGTCGGGTTGTGAGGTGGACCCGTGACAACGGCTTAAGGAGCCAGATAGGATGGACAATGTTGCGCAATTTTCTCTTTTCTTTCTCATCAATATTTTCATTTCCTTTAAAATAGTAGCCGAAGTGTGTACAACGTACCTAGTAGAGAGAGTAAGGTGCTACTCTAGATGTTATCGATTTAATCGCGCTAGTGATTACGATAATTGCCCGCTCCAGAGCGGAACGGAATTATACGATAAGTATATAGCTCTATGTTGGAGACGTAGAGGCTACTACTAAATAAACTTATTATTATTATTATTATTATTATATTAACTCCCCCAGACATATTATGTTCCAGTAAGTCCGAGGAAGCGGGAGCCCCAGGATCATTGCCACTGCCTCGCACTACACTCACAACAACACTGTGGCCGTTAGAATTATCGCAGGAGGCTGAGGTTGCCACCAACGGTTTTATCGTATGGTAACTTATCGGACTTACTGAGCTCATATGACGCAAAATTGCGTCATAAACTTATTGGAGAGGTATAGAGATAAGTCCATATGACGCGATCGCGTCATATATGTCGCAAGGAGTTAATATGTTACAAATATGACATGTACCAGCTTTGCATAATTCCAACTAAGGATAGCCCAATTAGGCCGTTAGGTGGAATTATGCAAAGCTGGTACATGTCATATTTGTAACATATTATGCGGTACTAACATTGTAAAATGCTAACTGAATAAATATTATTATTATTATTATTATTATTATTATTATTATTATTATTAAGCGGCAGATGATAGGCGAGGCGGCTGTGTTGGGTGAGGAGGACGAGCGGGGTGGGGGGGGAAGAGAGGCGGTGAGGCCCAGTAGGGGTGCCTAGCCTAGCCTCGGAACCCAAACGTCAAGCCAATTAAGTCAACAAACAATTTATTTAAGGATTCTTCCTCGCAAATGTGGATTAGGGGGTTGCAAATTAAGAGGAAATGGCGGATTTCCCTTATAATTCTACGGGCTGGTTCGCAGATGTAAAATCTTATATTTTCCCCCATCCTAGCTGCTAATCGGTTCTGCAGAAATAGAGCTAGGATTGAAACAGCCAAGATTGGGGCACTGTTCTTATGGGGAAAATTCAATCGGTTCCGTGCTCATGCCAAAATTTGCGTCTTTTTCTATTTATTGCCTATGAAAACATGTTTTATTGTACACAAATTAAATTTTATGCATTATACTGTATCATATAATACACCATAGAATAAGTTTTTAATAACTAGAAAAAAAAGGCCCAAATCTAAACAATTACCGCACTTTTTCCCAGTGTTAGGCTATGAAAACATGTTTTTTGTCTAGGCTACATCAAGTAGCCTAGGCCTAAATCTTATGCATTATAAATAATAATGTAGACATGGCTAAATAACAGTCCTAACCATAAATACTGTAGATTGGGGCATTGTTTCTATCTTGCGAACATTTTTAGGCCTAGCCTAGGCCTAGGTTCTAAATTCGTCCAGCCACCCCTCAAGTACCCATTTCGCCCCAAATACATCCAATAAATACATATTATGAGGAAAATATGTATAAATACGTATTATGAGAAGATTACTTACCACACAGACTTTATTATAAATCATCGTCATATTTAGCCTAGCCTAGGCTAACATCGTCTAGGCTAGGCATTTCAATCGCTTTCGTCCGACATGGACTGCTCTTTGCTCTGTGTTTTGAGCATGAAATTCCTTCATTGCTACCACCAGGCCAAGCATCCCTATCACTAGATGTACTAGAGGTTATAATAAACGCGAGCGATAAGGGGTTCAGGCACAAAAAAGCTTGCAAACAGTTGTTTTGTCAACACAGATACTAAACTGCAAGCGTCTGCTTAGTGATGACGTCATACAAAGATGGCGGCATCTTGCGCATTTGACGATCGGATCTCGGATTCACTAGGATTTCGTCTCTAAACGGCAAGCACCTGGCAGATTATTTTTGTTACCGGGTATGTTAAAACAAAATTATTGTTTTGGTTTGTTTTCTAGTTTTAAGTCGAGATTTTCGTTATTTTTGCTATTTTTTCGGGTTTCGGCTGGGATTTTGATGCGAGAATTGAAATTGGGAATATTTGGTGTGTGCCACGAAATTTGAATCAGCAAAGACTGATGTAGCGAAAATGGGGGCTCCACTGTACGCAAATTTGGAGGATGGACTATACTCGGTACTTTTCTTCCGTAAATAGGTACCGCCAACTTCAGCTGGGTGGTATTCTTCTTTTCTTTCTTCTTCGGTTTGTTTACACACGCCAGCCACACTCACTCATTCACTCTCTCCACTTTAAAGGTAAAATATATCATATTTAAGCAATTCCATAGGTCTTACTAGTTATTAAGTGAATATGTGTGCGCGACAGAACAAGATTCGCCGGTGCGGACAAGTTCTTAAACTTTCTAAACATTGATAAAACTACATTACCTTGTCTCAAGATGGTTGTCAGAACAGTACTGGGGAGTGTTCAGCTGCATGTGTCCGATTCCATGAGTTATGAAATGCATCCTGTGGCAAACTATGGATTTTTATAAAAATGTACGCAATTTTTGCGGCGTGTCGATAAAAGTGCCATTGTTTTGGGTGGCCTGAGGCTACTTTTATGGCATAAATCTACCTCTTATATGTTATATTTTATATATTTCAAAGTAAGATACGGTCACCAGTAGTGTATCAAGTCGAAGCCAAAGCCATGCCGAACTGTCACAATGTCTAGTGGTGATTTTTAGTATTTACTTTGGGAAATAATGGCTATAAATCGCTCAAATTCTATTAATTGTATACTAATTGTGTAATAAATATGAGTTATATTTATTTATGGACATGTTCTTATGTAGATTGACTATTATTTATTGACATGTTCTTATGTACTGTAGATTGACTATATTTATTGTATTGACATGACGGCTCGCTTGGTGTAGTGAATAGCGTCTCGGACTTCCACCCAGAAGGCCCGGGTTCGCGCCCACGCTCGGCGCATTAAAGATTTTTCACAAGCACTGAGTCGTTACCATCCCTCATGAGCAAAGGGATGGGGTAGTAGTACAGGACCCCAATGGAAATACGCCTAATCGGCCTTATTGAGCTATCCTTACCTAGCTTAGCATGCGCTAGCTTTAAGAACTATTATTATTATTATTATTATTATGTGGATTGACTATTTAACCCCTTAAAGGCGAGCTGTGTGTAATGGACACCCTACCGCCAGGCGACGATATTAGGCCCCATTCCCACCTAAAATCGTCATTTTACGATAAATATTGTTATTACTTAGTTATATGCGCCTATTATACGTTTAATATGAAGATGGTAACATGTAACAAAAATAAAACAAGTGGGAATAGTGTTTGGATGGTCAAAAACGTGAATTATTGCCCACCGGTCATTCATGAAATGTGAGGCAGCCGCGACATAATTTATATCCTCCCCTCTCGGTGCCTCGAGAGAGACTGAGGGTGTGAGGGTTGTCTCTCTCTCTCTCTCTCTCTCTCTCTCTCTCTCTCTCTCTCTCTCTGTCTTTCCCACGCATAGACACACGCAACACCACACCCTAGGATCGGCTTGGAGATATTGGCACCATAAATACACCAATAAATAAGGTAATAAGTGGAAAAATAGGTGATAATTGAAGGGGGGGGGGGATTTTGACACATGTGGAGGAGTGATAATAGGTATGGAGGGGAATTATCTCACTTAATCACCATTTCACTTGTTTTAAGTGCTACTGGGGCTTTTTTAAATGTTTTTTTTTAGGCCTTATCTCTTAACCTGACAAGCCCGAAATAGACCTAGGGGCTAGGGTAGTTATTTGTGCATTTCTAGCCTTGGATGCTGACAGAATTCGTTATATTTACAATATAGAGCATTATTTGTTTTCGGTATGATTTTATTTTACATATATGATGTATATATGAACCTTCAAGAGTGCTAAAATAAGTTGGAAAAGTATTTGGGTGGTGAAAAACGAAGATATTGGCCACCCGGTCATAATCTCAGGTGAGAGAGAGCCACAGGCAACCCTCCCCTCTCCCTGTCTGTGAGTCAACTGAGGCGAGCGGGCGGTGTGTGCCGGTGTCTGGGTGTTATATAACAATCTTTTATGCAACCCACTTGTGCTACATTATCGCGGGAGAGAAAAATAACCGATAAATGATGAAAATAAGAGGAAAAATAGGTGATAATTGAGGAGGGGGGGGGGGGGGGGAGAAACACATGGATGAGTACTAGAGGGGAATTATCTCACCTAGAGACAAATTCCTTTGTTTTGATAGCCCCTGGGATGTTTTGGAAGGCTTTTTTCATGGTCTTGCTTCCGTGAGGCCTATCGCGCTTGCCGGGTTAAGAGTGTTCTCGCCTTTGCCCACCAAATCCTCTTAAGAGTGTTCTTGCCGTTCCGGGGTTAGGCTAGTAATTTTCGTATATAATCGAAGAATAGATGCCTGTAAGGGGGTGTTCAGAACTTCAGTCACTGTTCTTAGAGAACCTCCAGTCTCTCTCACTCGTGGTTATAGAAATGGCGGCCTTTCAGTCTCGTCAGCTTAAGAATGTAAACAGAGAAACCGATCTGGGAGTAACAATATCGAGTAACCTAAAACCGAGTCAACAATGTTCAGAAGTTGTTAAGAAGGCAAACAAAATAATTGGCTTGATAGGCAGGTCATTTGAGCATAAATCCAAAGAAGTTATCCTAACCCTTTACAATTCCTTAGTCCACCCTCTCTGGAATACTGCGTTCAATCCTGGTGCCCTTATTACCAAAAAGATACAAACAAGCTAGAACGAGTTCAACGTAGAGTTACCAAAATGATACCTAGCCTAAAGAACAAACCATACGAAGAGCGTCTTAGAGATCTTAAATCTATTTCCTTTAACTCAGCGCAGATTAAGAGGTGACTTAATTCAAGTGTTCAAAATCATCAAAGGCATCGACAATATGAACTGTAGTAAGTACTTCACTATCGACCAATCTAATTACACGCGGGGAAACGGTTGCAAAATTATGGGTAAATCTTTTAACTCACACGAATCTAAGAATTTCTTCTTCAATCGAGTTGTAAACTTGTGGAATGGGCTTCCCCGAGACGTTATAGACTGCAGCACCGTTGATTCATTTAAACTCCGCGTAGACAAATATCTCGCATCAAACCCGCGACTGACTGCGTTTGTAAATGAATAACTTTATTTTATCCCCCCCTCAGTTACTAACCCATCTGTCCCCTACTAACTTCCTAATCCTGCCACGGACATTAGTTCCAGGGCAGTAGTTCCCTTTCCAATGCTCCCTTACCCACTCTAAACCATTGTTTGGACACTTGATCCTCAGTGTTTTGGAGGACAAGCAGCCTAGAAGGGTCACTAGACCTGTTTTGCTTGATTTCCTTTGTACTCGTCATATTATAGGCTAATAGGGAGAATGTAGCTTCAGTATCAGCATTTCCACACATGATTTACAATTGTGAATAACTGAACATCTTATATGAGTCGGATATGACAACGAGGAGATGCTTAAAATGGCGAAAATAGGAAAATATTGAGAAGATTATGATGGCCTTACAGCGACCTGTTGGGTAAAGTTTCGAATTACGTATTATTATGTGTCATATTTCCAAATATGCATATATATGCAAAGCTGAAGGCTTTCTGAATCAAATGTAGGAGTTTAGGAAAGATATTAATTAAATTACCAACGTTATAAGGGTGGTACCGCGATGTGGAACGAAAGCACTCATTTCTATCCACCGCTAAATTTGCCGTTTCGCTCCAACTTCACAAAGGTTCACCATATTATTACATGGCTGCCGTAAGCCGATTTTATTATTTTAAGTGACTTATGAATAGTTTAGAGTGTGCTCTTTACGAATATACCAATGAAAGTTGTATACAGAAAGTTTTTATATAGATATTCGTAATGTGCAAATTAAAATCGTTACTTTCTTTGACCGATGGTTCTTTTATCGGTGTTTTACCCTATACTCCTAGATCCTCAACAGTTGGCTGCATACAACCCAAATTTTCTGTTATATGCTCTAGATCATCAACAGTTGGCTACATACAACCTGAACTATCTGTTATATACTCCTAGATCCTCAACAGTTGGCTGCATACAACCCAAATTTTCTGTTATATGCTCTAGATCATCAACAGTTGGCTACATACAACCCAAACTATCTGTTATATACTCCTAGATCCTCAACAGTTGGCTACATACGACCCAAACTATCTGTTATATACTCCTAGATCCTCAACAGTTGGCTACATACAACCCAAACTTTCTGTTATATACTCCTAGATCCTCAACAGTTGGCTACATACAACCAAACCTATCTGTTATATACTCCTAGATCCTCAACAGTTGGCTACATACAACCCAAACTATCTGTTATATACTCTTAGATCCTCAACAGTTGGCTACATACAACCCAAACTATCTGTTATATACTACTAGATCCTCAACAGTTGGCTACATACAACCCAAACTATCTGTTATATACTCCTAGATCCTCAACAGTTGGCTGCATACAACCCAAATTATGTTATATACTCCTAGATCCTCAACAGTTGGCTACATACGACCCAAACTATGAAGTCTCAAGAGGGCAGGACCCGGTCTAGATCCAATCTTGAAACAATCTTCATGTTCGTCTGGCCAATCGAAACGCCCGGCGAACAAGAAACGAAGAATCACGCCAGAAAAAGTGACACCGGAGGCGTCAACTTCAGGCAGTAAACGGGTTGTGTCTCGTACGGAGGCGTCGAGTGCGCGGCTCCAGCAACCGCCGGTGACGACACCTCCTCCCTCTGTCACTACCTCCTCCAAGCCTAAGGTGCAATCTGGCTGGTCGGAAATGGTGACGGAGGTAGCAGAGATGCCTCCCAGAGACAATGAAAGTGACGTGAGCCAATTGTTGCAATCAGTTAGGCTAGGTTATTCAATTCCCCATTCCAATATTCAGCCTGGTTTTAAAGTTCCACGTTCTCATGTACCGGCGAAATTGTTAGCCGATCAATACCGAGGGTACCCAGGGGGCACCAGGGAAGGTTCTGACAGATCGCAAAGTCAGATGTCCACTGCCTCGGAGGCCACAGACAATGTGAGTGTGCGGCAAGCCATTGAGGAACAAGTGCCTTCATCCATACCGAATTTGAGTTGGGAAATCTTTGAACGTGAACAGTTAAATCCCGCGGTACGGAATGAGACGGTTCGATCCCGCTCAGCCCTGCAACCGGAGGAAGAGTTGGTTAAAGACATGGACTACCAGGACGGTTTAGAGGTAGAGTTGGAACAATTACCTTCCGGTCAAAAACTGGCATCGTCCTGCCACTCAGAAGGCGACTCGGTAGTTTCTATGGACAGTACCAGGGCGGATTTGCAATCAATATTTGATCAAATGGTTTAAAAATTTCAGATGGGTAAAATGGTGCCGGAAGCCCCGTCGCCATCGTCAGTTGCTAGACCGCTGGAGTCAGTTCGAGTATCGACTAGGCAGGCTATTTTTCTCTCCCCTTATGACAACTAATTCTAGTCCGTCACCTTCTACATCAATTTTGACTACTTCCAATGTCCGAGTTATCACGGACGTCATCCCTCCACCTTTGGAGAAAGTTCCCCTTAGAAAAGGCCCAATCCCTTTACTTTACGGGCCGGATCAGTCATTGGTTAATATCGTCGCTCAAAATTCAACGGTCACGCAACAGACAATCTCGGGAGAGCTTCCGGTACCTGATCATTGGACTATTCTGGCTAATGAAAGTAAAAAGTTACGTGCTCTTAATATGTACGGTGAAACTTTAGACGTATCCATTAAGGCTGTTCCAAATTTATATTCCCCAGAATTCTTTGTGTATGCTTACTCCCCAGCTTTGCCACCTCCCTCTTCTGCACGACTTTACTCGGATTGGTCGAAAGTTGACGGTTTTAATGACGTTAAGGGTCTGGCACATTTACCGCCGAAATTAGACACAATTCCTATCCGTGACCAATCCGGCAACCCGGTCCTGCAGATCGGGGAGGTAGGTACAGGTCCCTGGGTGGAATGGGAGGAGGAGGCTTAACAGTTCGCTTCCACACTTACAAGTACAGTAAACCCTCGCTATCTCGGACTAATTGGGGGGAGACCCTGTCCGAGATGACCGACAATCAGAGATGTCCAGAGTCCGTCTTGTGTCCGACCTAACAGAGGATAAAATCCGACCTAACCAATGTCCGTCCGAGACAACAATGAAATCGGATACTACGGAAAAAATCCGACCTCAAGAGAGACGTCCTCGTCAACCTAGAAAACGAAGACAACCCTATTCGAACCCTATAATCTGTGACACAAAACACAGTACAGTAAACCCCTGCACAACGAACACTCTTGCAACAAATTTTCACTTTACCGAAGGTACCCCTTGCCCGCATAACAAACACTTTGGCTCGACTTTACAATTTTTTTACCGAGATTTACCGATGGTTCGGAAGTTTTATGCCAGGGTATTTTTAGCTTTTTTCCACATAAAATCGCTCACTCCCCCTCTGCAAATCTCTTTCTATCTATCTATCTCTCTCATGCATATCTACCTAACTCCCTTATACATTAACATAACTATGTCCTATTTGGACTTTTTGTAATCTTTGAATAATTTCTAATGCGATGGAATTGAAAAATATAATATCCTTCCAGCACATAGATAAATAATAAATAAGATAGTCAACACAATATTTCAACCCTCCCCTCCGTGCGAGCAGAGACGGAAGATTTACGTTTGATAGATTTTTTTTTTTTTTTCCCTCGATATACACTCTTTCTATCTATCTATCTATCTATCTATCTCTCTCTCTCTCTCTCTCTCTCTCTCTCTCTCTCTCTCTCTCTAATTCATCTACCTAACTCTCTTATACATTAACATAACTGTCTTATTTGGACTTTTTGTAATCTTTGAATCATTTTTAATGTGATGGAATTGAAAAATATAATATCCTTCCAGCACATAGATAAATAATAAATAAGATAGTCAACAAAATGTTTCAACTCTCCCCTCCGTGCGAGCAGAGACGGAAGATTTACGTTTGATAGATTTTTTGTTTTGTTTTTTTCCCTCGATATACACTCTTTCTATCTATCTATCTCTCTAATTCATCTACCTAACTCCCTTATACAGTAACATAACTATGTCTTATTTGGACTTTTTGTAATCTTTGAATCATTTCTAATGTGATGGAATTGAAAAAATAATATCCTTCCAGCACATAGATAAATAATAAATAAGATAGGCTTATCAACATCATCACAGTAACGGGGTCGGAGTTGAGGCTTGGGACAGGGAGGGGAGGGATTAGGCCTACAGCGCGTGTTTTTTTTTTTTTTTTTTTTTTTTTTTTCATGTGAAATTTGTCATATTAACCCGTGGAGCCCCAGCGACGCGTCTGACGCGTCGGCTATGTATGTAACGCACAGCCCCAGAGACGCGCCTAACGCGTCACCCTTATAGCTCCAGTCGTAAGTCTCAGAATGGCTCTAGATTTATATGGGAACTACTTTGGGATCCGGCGGACTACTTCCAAAACGTTTTGTCCAAACGCGTGCGCGCGCGGGGACGGGAGAGGGCACCCGCCTTCTCACACCTCATGGTCAGTTTACCGCGCACCCTCTCGAGTGAAACACCATGTCTCGTCGTTATAATGCCCGCCTTACCCGCCCCTGCAGTACAGAGGAGGTCATGGATATACTGTACGACACTGACAGCCCTGATAGTGACACTGACTCGGCATTGGACGAGTCTGGAGACGAGTATGCCCCCTCCCAAGCAGAAATAAGAGAGCTAGAGGAAGAGCTTGCTCAGATTCCTGTCAGGCGGCGTAGGCCGTCACAAAGACAGCAAGGGGCAAGTGCACCTCCCCGCCGCCCACTTCCCCAAGACCCCACTGAATCCTCAGAAAGTGGGGAAGAGGTTGTTGTTGCAGATGAACCTGCTGACCCTCAAAATTACGTGCGTGTACCTGGGGAAGAACGAAAGGGATTGAAGAGAAGAAGGGGCGAGTCTGGGAGTGAAGAGGAGGTACCCCCACAACCCCGCCTGCCTTCTCCCCCACTTCCCATAATCTCCCCACTCAAGAAAAATACCCCGGGGAGGTTCTATGGTCGTCACAAACCTAGTGACGAACAACCTGGTGATGGAGAAATGGGACAACGTGGTGCGAGACAAAGGCGGTCACGTGACCCAAAACGCTCCCTCTTCCCTCCTGACCCAGAGCGGAAGGGGGGGGATGAGTCACCACCACCATCACCACCACCACCACTACTACCAGACTCTCCGCCTCGCCATTCTTCCCCCCCACTATCACCTTCAGGCTCCATCCCGTACACCCCCCCACGAATGTCTCCCTCACCTGAACCAGGCCCCTCCTGCGCCACTGCATTATCACCAGCCTCTCCACAACGCCCCGATCTGCCCCAACGCCCTGCAAGCAAACGACGTGGGCGTGTCATATCTCGCGGGCGTGCCACCCGCGGCCGAATGCAGAAGGTCAAACAAATAAGACGCCCCAGCAACGAATCGAGCTCTAGATCTAGCTCTCGATCAAGTTCGAGGTCTAGCTCCAGACCCAGGTCCACCTCTCGCCCACGCCGCCCACGCTCCACCCGCACCCGCCCAACCCGCCCCGGTGCCCCTGACGATGACCCTGATGAGCCCGATGCCCCATCTAGCGACGACGAAGGCGCTGATAGGTGGGATTGGGTGGATGGGGAAAACTATCTACCAGGACAATACCACTTTTTGGGGGCAGCTGAGGCCGGCCCTACCATGCCCAATCGTGGACCTGACACCACAAGACTGGGTGTTTTTCTGCAGTTCTTCACTGCCAACCTTGTCGGCTTGATTGTTGACCAGACGAACTGGTACAACTATTATTTTATGGCAGGGAAGGAGCAGAAGAGGAACTCGGCACGTCTCTCATGGGTGGATTTGTCTTCCGATGAGTTCTACGCATTCCTGGCACTGGTCATCCTGATGGGGGTCACCAAGAAGACGTCTCTCAGGAAGTACTGGTCATGTGATCCCCTCATCGCAACCCCCTTCTTTGGGAAAGTCATGAGCAGGAATAGATTCACGGCAATCATGGGAAACCTGCACTTTATTGATAGCCTGGCAAGCCACACCAGGAACCAGGAACGCCCCAGGAATACCAAAGACCCGATGGAGAGGATAAGACCTATATTTGAATACCTCAAAACAAAGTTTGCAGCCTCCTTCAAACCTTACCAAAAACTAATCATTGATGAGAGTCTGGTGCTATGGAGGGGGAATATTAGCATCCGACAGTACATCCCCAGCAAGCGTCACCGTTATGGCCTGAAACTTTTCGTGATGTGCGATTGCAAGACCGGTTACATCCAGGACATCATCCTTTACATGGGCAAGGTCACTGAACTGGTGGAGGAGAGGACATATGGGATATCTGGGGCCGTTGTCATCACCATGTTGGAGGGATATTTGGACAGGGGACACATCTTGTACCTCGACAACTGGTACACCAGCCCTTCCCTTGCCAAATTCCTGTATAGCAGAAACACTGGCGTCTGTGGCACCGTCAGGAGGAATCGTGTATACATGCCAGAGCTACCCGAAAGGCGGGAGAAGGGCTCCATCATCCACCTCCAGGCAAATAATATCTTGATGCTCTCGTGGATGGACAATCGTGACGTCAATATCCTCACCAGTATCCACCTGCCCCGCTTAGAGGACACCAAACGCCGTGATAGAGCCACAGGTGAGGCGGTCAAAAAACCTGTTGCAATCATTGACTACAACATCAACATGCGGCTGGTTGACAAGTCAGACTCTGTCATATCGTCGGTCGAGTGTGCCAGGAAGACGATGAGGTGGTATAAAAAACTATTTTTCCACCTACTCGACCTCACCCTCTACAACTGCCACATCCAATATCATGAAATAACAGGTGAAGTTGAGACGATGGAGTCGTACTGCATCGAACTTGCACGGGAGCTTCTGTTCTTCTTCAGGGAGGGTCCACGCCGCCAGCAACGTCCCGCAGCTCGTTTTCAAGCACCAGAAGGCCCCGCCAGACTGACACAACGCCACTTTTGCGATTTTGTCCCGCCCAACGAAGTAAAACCCAACCCACGCAGACGGTGTCATGTGTGTCGCAACACAGGCAGACGCACACCAAAACGGCAAGACACCCGGACGATGTGTGAAGAATGTGATGTGGGACTGTGTTTTCCCACCTGCTTCAGGGAGTATCACACCCTCGAGCACTTCTAAGTGTTCAAAGTGTTCAAAGACTGCGATAAAAGACGCTATAATGTAATACTAACAGTGTATATAAAAGACGCAAAAAGTGAATATAAAACAGTGTGTATATATATATAATTTACAAGTGCAAAGTACCGAACAATATAAAACACTAAGTAAATTCTAAACTTATAAAACTGTGTGCAAATAATTATAAGAATAAGAGACAATAAGTGCGTAAAACAATGTATATACACCTCATAATCTTAGGTAAAACAATGAACAAGTACAAATAATTCAATGAAAAGGAGACACAGAGTGACCTTGAGTGAAAGTGACAGCCAGACAGAGAAAGAAAGAGGGAGGGTGCTGTGGAATGTGGGTCACTCGCTCCGCTGTATGGCCGTGTGTTCGTACGTGCGTTTTGTTATTGTCCTGAGCAAAGATGGCCGCCCAAGATGGCCGCCATCACCATGGCAACGGGGACGCTAACACTCGTGCGCACTTGTAATACTTGAATGAAGACACTTATCACACTACAACTTCAGTTATATTTACATTATGTGATATACAAAGACATTCTATGAACTCTGAAGCGCACTTTATGTCCGAGAGGTGCGAAATAAGTCATGCTGCCTGGCGGCTGGCAACTGGCTGCTGGCGCGGGAGATTTGAAATGGCGCTAAGGCTCCTCTGAGGCTGGGGACCCCCACTACCTCCCAGGACCCCCAAATGGCCTAGGTAAGTACTTTTTTCACATTTCTTCATGTCTATCATTATTTTCTAACACATTCTGATATATTTATAAAAAAAAAAAAAAATTGAAAATTGCCCGGGTTCTGGTGCACAAAAATAATAAAACCGGCCGGGGCTGTACGGGTTAATGACAAATACTACCCTTATAGTTAGCGGGGGTTTACTGTATATCATTTATTAATTATAACAATTTATTATAACTTTTATTTGGTGTTTACGAACATTATAGGGATATATGCCTGATGGTTCGGACCTAACCTAATTAATCCCATATAACTAATAGTTCACGCAACGAAAATTTGCCCCGGATGTAGATGGCGTCGGACGTCCCTTCTGTTTGTCGGATATTCACCCTTATTGCCCGGTGACGTGAGGGCATCATCCGACGATGTCGGACATTGTCGGAACGATGACGGAAATGTCCGAAATACGGAAGTACATGTCCGAGAGGCCGTAGCCAGTCCGGCTAGTACTGTACGGGTTTCCGACCTCTAGAGGTCCGAAATGGCGAGGGTTTACTGAAAGTCTTCTCACCAGATCCCCCAAGAACAGCACAGCTGGTTTTCACTGCTCGTCGCTATAGCCGGGGGTGTACCTCAATCTGTGCTTAATTTTCTCACTGCCCCTAAGTTGTCTTTGTGGGGAATACAAGACCCATTTTCTAGCCCTCCCCCCCCCCCCCAACTCAGCTGGATAAAGACTATAAATTGAGGCAAAAGGCTCTGAGGCTACTGTCTCAGTTCTTGCTTAGTCGCCAGATGGCACAGTCTCTGGTCAGGACAACTCTGGCAATAACTGATTCCCACACTAAGAAAGCTCTCTCTCGCTCTATACATCTTGTTCTCCAGAACTCTATTCAATCCCTTGGCGACGTTAGGGATGCCTTCTTGGAAGCGGTCTGTGCGCGTCAGGACCTAAGAGTCTATCTGGTGAAGAAGGTGCCGGAGGAGATTGGGCGTCGTGTCATTCTTTCCCTGGTCTTAACATCAAATCTTGTATGTCATGATACCTGGAGGACTGTGTTTAGCCTCGTAGACTCTGCTAGACAGGCTGCCTCCCTGGTGCGGAAGGAGTCGCATAAATTCACTAAGCCTTACACTAAAACAAAATTTAGTCACAAGAGTCACCCAAGTGGGACTAAGTTTTTCCGAACTTCAAAACCCCTTCTACGCCGGGAAGCAGTTATGCTAACAAAAGAAAACAACAGGGTAAGAGTTCCGGTAAGTGGTACAAAGGTCAGACTAAGAGTAAGCCAGGACAAGAGTCAAAGTCTACTACTGCCAGCCAGCCATCTACCCCTACCACATCACATTAAAAAAACTTGTCATCCACAAAATTCTCTCTCTCTCCTGGGGCCTGTATTGGGCGAGTTGGATCCGAGGATAGTTCTGCCGGACAAGCCCAGTTGCGTGACTGGGTCATTCCGGACGTGTCACCGGGCTTGTCCCCGGCAGACTTGGGCACGGACAGTGGTACGCAAGGGCATCACTTGGCGATGGCTCCGATGACCTCGTTTACGTCAACCTATAGAAGTCAATCATGTTTCTTTAGAGGTGGAGTAACTAGTGCAAGAAATGATAACCAAGCATATAATTGTCCCGGTCAATCCAATTTGCCCAGTTTACACGTCCAGATTTTTTCTCGTGCCAAAGAGGGACAGTGCTCAGATGAGGCCGGTCGTAGAGTTGTCTCACCTGAATCACTACATTCACAACGCATCGTTCAGGATGCTCACTGTGAATCAGATCAGGTTAACACTTCCGCCGCAAGGTTGGATGTGTTCTTTAGACCTGACAGAAGCCTATTGGCATGTCCCAGTAAACAAAAGGTTCCAAAAATTCCTCACTATGAGGATCGAGCATCAGACCTATGTCTTTCAAAGTATGCCTTTCGGTCTGAACCTGGCACCGAGGATCTGTACCAAATTAGTCCGACAGGCTCTGTTACCACTGTTGAAACAAGGGATCACGGTAATGTGGTACCTAGACGACTGGCTGGTGGTTGCAGAGTCCAAGATACAATGCCTCAACCATGTACATTCCATTCTAACCCATGTCCAAATCCTGGGGTTCAATATCAACTTGGCAAATTCAAATCTTGTCCCAACAATGATAATTCAGTGGGTAGGGCTGGTATGGGACACAACACACCTAGCACGCGGTCAGAGTGTGGACAATCGGAACAGATTTCGCAGGAAATTGTTCCTTTTTCTTCACAGCCTGACTACCATGAGGAAGGTGTGGGAGTCCCTTGTCGGCTCTCTCAACTGGATTCAACTTACTGTAAAGTTGGGCCGGTTGAAAGTAAAGAGGTTAATCTTGGAGGGAAACAAGCATTTTCCGCTGTTGCTGGCGGAAAAGTCGTGGCAAATCCCAAAATTAATCCACAACTTACTAGCGGTCTGGGCAAGGCCAGAAACATTGCATTCAATTATGACGTGGACTTCTCCTCCGCCGACGGTATGGGTTGATAGGATGCTTCAGGGATTGTGGGTTGGGGTTATCAGTCAGACCTAGGGCATCAGGGTCAGGGTCTTTGGTCCCAATCCAACATGTTCACATCAATGCGAAAGAGTTACTAGTTCCCTTAATATTCCTTCAGGCTCACGGTTCCACATTGGAGGGGAAATCAATAGCTTTTCAAATGGACAATCGGAATACCGTGTCGTGCATTCAGAAGCAAGGGTCAACGAGGTCTCGAATGTTGCTAGAGTTGTCGGAAAAGATTTTTGTGTTAGCCGACAAGCTAAACATTCATCATCACGCATCTTATCTGCCAGGCATGGCCAACGTCTGGGCAGATACTCTGTCATGGAGACGGAGCAAAATAGTAGAATGGGTGCTCAAGCAAACCGTCTTTCAAAAGATGATTGCAGAGCCATACCGTCCACAAGTGGACTTATTTGCATCAGAGGAAAACAACAAACTCCCTCGTTACCTAACCCGCCGGGAAGTCACGCCGGCGGGGGGTCCCAACGCTTTGCTGACGGATTGGAACAGGTGAAATTCCATCTATCTGTTTCCGCCACCAGATGCTTCACTCATGTGTCAAGTAGTTCACAAACTACGGGATTATCGGGGCATAGTCTCGCTGATTGTGCCCCTGTGGCCGGTCCAGGTTTGGTACTCGCAATTGAAGACGTGGTGCGAGAACCCGGTGTCACTCCCGATCTCGTACTTCCACTTGGAGACAATAGGCAACCTAAAGACCTTGCTGACTTTTGCATTCTGGACATTCAAAGGGCCAAATGGTTAGCCCCTTTTGGAGAAAGCGTGACTAATAAATTCATTATAGTAGGGTCATTTGCTTGGAATCCGTGACCATTTTGTTCCTACCTTTTTCTCTCGATGGATTTGACAACCTGAACCATTTTAAAGGAAAATTAGCTCCTATGCCCCTCTGAAAAATGACGGCTAACTCTGCTAGAGCCCAATATTCAAAATGGCCACTAACGCCATCTTGAAAAACATGAAATTTAATATCTCTGGCATCAGATGAGCTACAAGGACGAATGAGGTGTCCTTTTTCACTAATTCTGGCATTACAAATTCACTGGAATGGTTATTGTATTGTATTGTATTGTATATTGTATTGTTATTGTATAGTATAGTATTATACTAATTGTACATACTAATCTGCCCCTTCACTGTCACTACATGATTCACTGTATGAGCCACTATCAGAATCACTGTCCTCACTTTCGCTGCTATCATCACTGTTGTTCTCTGCCTGCGGATTTGTAGGTAGTGGTGTGGATGGGGGAAGTGGGGGCTGGGTTGAACGGACAGGCAGACATAGGCCATTTACAAGATGCCATCCATGGCCGATCGATGAGGGGTGACTTTGGAGCTGGTAATGCTTTTGCAAATATGCAAGATAGTTGCATGCTCCAAGTGTGGACGGAGACTGTCCAAGTCAGGCACAAGTCGGATAGTGCTTTTTTTCTTCTGAGCTCTCCACTTCGCTGCCCTCGCATCTCCCAGGGTCTTGCTTTTGGTATCACCATAGACATATCGAATGACAAACCGCTCCAAATCACTGATGACCTGTTCTGTGACTAGGAGCTGTGTACCACATGCTGCTAGCAGGTCGTGTGCCTCTTGAGACTTCTCCAGACGATCTGTGATGAGCTTCTTGCTTGCTCCATAGAAGCCAGAGTTGTGGTCACACCCAGTGAGGACATGAAGTGGTATGATGGATGCAGCCATTGCCTCACTGCACAAACATCGGGCATCGATAAGCTGACGTTTGTGTTTCACACACAGGATTCCTGTTGTCTTCTGAGCAACATATGCCGCTTGCACGTAGTTGTCTGTGTCCTCTGTGTCAAGAACGACAGCTGCTGTGTAGCTGTCTGACCGGAGCACACTATATATGATGAGCATTGCCGTATCTGCCTCTGCATGGGAGCATGTGAGCTCTGGCACAAGCTTGCCTGTGGTGAGATTCTTTGCAGTGCTGCCAACTACACAGTAGATGATCTCGGTGCTAGTTGTTGCTGCTGTTCTCTGGAATTCCGTTTGAAGAAATGCCTGAAGGCGGATTTTGTTCTCAGGTTTACCCAGGAGAGCATGGAAAACTTTACTAGAAGGAAATTTATCTTCTGTCTTCATGAAGACATTGCTGATTGGCAGTTTTTTTTGGAGCAGGATTCTCTCACTGTCCTTGATCGTCTAATTCTGATCATATGAATCATTGACGCAAATGATGCGCTCAGCATGCTTGTGTCTCGTTAGAACGAAGTGCACCAACTTCTCTGCATAATCTCCCCAGGTATACTTGGTACCGTCTCCCTTCTCTCTGTCTTCAATGGTAGGAGTTGTTAGGCGCCAGATGAGGCCCATATCAATAATAGACGTGTATACATCAGGCTCTGGAATGACAGTCATAGTTAGTTTTTGTTGAAGCTTGCTTTTCTGTGCCTTACGGATGGTTCCATTGACGTTGAAGATGGAAAGGCACTCGGCTGTAACACGATGCTGCAGGACTTCTTGAAGTTTGAGGGCACCACTCGTTTCAACCAGTCCGAGAACAGAGGCCAAGGCATTACGCTCCATTTCCTCAGTCTTTCCCTTCAGGTTCTCACTATCTGCTTTCTTCAATTCCTGAGTTGAAAAGTTCAAACGCTTGGTACGGGGAACTCTGTCGTTGAGAGACTTGGTCTTGGAATACACTCTCTCATTCAAGAACTTCTTCAGTTTGTTTGTGCCATCCTCCTTTGCCGATTTCAAGTCGGCAGCGAGAGCGTCTGAGGCTGGGATTCCTGACTGTAGGGATCGAAGTGTCTTGTTTGTATGGTCAAATGGATCACACTTGAATTCAGTGAGACATGCACTTATATCCTGTACAGCTTGTTCATCCTTCTTCATTTTACTCGACGAGCAATCAGCATGCTTCCCTTTTCCTTGTTTCTTGCGATTAGCATGGCGATGGACCTTTGTTCTCACCCGATTGATGTTATTCACATTCCGAGTGTTTGAAAGGAGCTGCTTTTCATTGTTCAGAATGGCCAACCAACCAGACTTCATTGTTGACTCTATCCATATGTCGAGGGCGACACACGAATATGGTTTTCCTATCATTGACTGTGCAAATATACCACTCTCCATGAATGCAGCCTGATCGACAGGAAGGGTAACAAGCACTGCGGTGAAATCGGGGAGATGCCGACCATACTTGTCATTATCATAGATTTGCATCAAAGGAAGCATGAGCTTGAGTGAGGACTTGAACTCAGTCCAGTTGTTTGTTCTGATTGCATGGATATTTTGAGTTAGAACCTCAACTATTTCCATGAATGACATCCAGTATTCTGCTTGTGGGGCACCCTCAAAGTCCTTGAAGAGAGCATCAACGAGGTCCTTTAGCTCAGCATTTCTCTCTAGCTCTGCATGTTCATCTGCAAGTTCCTGTGCATCAATCAGATGTCGAAGCTTGGCAAGGGATGCCTTTACTTCTTCAGATAGAGGGGAATCTTCCAAACGTTTGTCTATGACATGGTGGACCAGAGTCTCATAGAATAGTCGCAAGCAGCGAACCCCACGCTTAACATGTTTTTCACGAAGGGCCTGATCAACAGACCCGTCTGCTATAACACCAGCTGCCACCAACACATCTGAGATGCCAGATCCCTTAAACCTCTTGTATATAGTGTAGATGAACGACATTTGGATGTGGAAGGATGCCATGAATGGTAAGATTTTGCTGAACAGCTCAGCATTCTCACTTTTCAACTCTAGCATGAGCACGTAGACAGGATGATCACCAACAATTATTGCAAAAGGCATCTTATTTTTCTTCGATTGATTTTGCAAGCTTACACATCATATCATTGAGAATTGTCTTACTGGGTGGGTTGGGATAGGTCATGTGGTATATTGCTCGACTCTTCTCATCTGCATTTGACATGCTGGCGTGAAACCCTGAAAACCCAGGCACAGTCTGTTCTTCTGGCTTAGGTCTCGTTCGGTCATCTTGCGCCCAATGCATGGATCACACCACGAATTCTTTGCACCGATGTGTCAGGAGGAGGAGTACTTTGATCAGCTGGTGGCTTCCTGAGAGGTGGTTCCCCACGCTTTGCTGTCTTGTATGGGTTGACTTTTTGCATTTCACTTCTGAGCTCTTTGAGAGTTGTCAAGAGGTTTGATGCAAAGTTTGCACCGGGAACTGGTCTATCCTCGTGATTCTCGGAAGGAAGTTCTGTATCAAATTATTCTGGCTGCACAAACATGACATTAGTGCGGTGTGACTGGCCAGCACCGGTCAGTGTGTCGCTCTTGAAGTCATCGTTGTCGACTATAGCGATAGCAGGCTTACCCTCAGCTAGTTCGAAGGGGCAATCAGATGAGCACTTGAGGTCATTGACCACCCAAAAATCTCGCAGTATAAGTACATCATTGTAACTGATGCCCAGTCCATCTTTGTGCATTATGTCGACTTTCTCCCTACTCTTGGTCAGTCCATGTAGCAAGACAGAGAGATTTATCTCAAATGCAGTGCTTTTTCCAGTGATGTAGCTTGTGAGGATAGATGCAATCGATCGGACGGATGGACTGTCATCAATTGCAGACTTATTTGGGTGTTTCAGCCATGTGAGCAGCTTCAGCAGGAGCTCACTGAGGTCTTCTTCTCTCTCCAACTCATGTATATATGGGAGCCAGGGAATAGTATTTGTCCTGATGACTTGCTCTTTGAGTCGTGCCGCAACATTCATCACCAACTGATCATTGCTGACACCCAATGAAGATATTGCCACCTCGATGTATGTACCTGCTGTTGTTGTATCATATACCAGTTCACTCACATTCTTTTGAATGCGTTCATGAAATCCGATGTCTTCCCCAAATTCATTGACGAGAATTTCCTTTAAGTAGCTGGATTTTATTACTGAGTTATGTCCGTGATTTGAGATAATGCGCTTATAGTCCTGCAGCAGGCCTTGCAGTGTGCGAATTTCGTGGTCTTTGAAGATGACTTGACGAATATGATGAAAGAAGAGAGCTTGGGCCTCTCGGAGGTTTACACGCTGCAGATGTGGAGTGCTTTCATCTGAAAGGGGCTTGTGGTCGCTTACATATTTGTGCCAGCACGCACGATGGTAGCGGATTTCCAACCCAAATGCTGTTTGACTATCTGGGATGGATGCAATCAGAGTGTCAAGTCTCAATCTCATGACCTCACCTTCCAGACGGACAGTATGTAACTTGAATTTAGTCCAGGCATCTACTGTTGATAGGAGTAAAATCTGCTTGTCACGATCACTACTCTTGTATGCCCCTTTCATGCACCACACACATAGAGTCTTATCGTGAAGGACACCCATACTGGCAGAGTGGTCTTGCCACTGGACTGGTAATCCAATGGACCCGGGTTCGAATCCCAATAATTATGTCAATGGGAAGATATTATTGGGATGGAATTTGTGCTGTACCTAGTTTCAGTGCATTACCACAGCACACCGAAATGCCAGAACAAAATACCCTCATTGTTCCCTGATTAAATAGCACTGTATGAATATTCCCATATTCAAAATATGCTACAGGGGGGCAATGCCTAGTGAGTTAATTGCTCAATAGGTGGCGTTCTGAGAGTGAGGGTCCGAGCCTGGGGAGTGAGACTGTGAAGCACAGAGGTGAAGCAGCTTCAGAGATGGAGTTGGGTTCGAGCCGTGAATAGGTGCTTCGCATGTCTCACTCCCTAGACTGGAACAAGACCTCACCGTCCTCACCGTGTTCAGCGGTAGAGTGTAAAGGCTATCAGCCTATGCCCGAGAGGGAGTAGTTGGAATATAGAAAAAAAAAAAAAAAAAAATGGAGCGGAGCCTTTTAGGTGCACTGGCCTCTGGGGAAGGGTCTTGTTGATCTGATGCTTCATCTCTTGCAAGACGTTCCTCGGATTTGTGTTTGCGTTTTTCGGCTTGAGAGAGCTTGCGCTTGCTGGATAATGATGCGTAACAAGTGCTATGCATGTGGTGACCCTTTGGTCCCTTCTCCCAATCCACATTTTCATGTATATGTTGAAACTTATCAAGTTCTTTCCATTGTAAAGACTTTTCCCGGATGGATTCCCACTTCTCAGGTGTAATGTTTTCCAAACGATCATCTGCGGTACATCGCTTACCACAGAGTAAAATGCACTCGTATTAATTTAATGTCTTGTCTGGTAACTCTTCACTCTCTCTTCTATTATCCATTATTTCGGTCACTTCACAAGTCGGCGATTTTCATCAGATGGGCATGCGATCCATCTGAAACAGTAAAAAAGTAATATTAGATATACACCGCAGACAGAGAACAACAGTGATGATAGCAGCGAAAGTGAGGACAGTGATTCTGATAGTGGCTCATACAGTGAATCATGTAGTGACAGTGAAGTGGCAGATTAGTATGTACAATTAGTATAATACAATACAATAACAATACAATATACAATACAATACAATACAATAACCATTCCAGTGGATTTGTAATGCCAGAATTAGTGAAAAAGGACACCTCATTCGTCCTTGTAGCTCATCTGATGCCAGAGATATTACATTTCATGTTTTTCAAGATGGCGTTGGCGGCCATTTTGAATATTGGGCTCTAGCAGAGTTAGCCGTCATTTTCAGAGGGGCATAGGAGCTAATTTTCCTTTAAAATGGTTCAGGTTGTCAAATCCATCGAGAGAAAAAGGTAGGAACAAAATGGTCACAGATTCCAAGCAAATGACCCTACTATTAAGGATGTTGGTCCGCTTAGAGGTAGAAAAAAATTAAAAGTTATGAAAAATGGCGAAAACTTCCTGAAAAATAGCCTCACGTTCTGGCAACAATTTCCCAAAGTTTCGGCGTCATTGTGCGATTTTTACTATGGACAGTATACATAATATGTCACATATGTATACATAATATGTCACATCAATTGGAAGCCATTGTTTTCCTTGCATAATAAATGATATATCAACATCAATGCATGTCTCATCTGTAATGCTTATTAGCTTTCTGCTGGGAAGGTCTAAAGTACAAGGTAAACTTTGACGCTCGATTCCCGAATTTGTTTTTTTGCTAAAATAATGTCACATTTGTTGTTATAAATCTGGGAATTCTTGATAGGATTTGCAAATTTTTTTTTTTTTTTTTGAAAGCTTACACTTTTTCCTAAATCTTGAAGGTATCTTAGGTCTCTGAGATGAAGAAATAATTTTCTTGGGCAGGTTTTATGAACGGTACAGA
The DNA here is from genome assembly GCA_032716605.1 of Paralithodes platypus. Taxonomy (NCBI): domain Eukaryota; kingdom Metazoa; phylum Arthropoda; class Malacostraca; order Decapoda; family Lithodidae; genus Paralithodes; species Paralithodes platypus. Next base: position 49,007,460 of record CM064582.1, on the reverse strand, counting down.
GAAAAATCCATGAGTAAACTGGGTAAGCATACCAGTGCATACCCATTGGACCTACACCAATAATTAACCTTCAGTTTTACAGTCATGGCTAGTACTTCTCCCCCAAAAATTACCATGGCCGTAGTTGTAATAGCTACCGACTAGTAGCAGCGGAAATTTTGTGCTTTTCTTGTATTTTTTCGCACGTTTTATATTGTTCATACATTTATTTTTCAATATAAATCAATGAAAATTGGTATGAATAATCAACAATATTAATAAAACTTACAGTCAAAAAATGGGCACTCTAGCTCTATTAGAAGTTAATCTCGACCTCTAAGCGTACCAACTGCCTTAATCAGTACACCCTGTCAACCATACGTCAGTATCAGTCACACTGGAAATCTTTTACAACTTGGATAGTGGAAACTGGCCATACTGAAGCATCTGTATCGTTAATTTTCAAATATCTTGATTACTTATTTGAGCATAAACGATTGTCAGTAGTAACACTAAAGAATCACATGACAGCAATAAGAGCCCCCCTTTTTTTACTTAACTGGGCTCTCCGTACCGCCGGTGGAAGAGAAGGGTTTCATGCGTGCATGTTTCAAGATATGCCCACCACCCCGTCAGCTCATGGTCACTTGACAAAGCTTTGTCTTTATTACATTCTCAGAAATATAGTCACAATCCTACTTTTGATTCAATCTTAAAGAAGGCTGTGTTCCTTATGGCCTTGGCTACAGGAAACCGGGTATCTGAGCTGGCGGCGATGAGCAACGAACCGAATTGTCTCTGGTTTGGACGACGCAATGTGGATGTACACATTGTGCCGTCTCCTTACTTCATAGCCAAAAACGAGCACAGTGAGCATGTTTTTACGGCATTAATAATAATAATAATAATAATCATTCAGTTAGCAATTTACATAGTTGGTACCACATAGTATGTTACAAATATGACATGTACCAGCTTTGAATAATTCCAACTAAGGATAGCCCAATAGGGCCGTTAGGCGTATTTCCATTGGGGTCCTTGTGGGATTAGGATAGCTGGGGAAAAGGGGAGGATAAAAGAAATAGATACTTTAGAGAAAGTATTTCTAGGGGGTTATTTTAAGATACCTTACATCCTATGGTAAATATCAGTAATCCGTAATCAGTGATCATTTCAGTTTGGTTTGCCTATCTCTTATGTCGTATTTAGTATAGTAGACATAAGCTTGGTGCTCCCTTCTCGCAGCTGTCCGGTTCAGGTGTTCCTTCAGGCTACGTCTGAAGGAATACAGTGTTCTCTTTTCACGGACTGACTGGGGTAGGTCGTTCCAGTCTTTGATGGCAGTGAAGAAGAATGTTTGCTTACCCTGTCCTTGGATTCTCGGGACCTTAAAATTAAACATCCTGTTTCTTGTATTATGTCCACTCCTCTCATTTGCTTTAACAAAATAACTCTTAAGATACTCTGGAGCTCTGTCATAGCAAATTTTGAAGGCATTGGTGAGCCTGATTTGTTTGGCCCTGTCAGAAACATTGAGCATACCTAGTGACTGAAGTTGTTCCTGGCCAACATGTGATCTGGGTCCTAGGTTCAGCATGAACCTAACCATTTTATTTTGAGTGACCTGAAGTTTGTGCTGTGCTGATTTAGATGATGCAGAGTACCAGGATGACACAGAATAGTCAAAATTACATTGAACAAGCGCTTGGCAAAGGGTCTTTTTGGTCACCGCTGGCAAGCATCCCACCTGTCTATACAGGTATTTTATACGTGCTCTACACTTTACACAGGATAGATTCCAAAATTGTTTCATCTGACAAACTCGAGTCCAGTTTTAGTCCGAGATATTTAACTTGTGACACAGTGTTATAGGTATATCATTACAGTTGACCGAGAAGCCCACAATGTCTTTCAGTTTGCGTTTTGTTCCACATAAGATGGCTTCCGTCTTGCCCAGGTGAAGAGATAGTCTATTGTCCACTAGCCATTCACTACATGATTCTAGTTCTTTGGAAAGTGAAGCGGCAATACTTATTGGGTCTTTTCCTGAAACCAGAAGCACGCTGTCGTCAGCATACAGTAATAATTTACACGAGACGCTCAGTTCCATGTCGTTCACATAACAGAGAAAGAGTAAGGGACCAAGGATCCTTCCCTGCGGGACCCCACAGTTAATTGGCATAGGATCAGATATATTATCATCAATTTTGACTCTTTGTGTTCTACCACTAAGATAAGATTTAAACCAGTTCACAGACCCAATGCCCATTGCTTGTAGTTTATTACATAGGATATCATGGTCTACTGTGTCAAACGCTTTTTGTAGATCAAGAAGAACCATACCGGTGTAGTTACCTTTAGACATTTCTTTACAAATCTGATCTTTTAAGTGGATGAGACAGGAAGGAGTCAGTCGAGTACATGCATCTGAAACCTGATTGAAACTTATAAAATAGATAATTTTCTTTGAGGTGTTCAATTTGGGTGTATACCGCTCTTTCAAGGATTTTAGATACAATACATAATATGCTAACTGGTCTGTAGTTGCCAACTTCTAGTTTATTTCCTTTCTAGAGGGGTTACAATAGCTTCCTTCAGTTCAGCAGGTACAGTATTGGTATTAATTGACAGGTTGATGTTGTGGGTGTAGGGGACCTGCTATACCAATGGCTCCATCTCGTAGAAATTTGGCAGGAATTTTGTCTGGTCCTGTGCTTTTATATACATTTAGGTTAGAGAGTTCGTCAAAAGTGTATTTTGATGTAACATTTTGCAATCCAAATGTGTTCGGGTGTATGCCTTTATCTCTGTAGAAATTACGAAAGGTGGCCGTTGTTGTCGTGTATTTATTGAGAGGTTGCGGTAGGTTCTGTGCAAGTGCGTTTGCTATGGAGGTGAAGAAGGTGTTGAAGTAGGTTGAAATTTGTCGTTTATCGTGGCAAACCTGATCATTAATGTGGAGCGCAATATAAGTGTTAGACGAATCCCTTGCCTTGTTGCTGTAGCCTGTTGTTTTTAGGTGCCTCCATAGTTCCTTTGGGTTATTCTGATATTCCTCTGCCTTATTGTGGAAATAATTAGTTTTCGCTGATTTTATTTTTCTACTTAGTTTATTCCTGACCCTGTTGAACTCATGTTTCAGACCTTGATCCTGTCTATGTTTCACTAGCCTTTTTAACAGATTGTCTCTGTGTTCCAGATGGTGTAGTATGTCATTGTTGATCCATGGGTCCGACCTTGCTTTAATTCGTATGTCTTTCAGAGGAGCTATTTCATCTAGGATGTTTGTGATGATGGTTCTGAAGCCAACCCATGCATCATTAACGTTTGTACTTCCAAACACTGGAGACCAGTCTGTATTCCATAAAATGTCCAGAATTGTTTCTTTGTTGTAGTTTCTGAGTGACCTTGTTTTGATAACCTTGTGATTCTCTAGGGTAATTGTTGTGGTTTTCCGTGTGCAATATGTGACGAAGTGATCACTTATCCCAGTCTGTATAACCCCTGATTGGGATATTTTGTCCTCTCTGTTACAGTTTATGTGGTCTAATATTGTGGCAGTGTTCTCAGAGATATGTGTGGGGGTTGTGATGAGTTGTTTGTGATTGTGCATTGTCAGTATGTGCCTATATTCTCGTACAAGCCTATTATTTCGTTGTTTGTAACACAGGTTAAAATCCCCTAGTATAATGGATTAATTCCGAGGGTCTAGCAATGACAAAGTTCGTTCAAATCTTGTCAAGAATTGTGTGTCGTCTGGTGGCCTATAGCACACCCCAATTGTGATGGGTCTTGTCCTCGGCAGGTGTAGGTCGATCCACAGAGCTTCGTGATTTTCTACATGGAGGTCGGTCTTAGTTATGTGTGTGAGGTTGTTTTTTACATACAGACATACTCCTCCCCCTTGCCTATTGCGATCATTCCTAACCATGTTGAAACCTTGAATGTTTATTTCACCATCGTTTATACTTAAATCCAGCCAGGTTTCTGTGTTTGCAATTATTGAAGCTTTGGCCTTATTGGCTGACAAGTTTATTTCTGACAATTTATGGTACATTGATCTGGCGTTAATGTGGATAAGATGGAACCCTTTGTTGGTGAACACTCTGTATTCATCTTTGATTTTGAATGTGTCCTGGCTGGATTCTGAGTTGTTAATACTTGGTTCATTTACATTAATATTCGGTAATGAATGCAAGGCACACATGTTGCATAGGAATTTCCGTTCTTCACTGTTGGTCTTCTTAGAGATGCACTTCATGTGAGCTACATTTTTACACTTTACACAGTTTTGGATCTTCTGACGTCGTGTTATGATAGATTCACAAATAAAACAGATGGGTGCGCGATGTTGTACAACTGAGTTCCTACATTTAGCACATTCAACTTTGTTTCTCCTGTTAACGTAAGTACATCGGTTATGAACAATTTCATTACAACTGTTGCATTGTAACAGTGAACTCCTATTGTTGAAACCAATATTACAGACTATACATAGTTTTTTCTTACTGTTTATCGTACGTCTGGAGGTGTGGTTTGGTCCGCGTCGATCAGCTGTTTCTGCGGGAGAGGGCGGGGGATACTCGTGGTCGGGCTGTGGTTGGATTCTGTTGTTGTTGTCCTTGGTCGTTGTTGCTATTTCACTGGTGATGCCAGCTGAAAACAGCTACCTGTTTTTTTAGTTGTTCTGGTTGCATGTTGAGCTACTTGGGTCGTCGATATCTGTGGTAGTGATGGTCGAGTTGAGGATAGTGTTGTGTTGGCAGGGTGGTGGCACTGAGGAGGTGGCTGCCCGGCGGCCCTGGGTGTGTGTGTGAGCTTGAGGGGTGCCCGCTTGTTGTAACAAATTTTACTGCTAGGCGCTATTGAAATGTCGGTATCTGCCTTACTTGTTTGGTGGTGAGGTTTCTTCAATGTTGAACTAGGGCCTGGGTTGGTCTCTACATCTCTGCAGCTAATTAGAGTGTAGCACAGCAGGTGTTGTAGCGAGGTCGTGCGGCTCGTGCCAGAATACTTGCCAAGATGCGGTGCCTTCCCAATGTATGAAATTGACCAGGCAGGAATGGTGACAGAAATTTCCTTTGTATGTGTTTTCTGTGTGACGAGGTCCCTCAATACTTGCTTAGTGTTGACCTGGTACACTACCGGTCCCCTCTGCACCTGTATATCGGCACAGCCCCTCTGGATGTTGAGAAGGATGATACATAGGGAGAGAGCTATGCCCACCCCCTTCAATCCTCCTCCTGCCATTCACGGTTCCGGCACTCAAAAGAGGAGATACTCACCATAAATTATGCCCGGTGAAATCTGTAATGAATTTTTTGGAGCCAACCGGGCGCCCTCTGCGTAAATAGAACGGATATACGCCTTACGAAGAGGAAGTTAGCGACTTTACTTGTGGATGTGATATGGGAAAGCAACCCGGGCACCGTGGGGCGTGCACATGACATCCGTAAATGGGCAGTGTCTCTTAGGTTCTTGAAGAATTATTTAATCACGGATATTGCAAATACCCAATTATAATAATTATAGGCGTCCAATCACACCTTCCTAACGCGTTACTTATCTATTGCCCTAGATAAACCGAGTCTAACCTGTGTCGCATTGAGACAATGGGTCTGATAGTCTGGTGCTTTTAGGATTAAGGTTGATTTTAAGAGTAAAACAGGGAGTGAGGGGGCAATTGACAGCTAAGACCCTCAGCCTCGCTGGACAGTTTGTGAGTGCACAAGCACTGTGATAAATACAGTAAAATTCCGATAATCCGACGACCGGTAATTGGAATTTCTCAATAGTTAGAATTTTTTTATATGAGGCCAAATCCGAATTCACCCGACAGTCCGAATTTCAAAAAGTTCGAAAGTCCCCTTTTTGAGGTATTAGGCCACCCAAAACCCACCCAAATAACACATAATGGTACACACACATATCATATGTTCATGAAATAACTTTAAAAGTTTACCATTATGTGTCATATTGGATGTATAGCGTTATATTGTGCATATGCATAGCCTATATTGTGTTAAGGTTTTCGTCAGGCCATTAATACACTGGTTCATAGGGGTAAATTACAATAATCCGAAAAATCTGGTAATCGGAACGAGGCCCGGTCCCCTGCTATTCGGATTACAGGACTTTTACTGTACTTAATTTTAAGAACTGGAAGTACAGTTCAGTGATATGTTTTTTCGTTTTTGTATTTCGAATACATGGAAATATAGCTTAGGTAATGTGCATTTACCATAAGATCCTCAGTTACTTGCAATAAGTCTTATTATTTTTGTATTGATATACATGACCAATTATGTTGTGATATGCATGTATCTTACAATACTCAGGGACTTACAAGAGTCATGAGTTAGTATATTTTTGTATAAGAATAGATATCCCTAAAACAAAGATTTATTTAATGATTAGAATGGTGAAAACATTTATGATCTAATTTTACATGTTCCTAATAGGTTATGTTAACCCTTAGGCACACCGTATGTTTCAATTAAGTTTTTTTCCCACTCCCACAGCTAGCAGACTGGCTCAGAGCTGGACTTTCGCGCCCGGCGATAATTTGTTTCTGTGACGTTTTTATCCACCAAAAAATCCTTGTATTTGGATAAATGAAGTACCATCGGCTTCGTTATTGATGGAACTTGAAGATTAGCAAATAAAAACATAGAATAAATACAAAACAAACACATTGGGGCACTCCGAAATATGAATTGTAAACAAAAAATCGAAATACCTTATTTCCAACTCGCGCTAGCTCAAAATTTTGTGGCAACATTTTTGATTTGCATACATATATGGAAGCGGAATTTTATGAGGATTCCACTGGTAACTTCAGAATTACTATAACCCAAATAGTTACTGAGATACACGAAAACACGTGAAAGTTTCGAAAACAGACTGAGCTCTACTCTGCTCTCTTCCCAGCCAGCCATGAGTAAACCGATAAACTGAGGGATTGCCAATTGTACCCATTGAACTAGACTTAACCCTTTCGCTGCGGGTGACGTTCTGGAACGTCCTGGCAAGTTACAGCAGTTTCCAGGCTTTAAAAGCCTGTAAAAAATGTAAAAATCGAGTGTCAGTGGGCGGGAGCATAAGGGGCCCACCCGAGGCCACCGAGAGTACCAGGCCGCGTCGACCATACTGTGACATCACAAAGGTGGTGCTACATTCACGGACTGCTCTGTCTCCCAAGTCTATAATTACTCTCCCTTTTATATTTTATCAGTTTAGTTTTAAATTAAAGTACGTATAAGTACACATAAGTACACATAAAACTATATTTATCTTTTATTGTATACGCAAAATTATATTATTATATATTATTATGCCGATATTATAACAACATACTTTGGTATTTACTGCAAATTACACTCATACCTTGAACAAGTATTTGTACAAGATAAAAATGTATTACAAGTATATCACTATTACTTTTTTACTATTGGAAAATATAATACAAAATGCTATTATACATTACTATATTTTATACACAGCCTTACTGGAGAGACAATATAAGCGACATCCACTATTATTCGTGAAAAAATACATATAAGTAACTAACTAAATGTATTACTATATACATTAATATAAACATATATTTAATGTAACACACACAAACACACACATAAAGGAATGACCTTTGTACTAGGCCTAATCCAATCTCCGTTCCGGGATTATACTTTTTAAATCCAATTCCCTTACTTAACCACACCTGCAGACACACTCACCTTCACAATCACAATCACACACACACCTGCAGTCACACACACACACACACACACACTCACAAACACACACACACACACACACACAATACAATAATTATACAATACAGTACATATAGTCTATTTGTCTAGGGTTTGAAGCTTTCTCTTCATGCCTACATTCTTATTAGCTCTGGTAGCTGCTGGGATGTTATTTTCTTTAGCACAGTAATTATTTAATATTGCATTTGTAGAAGCATATACCACCATACTCTCCATTTTGTCGGTGTTATTACCATTTTCACACATATCATTAGGGAACAGGAGGTCAACATCTGCTAAAGTCGTAACTGTGAGCTGTGTTGCTATATTTCTTTGGCTAGTAGCATTTCGAAAGGCAGGAAGTTGAATGGGAGGTTTAACGACCCTCCCAATACCAAATAAGGTAAACCTCCTATTTGGTTGTAGCCTCGGAGTATCCAACGTAGAGCTTATACTATGACGATGTAATCTGCTTCGCTCTAGAGCGGCAATTATCGTATACACATAGCGCGAATTAAATCGATAACATCTAAAGTAGCACCTTACTCTCTCCACTAGGTACATTGTACATACTTTTGAGTTTTTTTAATAGAAAATTGAAAAGAGAAACGAGAAAGAAAAGAAAAAGTTGTCGACTAGGCCATTCCATCTGGCTCTTCACGCCGCTGTCAGGGGCGTACCTTCTAACCCGTTCCGGATTAAAGGGCATCTCGATATCAAGCTACAAAAGAGGCAAGATTGGATGGGCAGGGGTACGGTCTGTGGGAGCGATACTATGACGTTGGATACTCCGAGGCTACAACCAAATAGGAGGTTTACCTCATTTGGTATTGGGAGGGTCATTAAACCTCCCAATTTAGTAGTAGCCTCTACGTTCCAACGTAGAGCTTAGAGTACCAAAATTGGAGGCGGACATCCAAGCCGAGAAAACTCAAACATCAGCAAATAGTTAAGGATCATGATAAAGAAAAGACAGACTTAAACAAGAGAGTTTATATAAAGAGTGTACGTACAGGTGCATATTAAGAGAGGCCATGTACGGTCATGTCATGTTCTTTTAGATCTTAACCTAATCGTATGAATGTTACATATCACAATGGTGGATATGGAAGACAGGATCCCCCCCCCCCCTTTATATGGAGTAAAGTAGGAAGTACTACACCGGATAAGACCAAGTGTAAACATCGCTAACAGCACCGCGCACAATGAAAAAAGTGACGGAGGTGATTAGTGACACCCAGTAGATAAGGGACGGAACACTTAATTCTGTGGACTACTAGAAAACAGTAGGACAAACACCCCAAGGACAATGCATGAGCATGACCCAAGCGGGTGATGCATAACGAACAGAATGTGATGACGGGAAGAAAGTAATGAAACATATAGTAATATCTACCTTTCAAACATATAATGTAGTAATGAAGGAAATGAAAAACAAGATCCTTAAGCCTAGGTAAGGTCCTTAACCCTAGGTGACATTACATACATATACGTTCAACCCAGAGTCCCCCCCCCCCCCTCCCCCCAAAAGTTGGGCAGACAGGATAGGAGAAAGACAGTAGGGGGAAAGACAAGCATCGAGGAATACCCCCGAAGTAACCCCGTGGCCCAACGCAACACAAGGATGCCTCGGCCTGTCCGTGGACATGGACAGATAGGAGTACAAAGGAAATTAAGCAACAACAGATCTAGTGACCCTTCTAGGTTGCTTGTCCTCCAAAACACTGAGGATCAAGTGTCCAAACAGTGGTTTAGAGTGGGTAAGGGAACATTGGAAAGGGAATTACTCCCCTGGAACTAATGTCCGTGGCAGGATTAGGAAGTTAGTAGGGGACAGATGGGTTAGTAACTGAGGGGGGGATAAAATAAAGTTATTCATTTACAAACGCAGTCAGTCGCGGGTTTGATGCGAGATATTTGTCTAGGTGGAGTTTAAATGAATCAACGGTGATGCAGTCTATAACGTTTCGGGGAAGCCCATTCCACAAGTTGACAACTCGATTGAAGAAGAAATTCTTAGATTCGTGTGAGTTAAAAGATTTACCAATAATTTTGCAACCGTTTCCCCGCGTGTAATTAGATTGGTCAATAGTGAAGTACTTACTACAGTTCATATTGTCAATGCCTTTGATGATTTTGAACACTTGAATTAAGTCACCTCTTAATCTGCGCTGGGTTAAAGGAAATAGATTTAATTCTCTAAGACGCTCTTCGTATGGTTTGTTCTTTAGGCTAGGTATCATTTTGGTAACTCTACGTTGAACTCGTTCTAGCTTGTTTATATCTTTTTGGTAATAAGGGCACCAGGATTGAACGCAGTATTCCAGAAGAGGGCGGACTAAGGAATTGTAAAGGGTTAGGATAACTTCTTTGGATTTATGCTCAAATGACCTGCCTATAAAGCCAATTATTTTGTTTGCCTTCTTAACAACTTCTGAACATTGTTGACTCGGTTTTAGGTTACTCGATATTGTTACTCCCAGATCGGTTTCTCTGTTTACATTCTTAAGCTGAGTGCCATTCATCGAATAGTTTGCTTCTCATTTAGGTATCCGATATGTAGTACTTTACATTTATCCGCATTGAAACTCATTTGCCAAATTTGGGCCCAATATGACAATTTATCTAGATTGTGTTGCATATCGTCAACTTGTTGTTTTGAGAGTACGCTATTTGCAATTTTTGTATCGTCAGCAAATTTTGAGATTGTACAGGTGAGACCCTCATCTATGTCGTTGATGTAAATTAGAAAGAGAATTGGTCCTAGTACCGATCCCTGGGGTACCCTGCTACTTACATTGGTCCATTTAGATGCCTTACCGTTTATGACTACTCTTTGCTTTCTGTCGCTGAGCCAATTTTCTATCCATTTCAACACACCGTCTTGTATTCCATGCGCTTTTAGTTTTAGCAGTAAACGTTTGTGGGGAACTTTGTCAAAGGCCTTTTGAAAATCAAGGTATATAATATCTACAGCTTTACTCTCATCGTAGAGGTTGAGGATATTGTGGAAGAAGTCTAAGAGGTTTGTTAAACAGGAACGTTTTTTACGAAAGCCGTGTTGAGTATCTTTAAGTAAGTTATTTTCCTCCAAGTGATTTACGAGTCTGTCTCGTATGACCGTTTCTAGCATTTTACATACAACTGAGGTTAAGCTAATTGGACGATAGTTACTGGGTAGGGATTTGCTGCCTTTTTTGAATATCGGTGTTACGTTGGCTAGCTTCCACTGATCGGGCATAGTTCCAGACTGCAAGGATTTATTGAATAGTAATGTCAGTGGTTTAGAGAGCTCATCCTTAGCTTCCTTTAGAACTCTAGGCGAGATTGTATCAGGTCCAGGCGTTTTATTTACATTGAGTTTATCTAAACAATTCAATACTTCTCTCTCTGTAACGGTGATATTGCTTAGAACATCTGAATTATCAAACTGAATCGGCGATGGTGTAGGGATATCACTGAGGTCTTCTGTTGTAAAAACTGATGCAAAGAAGGTATTGAGGGCATTACTCATTTGTTCTTCGTCTTTGGTGTATTCTCCATTTTCATCGACTAACGGTCCAACAGTTGAAGTAACTACTTTTTTCTTTCTGATATAACTATAGAATTCTTTCGGGTTTGTTTTACTTTGATTCGCAATATGTAACTCTAAGGTCTTTTTACTTTGCTTAATTAACTTTTTGGCTTTGCGTTGTAGCTCTACAAATCTCAGCCGTTCTTCGTCATTTTGTGAGGATTTTAATCTATCATTAGCAAATTTGTTAGCAAGCAGGCAGTTTGAAATATCTTTATTCCACCATTTGGCCTTATTATTATGGCCTGGACGCCATATTTTCGATGGTATGCAGTCTTGCACTGCTTTTAGGTAAGTGGCTTCGAATAACTTCCAAGATGTATTTATGTCGTTATTGTGAATTAAAAAGCTCCAGTCAGTTTCTTTAAACATAGCTCTAAGTTTATGGAAGTTTGCTTTCTTGAAATTAGGGACTTTTTCGATGCACGCTTCTGCACGATGTGACGCTTCTGCATAGTAGCCACGTGCGGGCGTGCGCGCGCGTCGGCTGCCCAGCCGTTTAGAAACCGGCTGGCGGCAGCCGGCCGGCAGGCTTTTCCTTAGTATATATCCTACGACAACGTAACTAATGTCTGGGATATTCTTATGTTGTTTCACAGCTTGTAGCTGCCCTTATTCTTAACCAACGCATCTTAGTATATTTTATTCTCGATAGTTGATTGTTTCATTATAATATATAAGATGTAAGTCTAGTGAGAGTGGGAGGAGACGAGCGGGAGAGAGAGACCGGCTGGGGGACGTTGCTTCGCGCGGAGAGTCTAGCTTGGGACGAGCCTGAAGCGTTGCCATATGCATCCGATTGCAACGTTAGGCTTAGTTTCGACTCACGCACGGGGTAGACGATTTTGACCCGGCAACTGTGTTGAGTGTTGCCAAGCCTGGGATGTAGTTTGTATGCCTAGGGTGGGGTCCAGACAGATTCAAGACTCAGAGCTCACCTCACTGTCGTACCCTTCGGACCCCCTTGATATCTATCCCTCTCAACCCCACTTAGAAACTTTCTCTCTTACTTTGTATACCTTCTTTCCACTACTTCACCAATCTATTTAATTATCCCATCCCCTTGATAGACATTATATCTATTATTGTATTAACGACGAGCTCTCAGATAACTAGATAGGATTTTGGGCCTTATGCAGAGACGTAATTGTTAATGAGACCTAGGAAACTTTTTTGTTGTCTCATATTTGGTGGTTTCATGCTTGCTAGTGTGTTCTTGTGTCAGATTAGCAGGGGCTAGACCGGAGGGGGGGGCTTTTTGCGATCCTTTAAGTAAAGTCTGCTGGTGCGAGTTCTGTGGACCCGCACGACTTTACTAGGATACCCGTGGGAGTCTGGGGGCATTTTCTTGTCTGTATCCCTGTGTGTCTAGTGTTGTGTTGTGTGAGGGCCCTTGCCTAGTCCACTCAGCACTGCGCTAGCACGTCTTGCTTTTGTTTTAGGGTCGCCAGGAGAGAGTCAGATACTTGCGATCTGAGTCTCTCAAGAGAGCACCCTTTCAATTAGAGTAATTTGGCGCACAGACTTGGGAACGTCCCTAGGCTAGAGCAGGTGGCTCAGCCCGGGTATCCGAAGCCTATATCCTTCCAGCTAGACCTCTGCCACCTGGCAGATTAACAGCTAGGGGTTTATTATTTCTGTATGCTTGTTATTGTACCACAGTTTAACGTTTTTGTGAGCATTGTGAGTCAGGGTGTGGCTTAGAGACTCTGTCCGAGCAGGCTTGCCTGACTAAGAGTGAGAAGCACACCTGTATGTGGTTATGTTGCGAGTTGCTGCCTTTATTTAATTATACCTATGCCATTATACACTGTATGGCCTATCACTAGTATTTATTCCTGCTTATGAGTTAAGAGTTCTCAAAATCCGTAACGTATTTTCTTTGCTAAGCATCAGATCCTACAGTAGCCGCATGCAGTTTAGAAACCCGCATCTTGTCTACCTGTACGATGTTTTGCTTTCATCTTCTTTCACGCAGGGGTGATTAGTTGTATTAATTAACGTAACGTTAAATGTACTTTCTTCTAGTTTGTTATTAAATTGTTTCTGCAATTTAATTCCGTTATCTATCTTTTCCTTGAAGCTTTAAGTCAACTTAATTGTGTGATCTTTTATATAGCCTGCTTGACTATCAGCAGTCTATAGTGCGTGCACCCTGTAACCGAGTCATAGGATACCTTGTTGTCCAGGCAGGACTCTTGACGGTTTAGGGTGGTTTGTTGCCTGGGTTTATAGATAAGGGTTGGATCTAGCGTTTCCGTTGTTGCTTGTTGCCGCATACCTAGTCCAATAGAAAGAGCCCAGTGTTTATATATCCCAGGACGTAACAAATGGTGACCTTACATAGGATTTACTGAACAGAGGAATATAGTGGTCATTCGTTTTGAGATTCCTTATGATTAGAGGAATACAGTGGACATAGTTTTTGTTTTTGGAGCAACCAATATAACACATTAAAGACTTTAAATAACATTAGTATATACATACTTGCATAGGAGATAAGGCACATTCTATAACCGTGATAATTACTGCAGTACACAAACATGTCTAATACATCAGAACACAGTGATGGGTCAGGTCACGATACGGGCTCGGAGGGAGAAAGACCTGTGGAGTGGCTAGTCGATAGCGAGGAGGGTGCTAGAAGATTTGTAGAGGTGCCCCTTACCGCTGCCAGGGTGTTGAAGCTGAATAAGTATGGCTTAAAGTGTGTGGCAGGTCTTCAGGGTCACCAGGGTTTAAGTGGCATGAGGAAAGATCAGCTGAGGACTTTGATATTGGGTTTAGAAGGGAGAGACCTGGGTGGAGAGGCGACTGGGGGCCCCGGTCCCCAGCCCCCCCTCCACTCTACCCCCATATCAAACGTCAGGGTGCCTGAATTTAGTACATAACCCCAAGTTGATGGTCAATGGCAGCGTGGAATTCAATCACAGGGACCCTCCCCATTAATGCATCTTCCCCTCCTCAAGGGTTGACTCCAGATTTGTTGTTTCGGCTTGAGATGGCCAAGGTTGAGGCTGCCGAGAGACAGGCTAGTGTGCAGGCTGAGGTTGCTAGAGCTCAGGTTGAGGCTACCGAAAGACAGGCTAGAGCTCAGGTTGAGGCTGCCGAGAGACAGGCTAGTGTGCAGGCTGAGGCTGCAGAGAGAACAGCTATACGAGAGGCTGAACTGCAGGCAGAGTCTACTAGGTATCGGGCTGACAGGGAGCTGGAGAGATCTCCAGTGGAGGTAACAGGGCGAAATATTGGGGGAGGTAACAGACATCGGGACCAATCATTGTCGCACCTGCTTAAACTAGTTCCTGTGTTCGATGAATTATGTGTGACTGAGTTTTTTATGCGATTTGAGAAGAAGTGTCAGGAACACCAGTGGCCTCAGGAAAAGTGGGCAGCATTAGTTTCATCAAGACTCCTAGGAAAGGGGCTAAAAGCGTATGATGCGCTACCTTTAGAGTCCTGTGTAGTTTATGATGAGCTAAAGAAAGCTGTGCTACGGGCCTATGAGTTACAACCAGAAACTTACCGCTTGAAGTTTCGGGGTGTTACTAAGGGCAAGGATAGTACCTTCCTAGAACACGCCCGGGACTTGTCTGATGCACTACGACATTGGCTGCGTTCTGAGAGGGCAGCTACTTTTGAGGAGTTGAGTGAGCTGGTTCTCTTGGAGCAGTTCTTTAAGTGCACAGGCGGGGACTTAACATTAAATATAAAGGAAAAAAAATCCTAGAACTCTCCAGGAGGCAGCAGAAATGGCTGACCGCCGACTGTCATTAATTCGAGGGTGCGAAGCAGCAGCTAGGAGTGAGTCGGGTGCAAAGTATCGTACCCCTCCCCCTCCCAAGAATTATGATACACATAAATACACAAAAACATTAGCACTGACAATAAAACTGAACATAAACCAAATACCGTCCCGTATAAGAAGTCTAATGGTACCTCCCACTCCCAAGGGAAACCAAAGAGTAAAGAGTGCTTTGCATGTCACAAGGAGGGTCACTTTGCAAATGCTTGTCCGAACAAGCCACCAAACAAGGTTGTGTCATTGGCCCGCAGCATAGGGGTGTCGCCTATATCTTCTGAGTTTGCCAAGGGTAGTTCGTCAGAGGTTGGGACACAGCCTGTGTTCAAGAGTCCGGAAGGCTCGAACCCTGTCCGCGACGTCTTTGGGGGTCATAGAGGGCATTGTTTTGTGAGGTGGGCTGGCGAAAGGCGAGGAGTTAAGCTATTGCGATTTT
Organism: Paralithodes platypus; assembly: GCA_032716605.1. Taxonomy (NCBI): domain Eukaryota; kingdom Metazoa; phylum Arthropoda; class Malacostraca; order Decapoda; family Lithodidae; genus Paralithodes; species Paralithodes platypus. The sequence continues at coordinate 48,991,918 of CM064582.1, read as the reverse complement.
GACCCGGCAACTGTGTTGAGTGTTGCCAAGCCTGGGATGTATTTTGTATGCCTAGGGTGGGGTCCAGACAGATTCAAGACTCAGAGCTCACCTCACTGTCGTACCCTTCGGACCCCCTTGATATCTATCCCTCTCAACCCCACTTAGAAACTTTCTCTCTTACTTTGTATACCTTCTTTCCACTACTTCACCAATCTATTTAATTATCCCATCCCCTTGATAGACCTTATATCTATTATTGTATTGACGACGAGCTCTCAGATAACTAGATAGGATTTTGGGCCTTATGCAGAGACGTAATTGTTAATGAGACCTAGGAAGCTTTTTTGTTGTCTCATATTTGGTGGTTTCATGCTTGCTAGTGTGTTCTTGTGTCAGGTTAGCAGGGGCTAGACCAGAGGGGGGTGCTTTTTGCGATCCTTTAAGTAAAGTCTGCTGGTGCGAGTCCTGTGGACCCGCACGACTTTACTAGGATACCCGTGGGAGTCTGGGGGCATTTTCTTGTCTGTGTCCCTGTGTGTCTAGTGTTGTGTTGTGTGAGGGCCCTTGCCTAGTCTACTCAGCACTGCGCTAGCACATCTTGCTTTTGTTTTAGGGTCGCCAGGAGAGAGTCAGATACTTGCGATCTGAGTCTGTCAAGAGAGCACCCTTTCAATTAGAGTAATTTGGCGCACAGACTTGGGAACGTCCCTAGGCTAGAGCAGGTGGCTCAGCCCGGGTATCCGAAGCCTATATCCTTCCAGCTAGACCTCTGTCACCTGGCAGATTAACAGCTAGGGGTTTATTATTTCTGTATGCTTGTTATTGTGCCACAGTTTACCGTTTTTGTGAGCATTGTGAGTCAGGGTGTGGCTTAGAGACTCTGTCCGAGCAGGCTTGCCTGACTAAGAGTGAGAAGCACACCTGTATGTGGTTATGTTGCGAGTTGCTGCCTTTATTTAATTATACCTATGCCATTATACACTGTATGGCCTATCACTAGTATTTATTCCTGCTTATGAGTTAAGAGTTCTCAAAATCTGTAACGTATTTTCTTTGCTAAGCATTAGATCCTACAGTAGCCGCATGCAGTTTAGAAACCCGCATCTTGTCTACCTGTACGATGTTTTGAGGACTGTTTGCTTTCACCTTCTTTCACGCAGGGGTGATTAGTTGTATTAATTAACGTAACGTTAAATGTACTTTCTTCTAGTTTGTTATTAAATTGTTTCTGCAATTTGATTCCGTTATCTATCTTTTCCTTGAAGCTTTAAGTCAACTTAATTGTGTGATCTTTTATATAGCCTGCTTGACTATCAGCAGTCTATAGTGCGTGCACCCTGTAACCGAGTCATAGGATACCTTGTTGTCCAGGCAGGACTCTTGACGGTTTAGGGTGGTTTGTTGCCTGGGTTTATAGATAAGGGTTGGATCTAGCGTTTTCCGTTGTTGCTTGTTGCCGCATACCTAGTCCAATAGAAAGAGCCCAGTGTTTATATATCCCAGGACGTAACAAGACAAACGTGTTGGGGGAAGACCACAGCCCTGTGTCAGCAATATCCCTGAGGGAGTGATTGTGAAGGAAACGGAGCGTGGCCGCATAAGACCGAATGTCATGCGCCGAACCCCGAACCAGAGGATTGCTATCCGTAAAGACGCGACACAGGCGTAGTCCCACAGCACGTTTGGTCAACCGCCGACCGGGCTTAGGCGCCACCCAGAGCGCCAACCCCGACGCCGGCACAGTGGAATGAACAAAGGAATGAAGCGAAAGAACAGGGCACAACGTGTGATGACGACGGCCGCGCTTAAGAGCGGGGACCGGGAAAGGCTTAAACATGTGTGCCTCTCGTTCGTTCTTAGCAAGAAAATGAACAGACTTAGCCAAAGGTACCGACCCGAGGATGGGAGCAAACCGCAAGCAGTTTTGGGCCCCGAGACATGGCAGCCCACTCCGATACCCTCTCACCCGTAGCTAAGGCTAGAAGAAACAGTGGCTTGTCAAGGAACCTGTCAGGTGTGGGGTGAAGAGTGTAGGACGCAGACGAGACCCAGTTGAGGGCCGCCGCCAGAGACCACTGAGGGGGAATCTGACGCGGGGGTGGTCCGAGCCGAAAGCAGGCTTGCATGAAGAACTCCAGTTCATTCTGAGGAACGACCAACCCCGTGAGGGTCTCAAAAGGCACGCGAATGGCTTATAGGTGGGTCCTAATCGTGTAGTACATGTAGTGACGCACCTCAAAGAAACAATTGAGGGAGTGAAACACAAGTGCCACTGATGGAGATGCCTGTGAAGAGTAGTGTAACCAACAAGTAAAGCAGCGCCAGGGATATACATATATCTTCCATGTAGATGGCGTCCAAAGTAGAGTGAATTTGGTAGGTAATAATCGTCCTAACAAGGGGAGCCACCCTGCCTCATAAACATCCACGATGCGAATGCCAACGAGGTCCCTAGGTCTCCATTCGACCCCAAGTGGAAGCTCAAGACCGACAGGGGCACGGGATCCGGGCACCATCGTATCAGCCGAGCGTACCAGGCTTGGGCCGTCCATAGGGGCGCGAACAACCAAACTAGGCCCTGGTACTCCAGCATCCACCACCGCCCCAACGTCATCTGCCAACAATCCAACACCTGCAGTAGACACTGCAGCAGATGCTTCTGATGAACCTGAGCCGACATCAAACCAGGACAGCCGCCCTGTTCACCTTAGTCTCTCCCCCACTCCTCGTGCAAGAAGCCTGCTAGCACGAACAGTACCAACCCCTCGCCCCCGTTCTAACCACTCCTCTCCCCGACCTGTACGTAGAGTCCCGCCACCACAGGTTTCCGGATTTACACCAGTGAGGAACGGTGCACGGCCAACGCAGAAAAGGTCTCATCTACCAGTCACAATGTCCAACAGATTTGAGATATTGGTAGAGATGGAAGACGAACCAGAAGAGACCAGGCTCGTTGGGGATTCCATCCTACGAGGACAGGTCGAAGAGTTCTGCGACAGAGTCCCAAATCAACGAAAAAGATTTTGCATCCCAGGAGCTGGACTGGACGACATTGTGGAAGCCTTCGAAGATACCACAAAGGATGCAAATGAAAATACCCTTTTTGTCATCCATGCTGGTTCAAATGACGTCATGCGCACCAGATCCGAAGAGTGATGGAGAAATATCGCAAGATGATCCAGCACTACAAAAACAAGTCAAGGAATATCATCATCTCAGGCATTCTCCCCAAGATCGACGCACCTGACAAATTCTACGACAAGGCTTTCAGCACAAATAGCCGACTAAAACATTTGTGTCTGAGGGAAGAAGTTGAATTCATCAACCTCTGGGACAACTTCTACAACCAGCCTACTCTGTTCCGCAAGGATGGCACTCATCTAAACCCTGTGGGTTCAGCACGCATGGGTCGTCTCCTACACGAAGCAGTCCGCAGCCATGGATCAAAAAACGCCATCCGAGAAGAAGCAGCAGTGACATAAATCATCCAACGTCAAGAAAAAAACAGAGGCAACCGAGGACCACCAGCGATAAGGACCGAAGACAGCGAGGACCGAGGACAGCCATGAACATAAATGTAGATCCGACAAGAACCAAAAATATTATTAAAGAGCGTTCCGTGAGTTCTAAAATAACAAATTTAAAGGTTTTCTATGCAAACGCTCGTAGCATACGCAATAAATTTTCAGATTTAGAGGAGCTAGTGTTTACAGAAAATTATGATGTGATTGGCATAACAGAATCTTGGCTCAATACAGAAGATAGAGACTTTTTAGCAGAGTATTCACTTCCCGGTTATGTAATGTTTGAGAAAAGCCGAATAAATCGAAATGGAGGTGGCGTTTTACTTTATATCAAAGAAAGTCTTAACCCTACCCTCTTGTCAAAACCTCAAATTGTGAACGTCGACGCATCTTTTGTGCTAATAAAGAATAATAAAGGTACAAAAATAATACTTGCATTAATATACAGACCTCCAGCTCAATCAGTGCAAACTGACCGAGAAATTTACGAACAAATTGCAGATGTAAGTAACTCACAAGATACCGTAATTTTTGGTGACTTTAATTTACCTGTGACCAAGTGGGGCGATACTCTTACTTCACACTCCGGACATGACTTGTATACGAACTTGCAAGAGAGTTCGCTTTATCAATTTGTTGGAACGCCGACCCGTGGTAATAACGTTCTTGACATTGTACTTGCAACAAAAGAAGAATTAATAGAGAATTTGAATGTTGGTGATGAATTCAGTAACAGCGACCATCGTACGATAACTTTCACTTTAAAGTTTACTAGTAACGAACCAAATAGTAGCATCGAAAAAGTCCCTAATTTCAAGAAAGCAAACTTCCATAAACTTAGAGCTATGTTTAAAGAAACTGACTGGAGCTTTTTAATTCACAATAACGACATAAATACATCTTGGAAGTTATTCGAAGCCACTTACCTAAAAGCAGTGCAAGACTGCATACCATCAAAAACTCGGCGTCCAGGCCATAATAATAAGCCCAAATGGTGGAATAAAGATATTTCAAACTGCCTGCTTGCTAAAAAATTTGCTAATGATAGATTAAAATCCTCACAAAATGACGAAGAACGGCTGAAATTTGTAGAGCTACGACGCAAAGCCAAAAAGTTAATTAAGCAAAGTAAAAAGACCTTAGAGTTACATATTGCGAATCAAAGTAAAACAAACCCGAAAGAATTCTATAGTTATATCAGAAAGAAAAAAGTCGTTACTTCAACTGTTGGACCGTTAGTCGATGAAAATGGAGAATACACCAAAGACAAAGAACAAATGAGTAATGCCCTCAATACCTTCTTTGCATCAGTTTTTACAACAGAAGACCTCAGTGATATCCCTACACCATCGCCGATTCAGATTGATAATTCAGATGTTCTAAGCAATATCACCGTTACAGAGAGAGAAGTATTGAATTGTTTAGATAAACTCAAGGTAAATAAAACGCCTGGACCTGATACAATCTCGCCTAGAGTTCTAAAGGAAGCTAAGGATGAGCTCTCTAAACCACTGACATTACTATTCAATAAATCCTTGCAGTCTGGAACTATGCCCGATCAGTGGAAGCTAGCCAACGTAACACCGATATTCAAAAAAGGCAGCAAATCCCTACCCAGTAACTATCGTCCAATTAGCTTAACCTCAGTTGTATGTAAAATGCTAGAAACGGTCATACGAGACAGACTCGTAAATCACTTAGAGGAAAATAACATACTTAAAGATACTCAACACGGCTTTCGTAAAAAACGTTCCTGTTTAACAAACCTCTTAGACATCTTCCACGATATCCTCAACCTCTACGATGAGAGTAAAGCTGTAGATATTATATACCTTGATTTTCAAAAGGCCTTTGACAAAGTTCCCCACAAACGTTTACTGCTAAAACTAAAAGCGCATGGAATACAAGACGGTGTGTTGAAATGGATAGAAAATTGGCTCAGCGTCAGAAAGCAAAGAGTAGTCATAAACGGTAAGGCATCAAAATGGACCAATGTAAGTAGCGGGGTACCCCAGGGATCGGTACTAGGACCAATTCTCTTTCTAATTTACATCAACGACATAGATGAGGGTCTCACCTGTACAATCTCAAAATTTGCTGACGATACAAAAATTGCAAATAGCGTACTCTCAAAAGAACAAGTTGACGATATGCAACACAATCTAGATAAATTGTCATGTTGGGCCCAAATTTGGCAAATGAGTTTCAATGCGGATAAATGTAAAGTACTACATATCGGATACCTAAATGAGAAAGCAAACTATTCGATGAATGGCACTCAGCTTAAGAATGTAAACAGAGAAACCGATCTGGGAGTAACAATATCGAGTAACCTAAAACCGAGTCAACAATGTTCAGAAGTTGTTAAGAAGGCAAACAAAATAATTGGCTTTATAGGCAGGTCATTTGAGCATAAATCCAAAGAAGTTATCCTAACCCTTTACAATTCATTAGTCCGCCCTCTTCTGGAATACTGCGTTCAATCCTGGTGCCCTTATTACCAAAAAGATATAAACAAGCTAGAACGAGTTCAACGTAGAGTTACCAAAATGATACCTAGCCTAAAGAACAAACCATACGAAGAGCGTCTTAAAGAATTAAATCTATTTCCTTTAACCCAGCGCAGATTAAGAGGTGACTTAATTCAAGTGTTCAAAATCATCAAAGGCATCGACAATATGAACTGTAGTAAGTACTTCACTATCGACCAATCTAATTACACGGGGGAAACGGTTGCAAAATTATTGGTAAATCTTTTAACTCACACGAATCTAAGAATTTCTTCTTCAATCGAGTTGTCAACTTGTGGAATGGGCTTCCCCGAAACGTTATAGACTGCATCACCGTTGATTCATTTAAACTCCGCCTAGACAAATATCTCGCATCAAACCCGCGACTGACTGCGTTTGTAAATGAATAACTTTATTTTATCCCCCCCTCAGTTACTAACCCATCTGTCCCCTACTAACTTCCTAATCCTGCCACGGACATTAGTTCCAGGGCAGTATTTCCCTTTCCAATGTTCCCTTACCCACTCTAAACCACTGTTTGGACACTTGATCCTCAGTGTTTTGGAGGACAAGCAACCTAGAAGGGTCACTAGATCTGTTGTTGCTTGATTTCCTTTGTACTCCTTTGTACTCCTTTGTACTCTCTCAGCCTGTGGAGGACCTAGCACAACAAAAGTGCGTCGGGCGGCGGAAACACGTACAGTGACTGCCACCCGGTCCAGTCCTCGCTGAAAGCGTCCGGTCCCCCCGCTGGAGTGCGAATCCAGCGGGTCAGGAACACAGGCAACTTGGTCGTCCCATGAGAAACTAACAAGTCGACCTGTGGAACACCCCAGGTTGCTGCCAGGTCGTTGAATACGGTTTGTTTGAATTACCATGCTACCTGGGTGCTCCGTCCCCGAGACAGAGCATCCGCCCACAGGTTGGCATACCCGGGCAGGTAGGTTGCATGCAGCGTAATGTTGTAACGATCTGCCTGAAAAAACAGTTCCTCCGCCAGACCCTGAAGCACCACGGATCTGGAGGAGCCCTGTTTCAGTATGCAATGAACTGCAGTCATGTAGTCCATCCGGAAGGCCAACGACCTGCCGGGAAGGGCTAGCCCATGATCCTGCAGGAAGAACAACGGGACCAACAGTTCCAAGACGTTTAAGTGTAAGGGAATGACACCTGACCACTTGCCTTGGTGTTGGTGACCCATGTTTGACCGATAGCCCCATCCCACCTCGCTCGATGCATCGGTGTCTATCCAGATGGTCGGCAGGGGCGAAGTCCAAGGCACAGCTCTCGCAAGCTTGCCCCGAACAACCCAGTGTGTCAAAAGCAATTGGATCGAGCGCGGAATCGGCCAAAGCCGATGTGGAGGCAACAGTGGGAATGCCTTGTTGCCCAGTTGAATCAGGCGGTTGATCCTGAGCCTCCCTAGGGGAATGGACAGACACGCCCAATTGAGTGACCCGATCAACGAGTCCCAGAGTTTCCTGGTAATGGAGGCCGAGTGCAACGCAGCGAAAAGTTTCCTTCGAATCTGCGAGGCGTTCACCCGACTTGTCCGACGGTCGTGCCCGCCATGTCCCAGTCCAGGCCTACCCACGTCACGTCTTGTGACGGGGTGAGGCACGACTTGGGAACATTTATCTTGAAACCTAAACGTGTGCTGTGGTGGATGACAAGGAGAGTGTGTTGTGCACATTGAGTGGGAGAGTCTGCGGAGATAAGCCAATCGTCCAAGTAAAACAGGATCTAAATCCCCTGACGGAGCAGGGGAGGCAGAGCCTGCTGGACGAGTTACGTAAAGACACGTGGTGCGATATTGAGACCGAAGGGCAGCCTGTCGAACACCCTTGCATGCAGCTGGAGCGCCAGATAGCACTGGAACCGAGGTGCAATCGGCACATGCCAATATGCGTCCTTGAGATCCAGGGATATCACCCAGCAGCCGGGACGGAGCGCCAACCGCACCTGACTGATGGTGAGCATCCGAAAGCAGTCATTCACGATATGCAAATTGAGAAGGAACTCTGACACTGTTGCCAACCCCAAAAATACCAAGAAGATGGTTTCACATTTCCGAGATTTTGTAGGAGCTGTGCATGATTCTGATGGCTCCATCTCTTTTTATCCATTATCGAAGGCCAATATTCTATCTAATATTTTTATTAATAAGCAGAGTAATCAGGAATTGTCTTTGCCATTGACATGTTTCCCTAGACCCAACCTCAATTCAATGGCATTCAAATCAGCTGAACTGAAAAGGTACTTGCTGGATCTTGATACCTATGGTGGCACAGACCCGGATGGGTTTTTCCCTCTCTTTTTTAAAAAGGTTGCAGTGGTCTTGGCACCTAAATTGGCAGTGGTGTTTAGGTTGCTTTTGAAATCAGGTAGTTTTCCTCTTTGCTGGCGTAAGGCTATTATCACTCCTATTCCAAAGGGAAATGCTGCCTCATCATCTCCTAATGACTATCGCCCTATCTCCATTACACCTATCCTATCCAAGCTCTATGAGAGGCTTTTGTCCAGACGCCTTTCCTCTTATTGTAATAGTCATAATTTGATACCAAACTCACAGTTTGGTTTTCGTAAGGGACTGGGTACATGTGATGCACTTCTGACACTCACCCATGACTTGCAATCTTCATTGGACCAGGGACATGAGTCTCGCGTCGTGGCTATTGACTTTAGTTCTGCTTTTGATTTAGTCAACCATAAAGCACTTCTGTTTAAGTTACAGCTCATTGGTATTGGTGGCAATTTTTTAAGGATCTTTGAAGATTTTTTGACGAAAAGATCTCAGTCTGTGGTCATTGATGGGTGTCATTTCCCTTCTGTTACTGTTGTTTCTGGTGTTCCACAAGGCAGTGTCCTTGGGCCTTTGCTTTTTATTATTTTTACTGCTGACCTGTGTTCCGAGCTTGAAAATAAACTAATCTCCTATGCTGATGATACAACTTTATATGCGTCAATTGCATCACCAATAGATCGACACGTAATTGCTACTGCTCTGAATAGGGATTTAGCCAAAATTACATCATGGTGTGAACTTTGGGGCATGAAACTTAATGCTAGTAAAACACACTCCATTATCATCAGCAGATCTCGTACCTTGGATCCTCCCCATCCTTATCTACAAGTTTCTGGCAAGCAAATTGAGAATGTGGATACTCTGCGTTTGTTAGGAGTTACTCTTGATCCCAAACTTACTTTTGAAAAGCATATTCGTTCTTTCTCCTCTTCCATTTCCCAAAAATTGGTCTGCTTCGCAAGGTTTATAAAACATTTGCTTGTGACGCCACAGTTATCAAGTCTTTTTATGCTTTTATTTTGCCACATTTCGAGTACTGCTCACCTGTCTGGTTGTCAGCAGCTGACTGCCATCTCAAGTTGCTTGACAGGTCGCTAAATTCCATCAGTTTTATTCTACCTAATTTGTCTCTTGATCTGTGTCATCGACGTAAAGTTGGTGCCCTTAGTCTTTTATTTAAAGTTTTTAACAACCCTCAGCATCCCTTACATGGGGTTCTGCCTGGGCCCTATGTCCGGGCTCGTGCAACTAGATTCACAAGCAATCTTAATTATCTTGCCATGAGCCGTGTTAATTTTTCTACTACACAGTTTTCACGGTGTTTTGTGCCGGCCATGGTTGACTTGTGGAATAAGTTGCCAAATGAGCTAGTCAATTCAGCTAATATCTCCATTTTTAAGTCTAGAGTTAATGCTTTTTTGCAGCATTAATTCTAATTTTTAAACTTATTTTATTCTATTTTATTGTATTATATTTAAGCTTGATATCCTCCACTGCATAATATGTTATCTGTGTTTAATATGTGTATATGTACAGTACAGTATACAGTGTATGTTTTTATTTTTTCCTAAGTTGCCATAGTCTCTCTCCAGTGCCTCCGGGTGTTTTGTGTGGATTGATCTTGATGGTGTTTCTGCACCCTGGTTGGAGACTTCGGCATCTCATATAATAATAATAATAATAATAATAATAATAATGACATGCCGGACCGAATTGGTAACAGTGTGAAGAGTGAGCAACAGCCCCCCATCGACGAAGGCTAGGCCACGAACGCCCCCCGCCAACAGACGGAATAGCGACCCACTAACGGAGGTAACCAGGGCTCATCACTAGGCCTCTATGGGCAAGGAAGAGACCCCAATAGGGAAGGGAACCCTATGAGGAGGCTAATTGAAAGAGAAAGAAGAGGACTGTGCCCCCCCTTCAGACATTAAGGTAGCCTAGCCTAGGAAAACTCCGATAGTGTGACAGCACTTCGCGAAACGAGTTCTCCCCCCCCCCCAATGTAAAACCCCAAGCAGGTGAACAAATAAGGTGACAGTACCTGTAGGCCTTAGGCGGAGGCGAGGGAGGCACAGGAGAGCATCCAAAGTGGAGCGGATCACAGCCTGGGAAACAGGGGAGAAGAGCATGAAACACCAGAACCGATGCATCAACAGGCATGGACAAGTAGCAATGCACTCGACAACCCAAACCCAGAGAGGAGCGGACCATCAAGGTACCCTCCGGTCGGGGGCGGGACAACAGGACAGCCAAAAAAGCGTGAAACACAGGCCGCCGTGGGGCGGGGTAAACACGCCCTGGAGCGGTCCCAAGATGCTCCAGAGCGGGCCACAGCCATAAGAACCTTACCAAAGCACCTCAGAGACAAGTAGGACCGACCCAGAGCGGGGGAAGAACCCGCGCCCTAGGGCGGGTGAAGACACCAAGAAGAGAGGGAGCCGAAAAACCAAACTAACCGACCTGGAGCGTGAAAAACCAGCGCTCCAGGGCGGGGTGTACTCGCTTGAGCGGGAGGACGATGTAGCGGTCTCACGCTCGGTCCAGAGCGGCACCAATGAAGGAGAAGACAGCGCCGAAGCAACAGACGCACGCCCGGGAGCGGTAATACCGACGCTCCAGGGCGGAGCGGCGATCTCCTATTAATAGTCTGAGGGCCAGGGTAAGTGAAAGAAGACAGGTGAGAAGTGCCAGACGCTCACCCTGGAGCGGTAGTATTGACGCTCCAGGGCGTAGCGGCGAGCCAGGTCCAAGTGAGAGAGGACCGAAGCGTCACTCACCGACGACACTGAAGGACATATAAATAATGTGTTCGTCTGCTAAACATAAGCCCCCCAGGGACTCAGAAAAGGAACGCCAACCAAAGACCGACCTGGCGTGGGACGTGACCCACGAACAGGGAGGAGCAGAGGAAGACATAGCCTAATCACAAGGCCCTAAGGTTGCAAAATCAAGGTAAATAGCAGAACACAAATTTGGGGTTCTGGAAAGCCAGAGGTAGTCAGATAACTGGTGCGAACCCCACAAAGTATAATAAGGGGGGTCAAGGGACATCCCCAGGGGTTGCAACAGAATCGAACGACAAAACGCCCCCTGTAGGCTAGGCTACCCACAAAAAGTTAGCCTAATCGGCACTAGGTGATGGGAATAAATAAAAAGAAGGACGCCACTAGCAACCGCACACCCAAAGAGGTGTGAGTGCGACATTAAAAGACTAATCATGGGGCAAGTGACATCCTGGGTCGGCGCCCTCCCCCCCATAACATCACCCGAAAAACCGAAGTTAGCCTAGCCACTGAAAAAACTTGCGTAAGTCAGAAACTAAGGTAGCGACAAGCCCTAAATGAATAGAACCTATCAAAACCTAAACTAAAGTCACCGCAAGGCTAAAAGCAAAATAAGGCAAAGGCCTTACAAACATTAGCGGTGTCCAATGACACGCATGCGCAGAGGGCTGAAAACATGAGAGACCTCCACTTTCAACGCAAACACTCGAATTAAACACCTGAGTACCCATTTTACGTTGTGTCTACAACACGGATCATAAATCCAGGCGCCAAATAAAGGCCCAAAACTCACCAAAAGGTGACGAAGATAGGAGTGCAAGGCACCAAAATACGGAGCACCAGAAACACGTGTGTACCCGAGGGGTAGCGCGAAAGAGATGCCCTTTAATCCAGAACGGGTTAGAAGGTACGCCCCTGACAGCGGCGTGAAGAGCCAGATGGAAGGCCTAGTCGACAACATTTTCTTTTCTTTCTCGTTTCTCTTTTCAATTTTCTATTAAAAAGACCTCAAAAGTATGTACAACGTACCTAGTAGAGAGAGTAAGGTGCTACTCTAGATGTTATCGATTTAATTCGCGCTATGTGTATACGATAATTGCCGCTCTAGAGCGAAGCAGATTACATCGTCATAGTATAAGCTCTACGTTGGAACGTAGAGGCTACTACTAAATCAAGTTTTATAATAACAATATAGTTATACATGACCATGTTGGCTGTCACACTATCTGGGTAAATAAGAGAACCTCTGCTAATTCCAGCAATGTAACTTAGATTTTCAGGGATGTCTTCACCACTATCTGAACACGTAATAATTTCTTTATATGCATTATATTTAATTTTCTTTATCACAGAGTAACAGCAATAGCCAACTAAATAAACTATCACTGGGATGATGTCTTTACACCTATCAATATCTTACTTACAAACTTCAACATTCGTATGACGTAAACCAAAATCAATTTCCTCATCTGTTTTTACTTCTTCATAATTAATGTTTTCAAAATTCCTTAACATGGCCTTCTTGTCGAGTATGGGTAAACTTAATTTGTTAGTAGTCTTGGCAAATCCAACGTCAAGGCTATTAACCTAATTGCAATGACGACTTGTCTATTTTGACTGCTATGTCGTCATTCCAACCGCGGTTAAAAAGAAAACGTCTAGAGTCTACTCCTTATCTTGCTCTAGGAGACGTTGTACATTAACCAAAACTACCACCGAAGGTGAAAAAAGCATAGAAGAGAAGAAAAAGGGGTTTACCTTAGTTACCGCTTAAGGCCCATCCCGTGTTCCGTCATGTGCAGATCCCTGTCGAACGTGCGCATGAGCAACCCTCTCGTCATCATTTTTTCACGCGCTCCATTGAATGAAGTCGCTTTTGTTGTGCTCCTTTAATTCACCCTGTTTAGGTTCGTTTCGGCTTATCTGGCCTTCTTTTTTGTTAGACAGATGTTACGTGATCTAGGGCACACGTAAATGGGCTCCTAATTGTGTATAATGGAGACGCGTGTGGAAATAGCCTACCGAAGGTACGGGGGCGCCTGGCGTTCCTCGTATATGTTTTTCATTCTTTCTCTTTTCATATTCTTTTTTCCTGTTAGTCTGGGCATAGTTTAGCTTTTAGCTTAATTTAGCCTAGCTCGTTTTCTCATTCAGGACTTGCTATGCCCCTATGAGTTTTCTTTTTTTCATAGCCTAGGTGTACCGTTGGTAAACAATCTGAGATTTCGTTGGTGGCGGTGCTGTTTGTAGAGTTTGTGTCGGCCGCATTATTAGCGTTATTCCCGAGTCCCCCCTTTCGAGTCCTTCACTGTGTCTCAAGGGCCTGGGCGACAGGTGGTTCGTGATACTCCAGGGGTACCCCACGGGGGCCCCTCTTTCACACCACAGGGTTTTTCGCCCCTGACACATTCTCTGCTCACGGCTAGGCCACCCTTTTTCTCACCAGTTTCCTTTACTGGTTTTTGTTTTCTCTTCCTGTTTCACCTCCATCCTTTCATAGTCTTTTGCCCAATCCAGGGGTACCTCACGGGGGCCCCTGTTTGTGCGAAACCACCCTCCCTGCCACTTCTCCTCATGGGCTTTGCTCTATCTCTGTGGGTTGGGTGGTTCCTGGGGGATGTGCCTCCTCTCCCCTGGTGTGTCTTCCTTGCCTCTCCCTTTACCGGTTGAGTCAGGATAAATTTAAGGAAGACACTGCTCAGCTTGATGGCCATCATTGCTTGGAGTTCATAAGGAGATGACGCATTTTTTGTGGCCTTTTTTGGTATTCCCTAGACGCTCGTCTCGCTTTTTTCGGCGCCGGACCATCTCGGCCGGTCCCGCGAATTTGCGGGAGCTTGATTCGGTCCTCCGGGACATTTCGGCTCTCCGCAAATTTGCGGAGATCGTTGGGGGGTCCCGCAAAATTGCGGGAGGGTGGTGTCGGTACGGTTATGCCTCCATTGGCCCGCAAATTTGCGGTAATAGTTGGCTTTCACTATTGACTTTTTTTATGTCATCTTGTTGCCTGATACTATATTGGTGTATGCACTTTACTGGTGTTATAGGCCCTGCATGTAAGATGTTGAGTGGTGGTTAACACTTTCTCCATCTTTGCAGGTTCTGCTAGTGCTCTTCCGCCTCGGCCGTCCTCCTCACCTCCCTCTGTGCTCCCAGTTTAGGGTGAGTACGGATACCTGTTTGCATGTGTGTTCCTGTTTCCCCATGCTCCTTCCCTGGTTCTTCTTGGACATTCTCTCCACTTACTCCTTCGACGTGCTGATTATGGTGTGTGTTCTTCTAGTGCAGGTAGGCTGCCTTGCTTTCGCCTTGGTTGTCGCTCCCCGTGCTTGGAGAGCCACAAGTCCTGCTTGCGCCACTCGCTCTGTGTGTCCTCTACGGCCTACCTCCCTGCTCTGTGTGGCACGTGTCTGGCCCTGGTGGTTGTGCTGCTCCATGGCCCTGGTTCCTCGGCGGCGGCTGTGGCCTCTGCTTCCCTTCCGTCGGTGTGGACGATGGTCTCCCGCCACATTAGGACTGTGGGCCACCGTTCCCCGGCCTTTGTTGCCGACCGGATCCGCGTCGCCCTGGGTATCCCTGACCCGACTGAAGGCCGTTCCCCTGGCCCTCTCCCTGCTCGGGCCCTCTCCCCTGGGTCCCGCAGCCGGTCGTCCCATCGTCGGGGGGTTCCCCGGCTCCGTCCACGCTCTCGCTCGCCTCGTCGTCCTCCTGATCGCCTTGACGACGCCCATCGTCCTCGTCATGGTTCTCGCCCTGAGGCCGGGGTTAGCGGCTCTGCCCCTGTGCGCCCTCCCCTGGCCTCTACGGATAGGGGCTCTACTCCCTTCCGCCCGCTTCCCCAGCCCAGACGACTTCCTCTTACGTTGTCCTCTCCGCGCGCGGTTGTTCATGCTGTAGCTAGCCCTCTGCTCCCTCCTCCTACACTGTCCAGGAGGGTCCGCCTGGATGTCGTTGCTTCTCCTACTTCACCTGCTTCAGTGCCTATTCTTCCTTCACGGTCTCGTCCCACGGTGGTGGTCCCTCCCTCCTCCGCCTCGGTGTCGGGCCGCCCTGTTATCTCAGCCCCGGGGATCCTTGCTCTGTTTCACCCCGCGGCTCCTTCTGGCCTCCTTTCACCCGGCCAGCCTTCCCACTCCCGTCGTCCTGCTCCTCCTCATCCTTCTCTTCCTGACCTTCACTTACCGTCTCGCCAGGGGGGTACCCCTCCTCTTGCCTCGGTGGGGTTTCGCGAGGTTTCGGGGTCCCCTTTCTCAGGAGCTGACGTGTCGCTGGACGAGGGGAATGGTGCTGTTTCCCCCTCGGCCGTTCGTGATCGGGGACGAGTCCCTCAACGGCGACACAACCGTCGTCGCTCGCCTTCCTTGGGCCGCGACGCTGCTGGTTCGTGTCGTGGGTCTCGCTCCCGCTCACGCTCGCCCCTGCGGGCCGACCAATCTGGGGGGGGGTTCGCCTCTCTCGGATCGATTGTCGGCTATGCAGGGCTGGGTTGTGTCACGTTTCGACGGGCGCTTGGAGTCGATGGAAGACTCCCTCTTCTCGCCCTTCTTGGCGGTGACTCACCCTCAGCGCCTCACCCTACCTACCCCTGCTACGGTCCCCCTCCCTTCTGCAGGCCTACGCTCTGGTCAGACTTCAGCCGCCCTGACATCCTTCCGGCTGTTCAGTCCCTGGCTGTGTTGACGGGTCTGTCCTCCTATGGGACAGGTTTGTGCGACGCCGGTACGCCTGGCTTGGCCATCATGCTCGGTCACCCTCTCCCATATGAGGCCTGGTTTCCTGAGGCCTTCGACTTCACACACCGATCCGTCGACGGCTCTCCTTCCGTCCCTCCCCCGGAGTCATCACTGATTTTGCCTCCTCTTGTGACTGTCGGCGGGTTGGACGGCGCGTTCTGGTCCTGGATGAGCGCGCCCGTTCTTGAACTTTGTTCTATTGCTACCCCGTTCTTCTCTCACCCGGATCAGCCCTCTGTCGCCAAGGTTTTTCCCTTGCGACAGAGGGTGACGGACTTATTGTCTTGTCTTTAGGTTCCCTCCAGACGTCTGTTCACCACCTGCGGCTTTTCGAGGCGTCTGCGCCAGGCGATCTTCGCGAGGGTTTGGACCGCGTTCAGCGGGTCCACCTTCGGCTCGCGGTGTCTTTGGTTCCCGAGCTGAAGGCGGTTTTGTGCGCGGCAACTCGGCAACGCCCGACGGTACGGTCTTCGTTCTGCCGGCCGGCCCCCTTGGTTATTCGTCAGGGTTTGTTGTACTCTGCGCTATATACGTCGTTTTTTTTAAAGCAGGATGCTTGGGAATGCTACGCTTCTCTGTCGGCGGCCCCTGCTTCCGACATGCGACGCCGCGCTGTGTCGTTGCGGACCCTGCTTACGTCACGCACCGACGCTCTGTGCCGCGCGCGGGGTCTTCTCAGTCCCGTCCTTCTGCCGGTCCTCTTCGGGGTGCTGCTGCAAGTGCTGCCACCTTGCACGGGTGCAGGACTGGGACGTTGCAGGCCAGTGCGTCGGTTCCGCCTCGCACTTCTGTTCTTGCCCCTTTCATCCCCTCCGTGTCGGGGCTGGCCGGCCTTCCACTTCCGGCCGCCCTTCGAAGGGGTCAGCCCCGCGCCGGCCTGGGGTTGGGGTGGCCCGCCCTTTTCGACGAGGTTGGGGGGGCGGGGGTAGAGGAGGTCAACGTGGCGCTCATGCCCGCACGGCCCGTACCGGGGGTACCTCCACGTCAACACAATGTGTAGTTCTCTGGGTCGGCCTCCTTGTTCTCCTTCTCGCCTGGCCGACCGGGTCGCTCCCCTCCTCTCGGGTGCTCCCTTGGGTTGTTTTCGCCCTTGCGCCCCTCGGTAGCCGCGAGGGACGTTGGGGGCGGCGGGTTGCGCGGAGGGGTCTCACCTGGAGGTGGACGTCCAGACCCCCACTCCGCTCTTGTCACCGACGCCGGCCCATCTCTTCAGAGGTGGCCCACGTGTTCACTTCCATGCCCGAGCTGGGTAGCGTCGAGGGAGTTGACCGCCGGTCACCCGGTTTTCCTCTCCCGTGTCTTTCTGGTACCGTCTACGAACTGCGACGCGATGCGACCGGTGGTGGATCTGTCGGCCCTCAACGGGCGCATCGTGCACACACTGTTTCGGATGCTGCCGGTACCCCTGGTACGCCTGGCCCTGTGCCCTCTGTCGTGGGTAGTGTCGCTGGCCCTCCAGGATGCGTCTTGGCTCGTTCCTCTCCATCCTCGCTTCCAGCGATTCTTGGCCGTTCGGACTTCCGATCGTGTGTTCCTGTTCGACGGCCTTCCCATCGCGCCGCAGATCTTCTCCGCACTGGTGGGGCAGGCTCTGGGTCCTCTCCTCAGGAGCGGGCTCCAGATCCTGTTTTCCTTTGCCGATTGGTTGGTAGTTTCCGACGCCCTAGGACTGTGCATTGGCGACGCCCTCACAGTCGTTCGCAACATCGCACGGTTAGGGTTCCCCTTCGATGTTCCCAAGTCACGCTTGACCCCGTCGCGTGTCGTGCCATGGGTCGGTCTCGCAAGGGTTTTGTCCGGCGCTACGGTGACCCGGGGTCTGCCAGCCGCGGTGCACCTTCGGTGGACGGTCTTCGCCGTGTTCCACTCGG
The DNA here is from genome assembly GCA_032716605.1 of Paralithodes platypus. Classification (NCBI taxonomy): domain Eukaryota; kingdom Metazoa; phylum Arthropoda; class Malacostraca; order Decapoda; family Lithodidae; genus Paralithodes; species Paralithodes platypus. The sequence continues at coordinate 48,974,207 of CM064582.1, read as the reverse complement.
TCTCCCTCCCGGGGTGGCTCTGGGACTCGTTCGTGGGTTCGCTGCATTGGGCCGCTCTGCCCCTTCCCTTAGGGAGCCTCTGGCTACGCCGCCTCCTCCTCATGGGCACCGCGGTGTTTCCGTTGCCCCTATGGATCGGCTCCTGCCGCTCCCGCGTACCGTTCGCCGACGCTTCGGTCGCTGGGTTGCTCGGGGCTCGCTCTCTGCGGCTGTGCCCTGAACCGCCCCCCCGCCGACGGTCTGGGTAGCCACAGATACGTCGAGCGAGGTTAGGTAAGGTTCCCAATCGAACCTGGGACGTCCACTTCCCGGCAGATGGGTGGGTCTCCCTCCTCTTACCCGTCTATGCCCTCGGACTGTTGGTTCCTTTGTTCTTCCTGCGGGACCATGCGCTGGCCCTACGGGGTAAGTCGGTGGCCTTCGGGTTGGACACTCAGACAAGCTGTCCCCTGTTTCCTTATGCGGGGGTCCTCCAGGTCGTTGACTCTATTGGGGGTCTCGGTGGAGTTGTTCTTCATCGCGGACCGACACCCCTTCTCCTTGCATGCCTCCTCCCTGCCCGGGCCTGCCACCCTTTGGGCGGCCGCCCTGTCGAGAGGGCAGGGCGTTCTTGTAGAATGGGTGATGAAACGGACTGTGTTCGCCGACCTCGCGGCTTCCTGAGGTGTTCCGGAGGTTGCCTTGTTCGCATCGGGGGTGCCGCGCCAGTTGCCTCTGGACCTCTCCCTCCGGCCTCGCGCTCCGGGGCGGGTCCGGACGCTTTCATGGTAGCCTGGTACAGGTGGCGGTCGATATACATCTTTCCGCCACCAGACGCGCTGTTGATGTGCCCAGTCCTCGCGAAGCTGCGGCTGTACCACGGCTGCGTCTGGCTCCTCGCGCCTCTGTGGCCGGCACGGACTTGGTCCGCCCGGTTGCCGCGGTGGTGCCCGAGTCCGGTCCCTCTCCCTGTCTCCGGCTTCCACTTGGGCTAGGTTGTGGACCTGCGGACCTCTTTGGCCTTCGCATCATGCTTGTTCATGAGGCACGGTGGCTCCCGGTCCCCGGCCGGGCCCTGACTGACTTCCTGCAGCGTTCCTGGCCATCTTCTCCTTGGGGGACTTACGGGTCCCGCTGGAGGTCTTTTACTAGGTGGCTACAGGCCACTCGCCTGCCAGTTGGCTCTCCTTCCCTCGTCCTACGCTCCTTGTTTCACCTCTTCCGTACACGTCGCTTTCCAGTCGACGCTATACGTACCCACTTGTCTGCCGTCCGGGGGGTCTTTGGGTCCGTCGCTGGGCTGGTCGTTCCACCACAGGAGCTGGATTCCTTCCTGACGGCTGCCTTCCGGGATCGACCGCCTCCGCGCCAGGTCCCTCCGCAGTGGGATCTGGGGCGGGCTCTGGTCCTTCTGGCTTCACCCACGTATACAAGGGCCGCTACGCCGGTTCCGTTGCTCGGGCGTCCACTCTTCCTTGTCGCTCTGGCCACTGGGGATCGGGTGTCTGCACTAGCGGCATTGTCACGGCCCCGGGACTGCGTGCGATTCTCCCCGTCCTTGCATGGCGTCTCGTTCGCCTCCTCCCCTCCTTTTGTTACCACGCATGGGAGGGAGGCCCCCGTTTTCCAGCCTTTCGCCGTCCAGGCTTTATGGCGTGGGCATCCTCGCCATGTGTTGTGCCCGGTGTCAGCCTTGCACTCCTCTGTTGCGTCTGTGGCGCCGCCTTCGGGTACTCCTGTGTGGGTGTCTCCTCGGACAGGTGGGAGGCTCTCGCAGGTGCAGATGGGCCGCCACGTTTGTCGGACCGTTCGTGCCCGTCACCCTGTTTGTAGGGGTTCTGCGCACGATGTCAGATCCTTTGCTGCCTCCTTCGGGTTCCTGCCACGTCGATCCTTCCCTGCCATCGCCTCAGCGGTTTTGTGGTCTTCTATCAATTCCTTCATCTCCTCCTACCTCTCCGTGTCCAGTGTTCGACCCCCTCGGCCGGTGATTGCTCTCGGGGGTCGTGTTTCCTGGTGCTCTGGCGAAGATCCCTGGTCTTCCCCCCTTGTCCCTCGTTCTTTTCCTTTGTTTTATTTGACAAAGGGGGGGGGGGTGTACGGGTTTGCAACACTGGATTGCAAGTTTGGGATTATGTATTGTTCCAGTACATAAGTGTTTTTGCCACATTGAAAATTGTGTTTTGTTCTTGTGTTCAGTGTTTTTGTTGGTTTTTGAAGAAAAGGGATTTTGGGTACAGTACCTTTTTGGTTTCAGACAAGTCTATGTTTTTGCATTACTATGAATGACGGGCATGTGTTAAAACTGTTCTTTTTAGTTACTCCTCAGTTTTTCACTCTTTTATTAAACTCTCTTGTTTAAATTGTGTCTTTGTTATTCGTAATTTTGTTTTATGCATTGTTTTTTTTGGTAGGTTGGGCTTGGATGTCCTCCTCCTATTTGTTATGCAGCCTTGACGTTGGATTTGCCAAGACTACTAACAAATTGGGAGGTTTGACGTACCTCCCAACCTACCAAATAGGAAAACCTACTATTTGGTAGTAGTCTTGGAAAATCCAACGTACATAATAGTTATGAAAGAAATACTATCAAGAGCAGTGGATGTTGGTGTATCGCTGAAAAGGGAGGGAATTGAGTGGAAGCTACCTATACTGCTGTTTGCGGATGATACAGTTCTGATGAGTGATAATGAATGGGAGTTGCAGGGTCTGGTAAATGAGTTTGGAACAGTGTGCGAAAAACGGAATTTGAAGGTAAATACGGGGAAGAGCAAGGTTATGGTCTTCGAAAGGGGTGAAGTCACAGAGTGTGAGGTGAAGCTGAACGGTCAGGCTATGGAGATCGTCAACTCTTAAGTATCTGGGCAGTGTGTTGAGTAAAGATGGGACTATGGATGAAGAGGTGCGGGAGAGGGTACAACAGGGAGGGTTGTAGGAACGCTAAAAGCAGTAACAAGAAATAGGGTGGTCAGTATGGAAGTGAAAGTCCTTGCATGACAGTGTGGTAATCCCGACACTGACTTACGGAAGCGAAGCATGGACGTTGGTTGAGACTCAGACCAAGAGTGAGAGCAGTGGAAATGAATTACTTAAGGAGTGCGTGCGGAGTTACATGGAGGATAGACAGACTAATGAGGAAGTAAGAAGGGTGTGGTGTGGAGGTAGATGTGCTGGAAAGTGTGAAAAGGAACAACTTGAGATGGTTCGGCCATATGGAACGTATGGAAAGTGAGAGAATGACTAAGAGGGTGTACGAGAGCGAGGTGGAGGGACAGAGGGGGAGAGGTAGACCGAATATGAGGTGGAAGGATGGAGTGAGGAACTACATGAACGAAGGCGGTGCTGGTTGGGGGGAGGGGCGTCGACTGACTGGGGACATAGGTGCATGGGGGCGGTTCGTTCGTTTCCACCCCTTCGGGGATCACGGCGTCAGGCAATAGATAGATAGATAGACATAATACCCTCCCTCACGCCGGACCCCTGCCCATCCGCGTTCTTCTGCTGACGTGAGATGTGATGACAAGAGAGGGTCGCTCATGCGCACGTTCGACAGGGATCTGCACATGACGGAACACGGGATGGGCCTTAAGCGGTAACTAAGGTAAACCCCTTTTTCTTCTCTTCTATGCTTTTTTCACCTTCGGTGGTAGTTTTGGTTAATGTACAACGTCTCCTAGAGCAAGATAAGGAGTAGACTCTAGACGTTTTCTTTTTAACCGCGGTTGGAATGACGACATAGCAGTCAAAATAGACAAGTCGTCATTGCAATTAGGTTAATAGCCTTGACGTTGGATTTTCCAAGACTACTACCAAATAGTAGGTTTTCCTATTTGGTAGGTTGGGAGGTACGTCAAACCTCCCAGTTTTAACCTGTCCTCACAACTCAGTGTCCTCAACTTAAATGCTTCTTCTGAAATCACTGTGTTGGGTGATTTTAATGTCCATAATGTTGAATGGCTCACTCATTCAGCCAGGACTGATGATGCTGGTCTTGAATGTGAGCTATTTGCAGACTCATTTAATCTCACTCAACTAGTCAACCAACCCATCCGTGTACCAGATAATCCTAATCATAATTCCCACCTACTGGACTTATTTTTAACAACCAATTCAGAAAATTATGATGTTACAGTGAGGTCCCCGCTTGGATCTTCTGATCACTGTCTGATACAGGCCACCTGTCTATCACCTACCACACCTTCCCACTCTGAACCTGTTTTGGTGACTAAATGGCATTACGATAGGGCAGACTGGGAGGGTCTTCAAGGTTTCTTTATTGATATTCCCTGGACGTCTTTCTTTTCTAATGATGCACACTCCACCTTGAGCCACATACAAGATTTTGTAAAAATTGGAATGGAAACTTTTATTCCTCATCAAAAGTACAGTAAAAGATCTAATTTACCTAAATGGTTTGACCATAATTGTGCTAGAGTAACTGAACAAAAAGCAATAGCCTACAATGCATACACAAGATCAAAAACACATGAAGCCTTTAATTACTTTAGAAACATCAGAAATCATGCCAAAACTGTATAAAACCTAACTAAATCAAACTTTCTCCACAAGCAGGCGAATAAACTTCTAAATAATCCAAATGATAACAAAATATTTTGGTCTACTCTTAACTCATTCAAATCCAACTTCACTACTGCTTCATCCATTCCACCATTAAAATCTCCGACTGGCAATCTTGTAAGTGACCCACGAGGTAAAGCTAACCTTCTTGCGGATATTTTCTCCACCAACTCAACCATAGATGAAATAAATCAAGATGTCCCTGTACTTAATTTTAATTCGCCTGAAATTCCCTCACTTAAGATCCACACCAGACATGTCAAAACTATTTTGCAGAATCTCTCAGTAGATAAGGCTCCTGGTCCAGATGAAATTCCTCCAATAGTACTTAAGAATTGCTCCTTGGTGCTCGCTCCTGTATTGGCAAAAAATTCCGTATGTGTACTCATACCTCATGCTTCTCAGTACCCTGGAAAGAAGCAAACATCCATCCAGTTCCTAAAAAAGGTGCCTCTTCAGATCCATCAAACTACAGACCAATAGCTATAACTTCCACTCTTGGTAAAGTCTTTGAAATTATATTAAATAATCACATAATTAAGCATCTTGAGAATAATAAATTAATCAGTGATAGGCAATATGGTTTTAGACAATGTCGATCAACTGCAGACATTCTTTGCTTTCTTACGCATCAAATCAACCAAGCTACAGACCAACATGGTGAAACACATACAATAGCACTGGATATATCAAAGGCATTTGATAGAGTCTGGCATCAATCCTTATTGTCGAAGATGTCACACTACGGCCTTGCATCATTAGTTCCACTAATTTCTTCTTATCTTCATAACAGAAAAATATGTGTAATGGTAGATGGCCTTTATTCTCAATTTCACTCAATAAATGCTGGTGTTCCCCAGGGATCAGTTTTGGCCCCAACTCTGTTCCTCATTCATATCAATGATCTCATATCTACCACTCATAATCCAATACATTCGTACGCAGATGACTCAACACTCCACAGTTCCTTCACATTTACCAATTCTTTCACCCAACCCGATCTTATAAATTCAAAAATAAACACTGCAATTTCTCTGAACCAGGACCTTTCTAGAATTAATGAATGGGGACAAAAGAATCTAGTTTCCTTTAATGCACAGAAAACCAAGTACATTCAATTTTCTAACCGACAGAATCTCACAGACTCCCATATATATTTTAATGATGTAAATATTCCCACTTCCCCTAGTATTGACATTCTCGGTGTAACATTAACTACTAACTTGAGCTGGATACATTATGTTAGAAGCATTGCTAAGAATGCCTCTATAAAACTGGGACTCCTGTACAGAGTTCGAGAATTCTTCACTGACGAGCAGTTGGCCGTAATATATAAAAGTCATGTGCGTTCTCAGATGGATTACTGTTCACCTCTGTGGGGTGGAAGTGGAGTGGTTGCATTGAGGCAGTTGGACAAAATTCAAAATAAATCTATTAGATTAATCAATAACCCTGCAATCACACAGGACCTTCCTACATTATCCATACGAAGAAACGTTGCATCCCTTGCATTATTCTACAGATATTTTCACAGCAATTGTTCCGAGGAACTTGCTTCAATTTTTGCCGCCTCTCCACATCTTTCCCTGTAGAACTAGGGCAGCTGAGAGCGCCCATGAATTTACACTTTCTCCTCCACAATGCAGAACTTCTGCTTATCAGAATTCATTTATCCCCAGAGCTACTACTCTTTGGAATTCACTTCCCTCGAATTGCTTTCCACAAACTTACAATCTACAAATGTTTAAATCCAGTTGTTACAAACATTTTATGAATGGAGGATGCCTTTAGGCACATGGACCTTTTTGTTTTATCTGTGTTTTTCCTTCCTCCGGTCATTGTCTCTTAAAAAAAAAAAAAAAAAATCATCCGTATCTTCTTTTCACACTCATATATTTGGCGTACAGAAATATTGTATTTTCCTCCTGCTAACTGCCGATAGTGACCAAATCTTGCTTCCAAATGGTCTGTTTGAAATGTTCCTGTTAGTATGTAATCCATCTTCAGTTCTGTTATGCAATAATTTGTAATTTCTCTAACAGACCCACACACACACTCACAAGGACACACACAAAAAGAAGTGGTGGTACAGGAAGAAGGATTGGAGGGAGAGGTGCAACAGGAAGGGGAAATAGTAGGATAAAGACAGGGAATATCAATCATAATGGTAAAAGCAACAGGTGCAAGATGGTCTATAGCAATGTGGATGGGCTGCTATCAAAGAAATTAGAAATAAATGATTACATCAGACAGGAAGAGCCCTTAATATTGTGTCTATGTGAAACTAAACTAAATAAAGGGATAAGTTTGGAGGGAATGGGATGGAACAACTATAATATCTGGAGAAGGGATAGAGAAGACAAGATGGGGGGAGGGGTGCTAATTCTTACACATAATAAATTGAAAACAAGAATGATTGATCTGAATAATAGTAAAGCGGAAATATTAGCAGTAGAATTGACAGATGATGACAATCAAAAGGCGGATATTGTAGTGGCCTACATGCCGCCCTACACAGGGGCTTGGGAAGAGGAGGAATACAAATTTATCAAAGATGAGATGATTATTTGTATTGAAAAATTAACTCGTAGAAACAATGAATTAATTATAGTAGGGGACTTCAACTGTAAAGAGGTGGATTGGGAGCAGAGAGAAGCTGGTAGCAACGTGAACTCGTGGGGGTATAGGCTACTGGATATGGTAACAGAAAATTTATTAGTGCAAAATATAAAGGAAAATACAAGAAGAAGGGGAAATGATGAAGCATCCAGATTGGACCTAATGTTACTAGAGACCCAGATGTAATTTCTGATATAAAATACTTACCACCTTTAGGCAAGAGCGATCACGTTGTAATGGATATAGAAATCCTATTGGGTTATTCCAATATGGAGGAGAGGGAGGAGCACAAGGAAACTAGGTTTGACTATGCAAAAGGAGACTACCAATCACTGAGACAATACTTTAGAGATGTTGACTGGAGTGAAATACATCAGAGAAATAGTGTAGACGAGAAGTATGGAGTATTTAAAACAATATATGAAGAAGGAGTTAATAAATATGTCCCTAAACAAGGTAATAGGTCAGCGAAGGAAAAGGATTGGTTTAATGAAAAATGTAGGAAAGCCAAGGAAAAGAGAGACCAAGCATGGAAGGCAGCTAGAAAAAGGTGTAATAGAGAAACTTGGAACAGATACAAGAGATTAAGAAATTTATATGCTGCAATCAGGAGACAAGAAGCCAGAGAATATGAGAAGAACATTGTGAAAAAATGTAAGAGTGATCCTAAGCTGTTCTATAGGTTTATAAATAGTAAAATGAAGGTAAGGGATAGAATAGTCAGGTTGAAGGTTGAGGGGACCACTTATGATGACGACCAGAATATGTGTGAAATTATGAACAATACACTACACTCAGTATATACTAAAGATGATAACTTTGAAGAAGTACCGGTAGGTGAAATTGGTAATAAACTGGGAGAGATTAATTTTCTCCCAGAGGAGCTAGTAGAAATAATGAAAGGACTAGATGTGAAAAAAGCAGTGGGACCTGACAATGTAGCGGGATGGATTTTGAAAGAATGTGCTGACGAACTAGTGAAACCCTTATATGAGATAATGAAATACTCTCTGGAAGTGGGAAAATTACCAATGGACTGGAAGAGAGCCAACATTGTACCGATTTATAAAGGTGGGAACAGGGAACATCCATTGAATTATCGACCTGTGTCACTTACTAGTATAGTGTGCAAAATCTGTGAGAAAATAATTAAGAAAAGATGGATGATTTACTTGGAAAAGAATAATCTACTATCTAACAGGCAATTTGGATTCAGGGAGGGTACCTCATGTGTTACAAATCTACTCAGTTTTTATGACAGAGTGGTTGACATATTACAAGAGAGAGATGGATGGGTGGATTGCGTATATATTGACATGAAGAAAGCTTTTGACAGAGTATCGCATAGCAGGCTGAAGTGGAAATTAAAAGAGTATGGAGGGATTCAGGGTAGTTTGTTAAATTGGATGGAGGACTATCTTTCAGGGAGACAGATGAGGACTACTATCAGAGATAAATTTTCTACGTGGAAAGATGTCACAAGTGGAGTTCCGCAGGGAGCGGTGCTGGCTCCCATAATGTTTCTAATATACATTAACGACATGCCAAAGGATATAAATGCATATATGAATATGTTTGCAGATGATGCCAAGATCATGAAGCGTATAGAAGATGAAAACAGTGGTAGGGAATTACAGAGGGATTTGGATAGGATAGATCAATGGAGCAAGAAGTGGAAAATGGAATTTAACACAAATAAATGTCATGTAGTGGAAATGGGAGTAAGTAAAAGAAGGCCTCATATGGAATATAAGTTAGGAGAAAACACTATTAACCCATCAGAGAAAGAAAAGGACTTAGGGATAACTGTTAGGAGTGATCTTTCACCTGAGAATCATATTAATAAGATAGTGGGAGAAACATATGGACTGCTAAACAGAATAAAAATAGCCTTTAACTATATAAACGAGGAGATGCTGGAGAAAATAATAAAAACATTGGTGAGACCAAGACTGGAGTATGCGGCAGTGGTGTGGGCACCACATCTAAAAAAGCATATAAAGAAGCTGGAGAAGGTTCAGAGAGCTGCAACTAGGATGATACCAGAACTGAGAGAATTACCATATGAGGAGAGATTAAAGAAATTAGATTTACCATCTCTAATGGATAGGAGGGAGAGAGGCGATATGATTATGATGTACAAATGTGTGAGAGGACTCGAAAAGGTGGACAAGAAGGGTTATATTGTGAAAGATAATGGTAGAACTAGGGGGCATAGATATAAACTAATGAAAGGAAGATGTAAAGGAGATGTGAGAAAGTATAGTTTCCCTTACAGAAGTATAAGTAAGTGGAATCAGTTGGAAGAGGAAGTGGTGTGTGCCAAAAACATTCATATTTTTAAGGCAAAGTTAGATAATTGTAACTCAGGAAGCGGGACAATACGAGCCTAAAAAGCTCAACTCCTGTATACTACAAATAGGTAAATACAAATAGGTAAATACACTCCTCACCACACACACGCACTACTCACACACATACAGTACACACACACACACACATGCACTCACTCTCACTCTGTTTTTAACTACCTATAGTACCTATATATTTAACTATATCTATCTTTCAATCTATCTTTTTAACTATCTATAGTATCTATATATTTAACTATATCTATCTATCTATCAATCTATCTATATATCCTCTTTACAAACTTCAACATTCGTGTGACATAAACCAAAATTAATTTCCTCATCTGTTTTTACTTCTTCATAGTTAATTAATTCAAAATTCCTTAAAATTACCTTCTTGTCGAGTATGGGTAAACATAGTTTTAATATAGGCTACTTATAAAGTATTTAGAAGGGGGAAATAATTTGGAAACACAGCGCGATCTTCCCCATATCTCACTCAAATGTATACTGACCTGTGAGGGTTGTGCGAAAATGAACCCTACCGTTGCCTACGTCACAGAATTTAAAGGTTCCATCCGTGCGGCCTGGTACTCTCGGTGGCCTCGGCCCACCTCCGACCCTCAGAGCACCGAGCGGCTCACTGAGGTTGACTGTGTCTCGTGCGGGTCTCTCTCAACAGTGTAGCCAAGCGAGCGAGTGTTACATAATAGCGGGTTTCCCACGTTTCACTGGCACCACTGCGGGTGAACCAGACCACGTACAAGGCCCGTTCTGGTATCATTTTGAAGCTATTTTCGCCTAGTTTTCGGCAGAATACACTTCATTTAATGCAGATGCTTGATTTATCATTCAGGAGTGTCTGAATATGCCCTAAATAGCCCAAACATAGCCGCAGCCAATGGGTTAATACTGAGTATCTGTACCAAAAATGACGCGCGTCAGACGAAAACTTAATTTTTGGCGAATATTTTTAAGTTTAATGACGCTGAACGAGTCATCTTGCACTTAGGGATATACTACCCTATTAACGCACATGGCGTCACCGTGCGCCTAAGGGTTAAGCAACTATTCTACAATCATTGCCCATGATTTTCAGAAGGGTTGGCACACAGGTCTTCTTTGAAGTACGCTACCTGTAGCCAGCTATTACTTTTACAATTTTTATAAAATATTTTAAATGTACAAAATAAAGTATTAGAACTCTATATCTGTGTTGTTTAGTTTCATCCTATTGTTGATTTGTTAGTGGTTTGATATTTGTCACGAATGTTCCCCTCCAGACTTGAGATATCAGGCATATCGTCAATGATGAAGGGGCCACTAATAAATTATAGGCTAAGTCCCGGATGGAAGAAGTAAAACCTAATATTAAGTAGTGGCCCCGGAATCATTGACGATTCCAGCCCTCCCTTCAATCCCTTTCCCATTCGTATATTGATGTTTTTAAGTTATCTTGATGTATCATTGAAGGACGAATGGCGAAAGGCACAGCAGCGTCTGTGGGCACACCCACGCTATCAACATACACGCGATGGGAAGCATAGCTTTTAGTGGTTCTAATTTAATTTTCTTTTATTATTTTTTACTAACTTATTTCGTAGCGAGCTCCCGATTATAAGGACGATTCCGTAAGTGAATGAGCGTACGCTTACGATGTAGGTCTCTTTAACACTCCGAGGCGGGTGTTTCAAACAGCTGACGCATGAGTTTGAAAAGTGCCATTACTGTATAAGGCATATCGTCAATGATTCCGGGGCCACTACTAAATATTAGGTTTTCTTTCTTCCCTCCGGGACTCAAACCTATAATTTTACTTATATGATGCTTGAAGAGCGATTAAACCAGTGGGAAAAAAACATTTGGGTGGTGAAAAATTTATATTTTTGTTACCCGGCCGTATGTTGGGGCCGTAGACTGAGAGATACATCCTCCCCTAGCAACGTCTCGCAACACACTGACCGCTGCAGGAGAGATCTCAGAGTTATATAAAGTCTCTAAGTGAGTCACTGGTGTGTACGAAACCGTGTGAGATCAATTCACGCCGAAAATAACCAATAAATGGGGGAAATTTGATGAAAAATTGCCGATAATTTAGGAGGGAGGAAAGGTGGGGAAAGGGGGGGGGGGGGGAGGTTGAGACACATGAGGATGAGTGGTAAGAAGTACTAGAGGGGAATTATCTCACCTAATGACATATTCCTTTGTTTTGAGAGCCCCTGGGGTGTTTTTGAAGTTTTTTTTATGGTCTTGCTTCCGTGAGGCCTATCACGTTAGCTTTCGTGACCATTCCGTGAGGCCTATCGCGCTTCTCAAGTTGTTGTTGTTGTTCCTCAAGCTGCCTGGCCGAACAGCCCCAAGGCCCCGAATAAGGCCAAGGCCATAATCGAGCGCCCCAAAGAACCCTCCCTGCCGACCACTATAAAGCCTGGGTGACCGAAGCCACTCCATGGCGGGGAGCTAAGGAGGGTGCGGAAACGCCCGGGAAACCAAAGCCCCACCCAGGGCCCTGTACCCCTCAGCAATTATGAAGAGAAAGTTGAGGGGCAAAGGACAAATGTGACGCTTTGGCTTCCAATCATGGTAGATTGGGAGGTCAATCCACGGAAGACACGCCGTCACTTGAGATCTAGAAAATATATAAGTAAAAGGAACAGTCAGAGTAAGCTATGGGTATGGCAGAGATCGCTCAGTTCTCACTCTGATAGACCAGCCCATTACCATGCACTTCTCAAGTTAGACACTTTGATCACCTCTTCCACTTCCTCCATACCCTCCAAGTCAAACCTACCTAGTCGTATTTCTACTGCTCTCTTGAACTATTCCCTGATTTCCTCCTCCTGTAACCTCTTCACCACTCCATCTCCCGCCCGCCTCCCTCTAGCTCTCTTCACACACTTGTTCCATATCTTCATTTTAGCTACTACTACATAATGATCGGACAACCCCCCCCCCCCCTTCCCACATACCCCTATATACCTTAGCATCTAGCACAGAATTCTTCATTAATTCATCCATGCATATAATCAATCAGTGCCTTTCGTTCCACTGTCTCTCTCTCCCTCCTCCACTCTACTTGTACTTTCCATGTGTACCTGTGTATCATTCTGTGTTGGAAGGTGTTGGCTATCCACAGCTTCCTCCCCACACATACGTCCACAAGTGGAGGGACAATACAAAAAGTTAAAGGGACAACACAATATGAAGTGACTAAGCATACATAAACATATACCGGTACTGTACTTCTGAGTTGTGGAAGAGTAAGCTAGCAAACAAAGAAGGATACTTTTTTCATGACCAGTACCCATACTATACATCTGAGAAACTAATGTATAATAAATTGCTATTCAATTTAAGTATATAGTATAATAGTTATGAATATTTAATTGATAACTATATTTTGAAAATGTGTATTTGAATAATATACAAACAAAATCAAATGAATCTTGCATTATGTTGATATATTAGTACAATTAAGAACAAAACTCCCTGGCTTTACTCTCCCAACAATAGTTAAAATATACAATTTAATACAATGATGTTGATTTGTAAACTAATGACAGTTCTTGTTCCAGGTTCACCAATGAAGTCACTCATCAGAAGAAGCAACATAATTAATTTATCGATTGGACGATAATAGCTGTTTTTAGTATGATCACATCTTAACATTGGATCTTAGGCATTGATTAGTTTTAAATAGTATAAAATTCGTGTTAGCTACCATACAATAACTCTGTAAATAAACAATTACTGTCCAGAAGAGTTATGATGGAGATGTTAGAGGAAGGTTCACTTGTGAAGTTAGAGAGTGAAGAGACAACACAATGTAAAGAGGAAGGTTTGGACTTTGAAGGAACCAAGAACATCAAGTGTGAAGAGGAAGAGTTGGACTTTGAAGGAACCAATGAAATTGAGTACAAAGAGGAAGGGTTCGACTTTGAAGGAACCAATGAAATTGAGTACAAAGTGGAAGGGTTCGACTTTGAAGGAACCAATGAAATTGAGTACAAAGAGGAAGCATTAGAATTTGAAGAAACTGGGGAACTGTTAAAGAGTGGAAAAGAGAAGATTGATCAAATTAAACCCATATACTGTGAAGATAAAAGTTTGGAAAATCATTCAAGTGAGTTTTCTAATAGCATTTATGAAAAAGGAATCCATGAAACAGGAACCCTAAAGCAAAAAGACAAGAAACATCAGTGTAAGGTTTGTGGTAAAGATTTCTCATGGAAGAGTAGCCTCCCTACACATTTACTAATACATTCAGGAGTAAAACCATTCAAGTGTGATCATTGTGATAAAGATTTCTCAGATAAGTCTAACCTCACTACACATTTACTAATACATTCAGGAACAAAACCATTCAAGTGTGATCATTGTGGTAAAGATTTCTCACGGAAGAGTCACCTCACCACACATTTACTAATACATTCAGGAGTAAAACCATTCAAGTGTGATCATTGTGGTGAAGATTTCTCACGGAAGAGTCACCTCACCAGACATTTACTAATACATTCAGGAGTAAAACCATTCAAGTGTGATCATTGTGATAAATGTTACTCAGATAAGGGTAATCTCACCTCACATTTACTAGTACATTCAGGGGTAAAACCATTAAAGTGTGATCATTGTGATCAAGATTTCTCACAGAAGAGTCACCTCACCACACATTTACTAATACATTCAGGAGTAAAACCATTCAAGTGTGATCATTGTAATAAATGTTTCTCAGTTAAGGGTAATCTCACCTCACATTTACTAGTACATTCAAAAATAAAACCATTCAAGTGTGATCATTGTGGTAAAGGTTTTTTACGGAAGGATCGCTTCACCCGACATTTACTAATACATTCAGGAGTAAAACCATTCAAGTGTGATCATTGTGATAAATTTTACTTAGATAAGGGTAATCTCACCTCACATTTACTAGTACATTCAGGGGTAAAACCATTCAAGTGTGATCATTGTGGTAAAGATTTCTCACAGAAGAGTCACCTCACCACACATTTACTAATACACTCAGTAGTAAAACCATTCAAGTGTGATCATTGTAATAAATGTTTCTCAGTTAAGCGTAATCTCACCTCACATTTACTAGTACATTCAAAAGTAAAACCATTCAAGTGTGATCATTGTGGTAAAGGTTTTTCACGGAAGGATCGCTTCACCCGACATTTACTAGTACATTTAGAGTAATCATTGTCAAACATCGTCAAACATTTACTAGTACATTCAAGAGTAAAACGAACTAAGTGATCTTTGTGATCGAGGTTTCTCACAGTAGGATCGCCTCACCCGTCATTTACTAGTACATTCAGGTATAAAACCATTCAAGTATGATCATTGTGATAAAATGAAATATTTGAGTCTGGAATACAGATATTATTATTATTATTATTATTATTATTATTATTATTATAAAGGTTTCTCACTGAAGGGTGACCTCACCAGACATTAACTAATACATTCAGGAGTAAGAAGATTCAAGTGTGATCATTATGATTAAAGTAGAAAAGCCCTCCACCAATCACCACGCTCCATTTTACTTGCTTGCCTCGCCAGCTGATTTTGACAGTTCTAAACGTCAACACGCCACACCTTCCCAGCCAGCCAATCAGCGGCCTCCATTTTCAGAACACAAAGCTGAACTCTCCACCTCACCTCTAAAATCGCTCTCATTCTCTTCCCGGACAGTTTCCTCTGGTTGCAATAGATTAAATACCTCGGAGCCAGCCCTATACTCCTGTAAGCTACTGAAAAACATTTGCAACCAGCTTCCAGGAACTTATTATGAAGAGAAAAGAGTGGAGGTGGAGAAGGCGAGAAATCAAAGCGAGCGGGCTGCCGCGCGCGCCGCTCAGCCAATCACAGCGCGGGAGAGCGGGATACGGGACTATAAAGCAAAGGAAGGAAAGGTTACTAGGGTCATTCACCCTTGGAACTCACTTGGTTAGCCTCCAGCAACCCGCTTACTCTCTCTCGCTCGGGCACAATAGGGAACTCAGAGCCAACCATTCCAGCTACCCTGCCCCAACCTAAAGTTCCAGCACAAACCACCCCTGAATTATCCTCACTGTCACCCACTAGGAAGATACACCTCAAGTATCCAGCCGCCTGTCGTCACATCGCTGGTTTACACACTCACAGCCAAGCGATTCAAGAGGGACAAAAATTAGTGGACGGGAGTGAGGACTTTCAGAAGAGCTATTGGCCAGCTCTGTGGTGGTAAAGACAGTTCCAGTACATACACTTGACCACAGACAATATTATAGGTTTGAGTCCCGTAGGGAAGAATGAAAACCAAATATTTAGTAGTGGCCCCTTACGTAGGTAAAGGCCAATCTTTGAACTCTAGGCTTGCTGTTCAAACTTACCGCCCAAGGAGAACTTAAAATACGATTGCCTTACATCGTGAGCGAAACGCTCTAAATAACCACTCACAGACTCGTCCTTATGATGTGGGTCCACTATTAGGAAAAACTAGTAAAATAAATAAATATAAAATACAAATTTTTTTTTGCCCCTGGGCCATGCCAAATATCACTCCTCCACCTCCCCTCCTTCCCCACTTTCCTCACCTCCTTCAGTTATCACCTATTTTCCCTGTTATTCCCTTATTCTGTGGTCTATTTTCGTGCTAACATTAGCGAGTTGGTAGCAGGGCGTTGTCATCACTGTTACCAAGCGTGGGAAAGAGCGAGAGAGAGACTATTGCGTAACAGTGTCTCTCCAGACAAGGGGAGGGGAGGGGGGTTGCCTCAGCCATTCATTATGTAACTCCTGGCCTGTATCGCCGATTTTGACCATCCAAATGCTGTTTCCACTTGTTTTATTGATGTAACAGGTTAATACCTTTATAATCAACCTAAAATAGGCACATATGGATAAGTATTAATGCTATTTATGGTAAAATAATGATGTTAGTGATGGGAACAGCTCAAATACGTCAGCAAAGGAGTGTGGTGTCTCATACCCCCCATGCGCACTTCTTAGGTTAATCTGACATATCGAGACTCTCAAAAATGTAGCAGATGAATGAGAAGGGGATGGACGGGAGGGCAAAAATCATCAATGATTCCGGGGCCACTACTAAATATTAGGTTTTCATTCTTCCCTACGGGACTCAAACCTATAATTTATTAGTGGCCCCTTCATCATTGACGATGCGCCTGAATTCTCAAGACTGGAGTGGGGACATTCATCATAAATATCGCATACCACTAATAACCCAGGAAATCAGGTCAGTTTAGTATCAAAATAAAAGTATAAAAGAGTTACAGGCGGCGTCTCTTAACCCTTAACTGTCGGCGCGCAACTTATGTCGTGTGAAATAAATTTGGACTATGTGGCGGTTCACAACTTATGTCGAGCGCCATTTTCACCATGTAATGTTGCTGAGAGAGAGAGCTGAGCGGTGTGAGGAGCGTAGCAACTCTATGACCGTCACCCACCACCGCGGTGGACCAACTGAACTGTATTCTAACTTCCTCCCCCTCTCCTCACTCGCTACACAGGGAATTATGTAGGAAAATTACCTAATTATAGGGTTTTTGCACTCGTGTTGCACGATTGTTGCAAGAGAACCAGTGGTCGTACAAGGATGGTTCGGGTGTCATTGGAAAGCTCTGTTTACGCCCTTTGAGGGATAGATACTTGTTTTACGCTCTGGGTCTTATTTAGGCATGAAAATGATCACGTAAACAACCCTGTTTAGGGTTAAAAAAAAACGCTGGGCGCTACGGTCAAATAGACCACCTAGCCCGCTAAATAAGGGTTAAAGGAAGCCTGTGGTGTTAGCACAGTGGTTCTCAACCTTTTTCACTCCATTCCCCCTTCATGAATTCTCAACATTCGTGTGGCTCCCCTTCATTTTTCTCCCAAATCCCACCCCGCCAAAAAAGGTAAAAAAAAAAAAATAAACAAAATGTTGATGAAGAGAACACCCTTGCTTTATTACAAAGTTTACAGTCATAATTATCTTATATTTGATAGATTTCTGTGATATGCTTAACTTACATCACTTGCCTACAAAAGACTAGCGGACACTAGCAAATTTGAATCTGGTTGGGAAAAAGTTCAATTAATCTCTGCATATTTGATCACACATCAGTGGGAAGGCTGATATTGTTTCTTTTCAGTCAGTTGACGAATCCGAGGTTGTGTCACTGACAATGCACATCTCATGTCGGGGTCCACATCCAATCGGTTCCGGCTCTTATTCTTGATTTGTAGAAGGGTGGAGAAACCAGACTCACATAAATAGGTAGTTGAAAAAGGCAAGAGTAGTCGAAGTGCAATCTCACTGACTTTTGGATATGACTGATGCATTGAACACCAGAATACATTCAGAGATTTTTCTTCATAGAGATATTTGGCAGCAGAATCATGTTTGAGATCAAGGAACTCGTCCTGAACATCACTGGGAATGGTAGTAATATCAAGAGTGCCAGAGAATGGATTCATTACCAACTTCCCTTCTTCCTCCTCGAATTCTGGGAAGTACCTATTAAGTTCACTTTCCAAGGATCTTAGATGCTGAGTGATTTCAGTTTTAAGTAATGGGTCAAGCAGACTATCTTCTTCATTCTCGTCAAGGACAGCTGAAAGGTTTTCAAACATGGCAACATTCCCGGCACCGACTTTCCTTTGCCAATTCTGGAGCTTGGCAAGAAATCCACGAAGACAATCCATCAGGTGAAACACATTTCTTTCCTTGCCCTGTAGCTTCAGATTCAACCTATTTAGCTGCTCAAATATATCTGCTAAATATGCAAGACGTGGCTCCCACAAAACCTCATTGAAGTGACTCAACAGATCATCTTTCCCTTGCATTTCCAGGAACAATTTAAGCTCCCCCCGAAGTTCAAACACTCGATTCACAATATTGCCCTTGGAAAGCCAGCGCACTTTGGAGTAAAAGAGGAGAGCTTCATGCTCCGAATCCATGTCTCTACAAAGGTTCTGGAAAAGGCGAGAGTTCAGAGCTCCAGCTTTTACAAAGTTGACGCATTTGACCACTGCCTCCAGGATCTTGCAAAGTTCATCAGGGAGGGTTTTCGACGCCAGTGCAAAACGATGGATCATATAATGAACCCCCTTGGCATTCGGAGCTACTTCCTTGACACGCTTCTGGAACCCTGATTTTGATCCCAGCATCGCTGGAGCCCCGTCTGTACAGACTCCACAACAATTTTCCCAGGGGATCCTGTTAGCTTTGAAGAAAGAAGATAGCTTTTCCATCACATCTTTAGCTGTTGTGGTGGTCTCAAGCTGTGTACATAACAGATATTTTTCCTTGATATCACACAAGAAAACATACCTAACAAACACGAGTAGCTGTGCACAAGAACTCACATCCGTTGACTCATCCAGCTGTATTGCAAACATACCAGTTGGAGACAATTTGATCTCCTGTCTCACTTTTTCCTTTATGTCATCTGACATTTCAATAATTCTCCGCTTCACTGTGTCATTTGACAAGGAAATTTGTTGAATTTTACGTTCACTTGCATCTCCAAAAACACGCTTGACCATCTTTAAAGTACATGGCTTGATTAAGGTTTCACCAATTGTGTGGGGCTTCTTTTGCTTTGCTATTTCGAGGGCACCCTCGTATGATGCCTCAACTACACTTGAGGTCTGTTGTTGGAAAGCACCAGTGGCATCCTTTAAGTTTAATAGAACAGTTGGTGTAACACAAGGATAAAACTATTCATATAGTCTGTATATATCAGGGAAAATGAAACCTTCATTATCACCCTATGTTATTAATATATAGGCTTACATATTCATGGTCTTTAGGTACTGTACTGTATTACAAAAATATTTGTACTCTTATTCTAGATATAATCCCTGAGAATAATGAGTATATTGGAAACCCTATTGCATTCATAGTGTTTCATCCAAACAAAAAGAAAATTTATCCATGTTCCTGAGTAGTCTTACTCTAGCCTAAGGAACGGGTTAACACATGACCTTAATACTCGTTACATTTTGTCTCACTTCCGAGGCAGAGGTTTTGAGGTACAGTTTACCCATTTAAGAAATATTATTGATTAAGTGTTTATTGTGAATATAGCTTAATTGTAATAGGATTGTGTGAGCGTATAATTGAAAGGTATTATCCACTAGATTTATCAAGGTAATATTTATTTATTTATTTTTTGTTTTCCTATATTCCAACTACTCCCTCTCGGGCATAGGCTGAGAGCCTTTTCACTACACCGCTGAGCACGGTGAGGCCCGTGAGGTCTTGTTCCAGTCTAGGGAGTGAGACATGCGAAGCACCCCGGCTCGAAGCAACTCCATCTTCTGAAGCAGCTTCGCCTCTGTGCTTCACGGTCTCACCCCCCACACTCGGACCCTCACTCTCAGAACGCCACCTATTGAGCAATTAACTCACTAGGCATTGCCCCCCTGTAACATATTTTGAATATGGGAATATTCATACAATGCTATTTAATCAGGGAACAATGAGGGTATTTTTTTGGCATTTCGGTGTGGTGTTATAATGCACTGAAACTAGGTACAGCACAAATTCCATCCCAATAATATCTTCCAATTGACATATTGGGATTCGAACCCGGGTCCATTGGATTACCAGTCCAGTGGCAAGACCACTCTGTAAATAACCTGTTCATTTGAGTAACTGTGTGATAGAACCCAAGATTGTAATTGAGAGGGGAATCTAAATAACTTGTAATCCCGGCCGGTTCATTTGTAGGAATTTATTGTATATTCCGAGAGCGTTGAGGTACCCTTGTTGTAACGACGTCTTTGTCATATGAGTTAATGTAAGATATAGGAAATATTAGTAAAGAGATTATATGTATTAATGCTTGGTCTCGGGAGTAGACACAATAGGCCCAGTGGACGTGTTTAATTCTTAAGGATAGATAAAGAATATTACTTTTGTTTGAATAGGTAAATAACGATTGATTTATTAGGCCCTGGTCTCCACAGTAGACACAGCAGGGCTCGGAATAAACTATAGTAAATTAGAAACTAACGTGCCTTTGGATCGAAGTCGACTTGAGTCAATACCTGAATAACGGGAATTCAGCTAGGGAGTAACGGGTGCTCTAGGGTTCCAAAGTACAACCTATCTTGAATTGACGTAATATTCAATCCGTGTCTTGAACTCATCTCGGCTCGAACAGAGAAACAGTTATTAGAGTAGTTAGGAAGTTTTGATAAATATAGTATACGAACTTCTAGATGACTGTCAATTTATCCCCCACGTAAGTAGTATAGTCGAGAAAAGAAAATAAGTACTACAATGATAATTATTTTTCATGAAAAAATAACCTAGCCAAACATTTACTAATACATTCCGGAGTGAACAAATTTAACCCAAGGGCTGCGATGGTCCTTCCAGAAGCACGGCATTTAAACATGCTTCAAATACCGTGCCAGTGTCGGGAAATGTCTCAAAATTGGGTGACATACAAAGTACACTCTAACCTCCATTTAACGGATTCCGATTTAACGGATATCGGCAATAACGGTCAAAAAATGTAGGCCGGACAATGGACCCAGCAACGGACATAGTCCGTTGCTATAAAAAAGTTGGAACAAAGTCCGTTGCTCTATCTATTTATCTCTCTAATGCACCTACCTAAATCCCTTATACATTAACATAACTATGTCTTATTTGGACTCTTTGTAATCTTTGAATCATTTCTAATATGATGGAATTGAAAAATATAATATCCTTCCAGCACATAGATAAATAATAAATAAGATAGTCAACAAAATATTTCAACTCTCCCCTCCGTGCCAGCAGAGACGGAAGATTTACGTTTGATAGATTTTTTGTTTTGTTTTTTTCCCTCGATATACACACTCTTTCTATTTATCTATCTCTCTAATTCATCTACCTAAATCCCTTATACATTAACATAACTATATCTTATTTGGACTTTTTGTAATCTTTGAATAATTTCTAATGTGATGGAATTGAAAAATATAATATCCTTCCAGCACATAGATAAATAATAAATGAGATAGTCAACAAAATATTTCAACCCTCCCCTCCGTCTAGGCGCTGAGCTTCCCAGATGGGAGATTTACGTTTGATAGATTTTTTTTTTCCCACGTATACACAAAATGATCGGGAAATATTATAACATGTTTTTAATTGACATTTGTGTCGTTTTTGCTGATTATGAGTTGGTGGAAAATAAAATCTTTAATTCTATCATATCGGAAATGATTCACAGATTATATAGAGACCAAATAATATACACTTTTAAGTGTGTTCAATAGTTTTGCATTATCAATAGGGTGTAGCACAAGGGATTACCAGGATTTATTTCAGGTACAGTAACAAAAATTATGCATAACAGTTAAATGTCACGATCCGATCCGGACACCTGTACTCAACACCGGATTTTTCTCAAGGAATTTCCGGATTACATCCGGACTGGACAGTATTTAGCAGCAACGGACATTTAGCAGGAACGGACAGGTGCTTGCACGCATTTGTCCGTTAAATGGAGGGTCGAGTGTACAGTGGTCCCTTGCATTTGGCGATTTAATTATTCTAGCCAAACCATCGCCAAAAGTGTATTTTGCCAAACGTAGATAGTACTTTAAATGGGAAAATTATCCATTAGTCTTTGACGAGGCCCCAGTTCACCCTTTTCAAACCGCCCGCCATGCGCATCGTCGATCGCCGACACACTCTGCGCCGTCTGCTTACTCTGTTTTTGCTAGAAGACATAGGCCTAGCCTATATATCTCCACAAAGAAATGACCTAACCTAGGTTAGATGTATATCAGGCTGCAGAACTCATTGTTATCTTGTGAATAGTCTTATTGATAAGGAATAACCACATAACCTTAGCTACAAGTTGCTAAGTCACTAGCTAGCCAGACCAAGAAATGGTTTAACCTAGCTTAGATATATATCAGGAGGCATAAATCACTTTTACCTTGTGAATGGTGAAGACTAGAATTTTCTATACCAACTGCTTTTCGATTGAGCAAAATAATGAAATTGGTTTTGGATCCGTGGTCACTTCTTTGATTAATTATCGATTGGGCCCCTGAGTCAGCTGATGCGCGCGTTTGTGTTTGTGTGACGCGGACTGTTCGGCACAATAAACAAAGCAAAACACAAGAGATATGAGGTTCACGAATCGGTTTGGTCAAGATTACTCTGTTAATATACGTTTATGAAATATACCTGGGATATTCTTGCTATCCAAGCAGCTCAGTTAGGGTTTTGTGAGTAGGCCTAAGCCTATCTATAGCCTAGCCTCGGCCTACGAGTAACTCTCAATACGGTGCTCTACTGTAGCCTACTGTAGCCTACATGAAACATTAACAGCAATAAAAAAAGACAATAGATAATAGATAACAGATTTTACTTACCATGAATTATTTAGAGTTAGGCCTGGTGAGACAAGCTTGCGGGCGGTGCATTCTGGGCCGACGCCATTCCGTGACGTCAGCATTCTCGCCAAAAGTGTATTTGAAGCGCCAAATTCGGATTCTGGTACCATATCCAACCTATCGCCAATACTGTGTTTCGCCAAGCTGAAACCCGCCAAACGCGAGGGACCACTGTAGTGGCATCTCTCCATACCACATCCTCCACACCTTCCCCCCCCCCCCCTTTATACCCCAACCCCCCTCCCTTCCTCAACTGGACTTTATATTTTGCACAGGTTCTAGCAGTTCATGAGTTGTGATCAGGTTTGATTGTTTCTTACAGAAGAATCAGCTTGACAATCTCATGAAAAAATATACTCATTTAAGTGTACTCTACTCAACACATAATTATGAGGAACAATAGGCCTCATCATCATCTTCGACGCCTTGTTTTATGGCATCTGATCACCGCCACCTTCTCCCCAGACGTTAGCCCAAGGTCCGCGGCAGTAAGCAGGGATGGGGAAATAAGTGTGACGATCTTCATTTCGCTTATTCAGCTATAGTTCCGGTCGATTGTACCATATACATTATAATAGCATAGCTTAAAATAGCTCTACATACAGAAAATTAGCTCATTTTTTTTTTTTTTTTTTTTTCATTTTTCTATGGAGCTCGTCCTGGAATCTTTATGACTCTGAACCTCACGATTCTATACAGGACTGGCCATTTGTATCGGCACTAGCTCAGAGAAGAGTGTTGAGAGGGGAGAAGGGGTGTTGGA
Source organism: Paralithodes platypus (assembly GCA_032716605.1). Lineage (NCBI taxonomy): Eukaryota > Metazoa > Arthropoda > Malacostraca > Decapoda > Lithodidae > Paralithodes > Paralithodes platypus. Next base: position 48,950,519 of record CM064582.1, on the reverse strand, counting down.
GAGAGAGGAAGCTGTTGGAGTGGCTTTGTTATGTGTGTTTAGTCTGTATACGTCGTCAGGATGTCCCCTGACTGGGTGCGAGCATGTGAAACATGCTAAGACGTACTACCACACCCACTAAATGTCCGCCGTGGCAGGGATTCGATCCCGGGTCTTGCAGATTCACACGTGAGCGTGCTCACCACTGGACCACCACGGCTCCTAAAACTAAATAATATAATAAGGTGCGTCGTCTGCTTCACTGAAGGTAAGTCACAAGTGCTGCAATAATAAGGGTGAGGATATAAGTGTGATGATCTTAATTTTGCTTATTCAACTTCTTTTCTAGTCAAGATTGTACCATAATGTATGAAAAATATATAGAATATAATAGCATAGCTTAAAATAACTTTAAATGCAGGCAATAATAAAACTAAATAATAATAATATGTGCGTCGTCTGCAATAATTCTTCGGGATGGAGGGTGGTCAGTGCAGGGATTCCCAGGGAATGTATAAGATTTTATTTACTTTAATTAGGCTAGCCTTTTTCTTTGTTGTCATAGCACTTAAAACTTTAGCAAATGTACAAGGAACTCTCTGTAATGGATTGATATAGCCTAGCCTCATTTGGGTAAAATATCTTCAAACCCAAATGCTAGCCTATGCCAGACCCTCACAGCCACAGGACTTGCGAAAAGGCAAAACTTAGCCCACTTAGCCTAGGCCTAGTCTGTTTCTTTGCAACTGACGGTTAATTGCAAGTTCCCATCAAGATTTCTCAAATAGTCTAGTTTGTAAAGAAATGTGGTGCTAGGCTAATACTATAAACTTGGTCTTAGAGACTTAGTATGATGCAGACTCGCAGAGACATAGCCTAGGCCTTAACCTATTACAGTAGTTTCAAATTTTCTTCCATTAGGCCTAGCCTAGCCTCTGCCTAGGCCCTAAGTATTGATAAATTAGCTGCTAAGGGATTCAAGGTAAGATTAGGAGTAGGCTAGTGGGCGTACCACAGTCCACTATCAACATAGCCTACAGCATAGCCTATGCATAGCCTAGCCCAAAGTATGTGTCAGCTACAGAAATTTCGACTAACTGCATACCGGTATATTATAGAATTGAAGGAGAGGGAGGGTGGATAGCTCCGCGATGTCACCCATTTTCCACAATGCACCGCGGTAAACCTTGCGTTCAGCGCCTCTATCGGTCACTGTAGCCTGTAGGCATTTATTGGTAGGGAGAATTGGCTTTCTCTAGGCTTATAGCCTATTCAATTCAAAATTAGGCTATATGGTAGCTAAGGCTAATTGTCCATCTAGGTTAGATTATAGATTTACATAAACATGGTTACAATCGGTTAGGTCGAGTAGCCTAGGCTAGATTAGGTAAATTATGGTTATAGGCTATAATAGGTAAGTTTAGATTAAGTTAGGCGGTATAGATAGTGTTAGTGGACGTACGCGTCTTCGTCGACTTGTTTACATCAATCGTACGATCTCGGTTCCCTGGTGTCTAGCCTAGGCCTAATTTGATTTTTTTTTTTTTTTTGGTAAGAGTTGTGTTAGTGGGCGTGCCGTCCGCTTTGTTTACATATTCGCACGCCCGCACTTACATTCACGTCTAATTAGACTGCTTATTTATTCCTGATATTTACCCCTGCTGGTAATATATATGATGATGACAATAAGTCATGGGGGTGAGGGGCTGAGGGCGGCAAAGCCCCCCTCAACCCATTATTGTATCTCACGGCCAGGTGTTGGGTAAATATTTTTTTTTTTTTTACCAGCCGTGGGATACAATAATGGGTCAAGGGGGGGCTTTGCCTCCATCACCCCCCATGACTTAAGAACATAAGAAAATGGGAGTCTGCAGAAAGCCGATTGGCCCAAGCAAGGCAGATCCCTGTCCCACACAACCCCAATTACAAAGCCCAATTATAGGCTCAACACTCTAATACCCTGAGGATCATCTTACCAAAACGGTTAGAGATTAACGCAGGATTACGGGGGTCTGCAGAGCGCTGATTGGCCCAACCCTGCTGATCCGCCTTCTCGTCCATATGCTTATCCAATTTTATCTTAAAGCTCCCTATCGTTGTTAATCACACTATAGCACTTGGTAGTCCATTCCACCCATCTACAACTCTGTTACCAAACCAATACAGTATTTGCCTATATCTTTTCTGAAACTAAATTTATCTAATTTGAAACCATTGGTACGAGTTCTTTCGCTATCACTGAGCTTTAGTACATTTGTCATGTCCCCTTTGTTAATCCCACTAATCCACTTGAACACCTCTATCATATCCCCTCTAACTCTGCGTCTCTCTAACGAATGTAAGCCTAATTCCTTCAACCTTTCTTTATACGGAAGATTTCTAATATTATGGATCATTTTTGTCATTCTACGTTGTACTCTCTCCAATGAATCTATGTCCATTCTGTAATAAGGACACCAAAATTGAACAGCATAATCCATATGGGGTCTCACTAATGACAAGTAAAGTTTTAAGATAACATCAGCAGTTCTGTTACTCACACTCCTAGAGATGAACCCGAGAATCCTATTTGCCTTGTTTCGAACGCTTATACACTGTTGTCTAGGCTTCAAATCATTGCTAACAAACACACCTAGATCTTTCTCACAATTAGAGTTTTCTAATTCCATATTAGCTAGTTTATATTTAACATTTGTATGCATCTTCCCTATCTGTAATACCTTGCATTTGTCAATGTTAAACTTCATCTGCCAATTTACTGTTGAGTACTTCTTGTCATTATCATATATATTACCAGCAGGGGCAAATAATAGCATTAGACACGAATGTAACTGCGAGCGTGCGACTATGTAAATTGTAAACAAAGCGGACAAGGGATGGATGTAGAGTTCGGGCGTACGGTCGTCATGTTTACATAGAGCGATCGCCAAGGTTAACTCGGCGTCTATTTTAACGGCGAATTTTTCGGTTATTGGCCCCCTGCTGGCAATATATATGATGATGACAATATGTCATGAGGGGGGGGGGGGGGGGGAGTGAGGGGAGCTCAACATATTATTGTATCCAATGGCATTCAAAATAGACGGGAACATGATTGCAAAGGTCTGAACTCTGAAGCCTCCCCCGCCGCCGTCATGTTTACATTTGTCGATCGTCGTGCTTAACCCTTCTGGCCCGGGTGTCATTTTAATATGACACCACGAAATAAGGGCAGGTGCCCGGCAGCCTGGGTGTCCTTTCAGGAGATAGTAAGCTTTCAAGCCTATTCAGCTTGGTCTGAACGCCGTGCGTCCGACGCATGTAAACAAAACCGATCGTTGCGTCACAGCACCTCCGAAAACAAGAAGGAGAAGACTCTTTTGTTATTGTATGTCTGTATGTCGTTGTTTCAGTAGTGAAAAGATCGTCATATTGCTAACATCGCCTGAAAATGCTCTCCACTAAAATCGTCATCACAACTGAACCAGTTGACTTAGAGAGCTTTACTCAACGCCAGTCTACAGATTGGAAACCGCACTACATTTATAGATGCGTGGGAAATTTCTAGCAGTTAAAATTAACCAAAATACGGTAGCCTAGGCCTAGACGTTTTTCGGCCAGATCGCCCGGGTACGCCGCACTGTCATTAGGAGAGCTAGCCCAGGCCAAGAGGGTAAAGTTCGCGTCTATTTTGACGGCGATTTTTTTTCGGTAATTTTCCCCCTGCTGGCAATATATATGATGATGACAATATGTCATGGCGGGGGTGAGGGGGGGCAAAGCCCTCCCTCAACATAATATTGTATCCAAAGGCAGTCAAAATAGCCGGGAACATAATGGCAAAGGTCCGACGCCACTACGCATAGTGTAAACAAGGCTGGCGGTATGCCCGCACTTAACATTCTTGCCGCGGACAGTAGCGTACGCTCGTTAACACAACTCTTACTGAGTTGTGTTAGCAGGCGTCCCATCCGCTTTGTTTACATAGTCGCACGCTCCCAGTTACATTCGTGTCTAATTTGACTGGTGTTATTTGCCCCTGCTGGTAATGTATACGGTACCGGTAGTATGATCAGTTGATGAAAATAAGTCATGGGGGGGTGGAGGGGGCAAAGCCCCCCTCAAGCCATTACTGTATCCCACGGCCGGTAACAAAACAGTTTAGGCCTACCCAACACCTGGCCGTGGGATTCAATAATGGGTTGAGACAAAGAGTCAGACCCAGTAGTGCTAACAGGGGAGTAGGGTACGGACTGGAGGAGCGGGATGGTGTAATTGCTGGAGGAATGGTAGATGGATTAAGGATTATGTTTAGTAATGTGGATGTGTTTACTCAGGACAAGAAAAGAGAACTGATATGTAGGTTGCAGGATGAAGAGGAAAAACCTGATATCATAGCCCTACAGGAAGTAAGACCAAAAAATGTTAGAATTGAGAGGGAACTGGTGGAATATAGTTTGGAGGGTTTTGAGTTATATGAGAGAAATGCTATTAGAGCAGAGGTTGGAAGAGGACTGTTTATTTATGTAAGAAAAGAGCTCAAGGTTAATGAGGTGGATATGAGACAGCAGTATTGTGAGTATTTGTGTATTGAAGTAAAATGTGTAAGAGGATCAATTCTAATTGCCTCTATATATAGAAGCCCAAATAATAGCAGGGGAGAGGATGATAACCTACTGAAAACAATGGAGGAGATAGATAATAGAGAGAACAAATATAAAATTTTGATTGGAGATTTCAATTTGCCAAGGATCAACTGGGCAAATTGTACTACTCCAGCGGGACAGGGTAGCCTGGAAAATAAGTTTATAGAGAAAGTGAGAGTATGTTTTTTAACGCAACATATTGTAGAGATGACAAGATATAGAGATGGGACGCAGGGGAGTGTACTTGATTTGATTTTTAGCAATGAAGAGGATATAGTGGAACATGTTAATGTGGATAGCCCTATAGGTCGTAGTGACCATGCCTGTATAAGCTTTAGTTGTAACATTAAATCGGAGAGGGATAATAAAAGCAATAGAAAAATATACATGTATGATAGAGCAGATTATGAGCTGCTGAGACGGTGTTTGGACATTGACTGGGGGAATATTTGAACGGTGAAGACGCTGAAGGAATGTGGAGGAAAATTAGAGTCAAACTGGAGAATGCTGTATCCAAAAGTGTACCAGTAAGGGAATATAAGGATAAAACAAAATTGAGGAAAAGAACTAACCCAGAATTGCCAATGAAAAGAAAGCTTTGGATATTGATTAGAAGAAAGAAACGATTGTGGGAAAGATTAAAATTGTTAAAAAAGAACAGGGGGTCTAGTATAGAGGCTAAGGAAGTGGATCTGGAACGCAGACAAATAAACAATAAAATAAGGTGGGAAACAAGGAGGGGGGTGAAGGAGAGGGAGAGAGAGATAGCTAGAAATGTGAAGGATAATCCAAAAATATTCTGGAAGTACATTCAGGAAAAATTAACAAGAAGAGTAGGGATCCCAGAGCTGGTGGGGGGGTTGAATGATGGGAGTAGAGCGGAGACTGATAAGGAGAAAGCAGAGGTGCTGGGGAAATACTTTGGGGGGGTACTAACAGTGGAGTCGGAGGATGCAGTGCCTACTATTCCCATCAAACAGGCACCGGCACTGGAACTAGTAGAGTTTTCCCATGCTAGAATAAGAAGGGCTATAGAAAAAATGAATAGAAGTAAGTCACCGGGACCGGATGGGATACACCCAAGAATCATAAAGGAAGGAGGGGAGATGTTAGTAGAGCCATTGAAAATGTTATTTGAGGTATCGTTTAATACAGGACAAATCCCGATGGACTGGAGAGAGGCGAACATAACAGCTATATTTAAGAAGGGAAAGAGAAATGACCCAGGGAATTATAGACCAGTCAGTTTGACAAGTGTTGTGTGTAAACTAATGGAAACGGTAATTAGAGAAGGAATAATGGATCATATGAAGTCAAACCAACTTTTCAGTGGGAGACAGTTCGGATTCTTGCCGGGGAGGTCGACGGTACTACAGCTAATTAAGGTGGTAGATGATTGGATGCAAATTCTAGATGATGGTGATGTAATAGACGTGGTATATTGCGATTTTATGAAGGCCTTCGATAAGGTCCCACATAAAAGGTTAATAGAGAAAGTTAGAAGCTATAATATAGGGGAGAAATGTGTGAAATGGATAGAAGCCTTCCTGAAAGATCGGAGACAGAGGGTATTGGTGAATGGAATAGGCTCGGGGTGGAGGGAAATTACAAGTGGGGTACCTCAGGGATCTGTGTTGGGACCATTGCTGTTCGTTATATTTATCAACGACTTGCCTGAAGTTATAACTAATGGAAGTGAGGTATACCTGTATGCGGATGACACTAAACTGTATAGAAGAGTGAGGAGTAAGGAAGATATGGGTTTGCTTCAAGGAGATGTGGAGGGCATGAAGGGATGGTCTGAGCATTGGTTAATGCCTTTTCATCCAAAAAAATGCAAGTACATGCGGATTGGGACCAGCAAGATAGACAAGGTAGGATACAGTATGTATGAAGCGATGGAGGAAGTGAGTGCAGAAAAGGATATAGGAGTAGTGATAGATAATAAGTTAAATTTCTCAGAACATTTAGCGGAAAAGATAAACAAAGCCAATAGAATTGTAGGGCTGATAAGGAGGACATTTGTGTCACTTGACGAAGAAATCTTCAGGAATCTATATACAGCGCTGGTTAGGCCACACCTGGAATATGCAAACCAGGTGTGGGCTCCATATATGGTAAAGGATATAGAAGCAGTGGAGAAAGTGCAGAGAAGAGCTAGCAAGCTGGTACCAACGTTGAAGAACGCGGGCTATGAGCAGAGGTTGAGGACACTGGGACTTCCGACACTGGCATATAGGAGAAAGAGAGGGGATATGATAGAGACTTTTAAGATAGTGTCAGGAAAGTACGATGAGGATGTGTGTGAAGGTATCTTCTTGATGCGGGAGGGAACAAGAACGAGAGGACACTCTAAGAAAATTTACAAAGAAAGAAATAGGCTTGAGAAGGCGAAGAACTCATTTTGTGATAGAGTGGTAAATGAGTGGAACGCACTGCCCCAGTATGTAGTCGATTCCGAATCAATAAGGGAGTTTGAAAGTAATCTTGATAAAGCATGGGGAAGACAAGATTTGAAGTTTGATTATAAAACAAAAATACAGAATAGTAAAAATGTTGCGTCTGCTACCGCCGCCGCCAACACCGTGAACGACCGCAGCAGTGCAAGCACTGGTACTGAGCTGGATACACAGGCATAGTTTGCCTTTTTCCAGAGGATCTACTGTAAGAAACTGTAAGAATATACAGTATATTACCAGCAGGGGCAAATAATAGCAGTCAAATTAAGACGCGAATGTAATTGCGAGCGTGTAACTAAGTAAACAAACCCATGCCGGGGCTGTTCGGTCAGGCAGCTTAGGGAACGACAAGAACAACAAAGCGGATGGTACGCTGTAACACAACACCTACCTTGATTTTATTTTATTTTTTTCCAAAAGTATCCCACGGCCAGCTGTAATTTGCTCCTTGCTGGTAATAGCCTATAGGCAAGAATGTAGTTACCGGGTATACCGCCCGCCTTGTTTACACTACGCGGACACTCGCAATAATGTCATGATTAGACGCGAACGTAACTTCGTTCATACGACTTATGTATACAAGGCGACGTGTACGACCGCTATCACCCTCCTTATCAGTTATTATTAGGTAACAAGTGAATTGGGGTAGAAATTAAAGTCGTATAATCACATCAGAAAAGCCTGTTTACATTTCTTAATAAATTATGGGACCCTTATTAAAAAATACCATAATACAGTATCTATTTAATCATTCTAAAACAATAATAGGCCTATAGTTTTCAGCTTAAACTTTAATCGTAATTCTTTAGCTTGGGGCCTTACGCTTCCTTGTTTTAAAAATTATTCCAGATTATATGAGATGGCATTTGAGACCCATACAATACACTCAACCCTCAGCTATCACGCACTTAGCTATCGCGTTCCACAGCATTCGCCTGCTCCCCAAAAGCTGTCAGACCATGGCTTTCACGCCTATGAGCTGGCTATCACGCACCAAATGTGGCCAAAAATACAACAAAATTGGAAATTCCCGGGCTTGGGAATTCCCAGGCGGGCGGCAAGCATACGTTTACGATACTCGCTCCCTGATTGGGCGTGACTCATGGGAAGCAAGCGCTGTGATTGGCCGCCACCCATCCTCCTACCCTCCTGCCATACTTACAATTTCTCAGTCTTACTTGTACCCCCATTGTTGTCTGGTGAAAACTGTGAAGTGTTTTTATACCTGTGAACAATGGCTACTAACCCACCCCAACGGCCACCGAATCCCCCTACCTTCGCTCAGCGTAATGTGACCGCACCAAATCAAGACATTAAGAAGAGAAAGAACCTTACGTATGCTCAGAAACAGGAAATTGTGGACTTAATAGGCAAGGGTGAAACACAAAGGAGTGTGGCAAAGAAGTTTGGAGTAAATGAATCGACAGTGAGGGGGATTTATCAAAAGCGAGAAAACATAAAGAGTCACATGAAACTTGCCCCATCAATTGCTGCATCGAATGCCTTTCGAAGTTCTAATAAAGTGCTACTTAAGACGGAACAAGTGTTGGGGCGATACTTGAATAAGCAGGCAAAGCGGAACTTGCCCGTGGACACACGTGAGATTACGGTCACAGCCAAGGAGATTTATCAAAGTGTGGCTCGTAAGCTTGGTGTGGATAACCCCCAAGCATTTCAGGCTTCCAAAGGGTGGGTTAGCAAGTTCATGAGCCGCCATACAATTAAAAGTGTTAAAGTATCGGGTGAGACGATTAGTGGGATCAGGCCTGCCGCTCGTGCATATCCAGAGGCCCTGAAAAACATCATAGAAGTGGGACAATACACTCCAGACCAAATATTTAACATGGACGAAACAAACTTCTATTGGAAGACAATGCCCAAACGTACATTTATCACCAACAAGTCAGCCAAAATTAGGGGTAGAAAGGCGATAAAAGAACGCTTCACCCTGCTCTTCGCCATGAATGCTTCAGGTAGCTGCTGCTTGAAACCTACCATCATTCATCGCACCAAGAGGCCTAGGGCTTACAAGGGGCATGATATGAACAAGCTAAATGTCCACTGGCTATCTTCCAAGAAAGGATACATGTCTGCCAAGCTCTCCCTGGACTGGTTTAAGGAAGCATTCGTCGCGGAAGTTAAGGAGTACTGCAAGGCCAAGAACGCTAGATTTAACATTCTACTCCTGCTGGATAATGCCCCTGGCCATTCACCCCTTATGAGGACGGAGAACCCTAACGTGAAAGTGGAATTCTTGCCTCCCAACACAACCTCCCTAATCCAGCCCCTCGACCAGGAGGTGATTGCGGTAGTGAAGGCTGCATATTCTCGACGGCAGTTTCGTCAGATGCGGCAGGCAACACAAGACAATCAACTTATTCAGCAGTTGGTGGATAGTGAGGATGAAGGAGAGGACGAGGAAGCTGAAGCAAATACCGAATCTGAAAAAAATGTGATTCGGTATTGGAAGAATTACAATGTCAAAAAGGCAATAGACTTGGTGGTAGATTGCTGGAAGAATGTAACCCCGGCTACAATCAACCATGCATGGCGCAACATTTTGGAGGGTCTACCAGAGGACAGGCAGGTAATAGTGGCAGGTGAGCTGCAGTCAGTGGATGCAGAGTTAGAGGCAGCAGCAGAGGAGGCAAGAGGGATCGCTGGCCGTGGTTTTGCAGAGACAACTGGCGAGGATATCAGGGAAATGTTGAGGCCAGCAAATGTTACAGCAGAAGACCTACTCCAGGAGGACGAAGAAGGACAGGAGGATAGTGCAGAAGATGAAGAGAATGTTGAAACACAAATGGACGGCATTCCCATGAGCGACATAAAACTCCTCATAGAGTTAGGTGGACAGATGCGGCATATTATTGAGCAAGATTCAAACGTGAACAGTGAAACAAGGATATCCTTACTTAATCAGGTCTTGGCAGGTTATGAGGATAGGTACCATGCCCATATCAACTCTCTCCAGCAACGCCAGATCACAGACTTCTTTCGTGGTCGGCCAGGCCCCTCCGACCACCCTCAACCAGGCCCCTCCGACCACCCTCAACCGGGCCCCTCCGGTGAGCCTCGACCGGGCCCCTCCGGTGAGCCTCGACCACGGCAACAAATCGATGAACAGCCTTTACTTACGGCACTTGAATTGGATACAGTGGATGATGACACTTCAGAATTTAAAGGATTTGATGTTGAAAGGATACTGAACGAGATAGAGCAACGTAGAAGTGGCCAATAATTCGCCACCCCTAGCCTCGGAACCCAACCCACCTAAATCCCTCAACACACCTAAAAAGGTAAATGTGATGGTGTAATATGTTCTTATATTTACTTTTATAATGTTTCTTATAATTATTATTATGTTATGTTAGTGTTCAGTGGAAATTATTAGGTAAAAATAGCAAAATACGAAAAATAGTTGTCAAATTCGGCACCCAGGCACCAATTAGAATTATTCCCATTAGTTCATCAGTATGGCTATCGCGGTTACGGCTACCGCGCGGCTATAGCTGCACCAATTAGGAGTGATAGCTGAGGGTTGAGTGTACTTAAATTTTGAATGGAAACGCTAAATTTATGATGCAGTAAATTATGTGTGGGCATTGACGACCTCACGTTCGAGTTTACCCTCTTTTCTATTGTTACGGTGCACGATCGGGTAGAATGTAGAGTTTGGGCGTACCACCCGCCTTGTTTACACTACGCGGATCGGCGGCGGACGCTTGCCATCATGTTTCCGTCTATTTTGACTGCCGTTGGATACAATAATATGTTGAGGGCCTCCGCTCACCCCCCCATGACATATTGTCATCGTCATATATATTGCCAGCAAAATAGACACAAACTTAACCGCGGTGATCGACCATGTCAACATGACGGCGGCGGCGGACGCTTGCGATCATGTTCCCGTCTATTTTGACTGCCATTGGATACAATAATATGTTGAGGGGGGGGCTTTGGGGATGGATGTAGACTCCGGGCGTACGGTCGTCATGTTTACATAGGGCGATCGCTGCGGTTAGCTTCGCGTCTATTTTGACGGCGAGTTTTTTATTTTTTATTTTTTTGCCCCCTGCTGGCAATATATATGATGATGACAATATGTCATGGGGGGGGGGGGGTCAAGGAGGGCTTCTCCTCCCTCCCTCTACATATTATTGTATCCAATGGCATTCAAAATACACGGGAACATGTTGCAAGTACTTAAGAATTGCTCCTTGGTGCTCGCTCCTGTATTGGCAAAAAATTTCCTTCTGTGTACTCATACCTCATGCTTCCCAGTACCCTGGAAAGAAGCAAACATTCATCCAGTTCCTATAAAAGGTGCCTCTTCAGATCCATCAAACTACAGACCAATAGCTATAACTTCCACTCTTGGTAAAGTCTTTGAAATTATATTAAATAATCACATAATTAAGCATCTTGAGAATAATAAATTAATCAGTGATAGGCAATATGGTTTTAGACGATGTCGATCAACTGCAGACATTCTTTGCCTTCTTACGCATCAAATCAACCAAGCTACAGACCAACATGGTGAAACACATACAATAGCACTGGATATATCAAAGGCATTTGATAGAGTCTGGCATCAATCCTTATTGTCGAAGATGTCACATCCTTGCCTTGCATCATTAGTTCCACTAATTTCTTCTTATCTTCATAACAGAAAAATATGTGTAATGGTAGATGGTCTTTATTCTCAATTTCACTCAATAAATGCTGGTGTTCCCCAGGGATCAGTTTTATCCCCAATTCTGTTCCTCATTCATATCAATGATCTCATATCTACCACTCATAATCCAATACATTCCTACGCAGATGACTCAACACTCCACAGTTCCTTCACATTTACCAATTCTTTCACCCAACCCGATCTTATAAATTCAAAAATAAACACTGCAATATCTCTGAACCAGGACCTTTCTAGAATTAATGGATGGGGACAAAAGAATCTAGTTTCCTTTAATGCACAGAAAACCAAGTACAGTACATTCAATTTTCTAACCGACAGAATCTCACTGACTCCCATATATTTTTTAATGATGTAAATATTCCCACTTCCCCTAGTATTGACATTCTCGGTGTAACATTAACTACTAACTTGAGCTGGACACATTATGTTAGAAGTATTGCTAAGAATGCCTCTAAAAAACTGGGACTCCTGTACAGAGTTCGAGAATTCTTCACTGACGAGCAGTTGGCCGTAATATATAAAAGTCATATGCGTTCTCAGATGGATTACTGTTCACCTCTGTGGGGTGGAAGTGGAGTGGTTGCATTGAGGCAGTTGGACAAAATTCAAAATAAAGCTATTAGATTAATCAATAACCCTGCAATCACACAGGACCTTCCTACATTATCCATACGAAGAAACGTTGCATCCCTTGCATTATTCTACAGATATTTTCATAGCAATTGTTCCGAGGAACTTGCTTCAATTTTGCCGCCTCTCCACATCTTTCCCCGTAGAACTAGGGCAGCTGAGAGCGCCCATGAATATACACTTTCTCCTCCACAATGCAGAACTTCTGCTTATCAGAATTCATTTATCCCCAGAGCTACTACTCGTTGGAATTCACTTCCCTCGAATTGCTTTCCACAAACTTACAATCTACAAATGTTTAAATCCAGTTGTTACAAACATTTTATGAATGGAGGATGCCTTTAGGCACATGGACCTTTTTGTTTTATCTGTGTTTTTCCTTCCTCCGTTCATAGTCTCTTTAAAAAAAAAAAAAAAAAAAAAAAAAACGTCCGACGCCTTCCCCACCGCTGTCATGTTTACATTTGTCGATCGCCGTGGTTAACTTCGTGTCTATTTTTTTTCTGTTATTTGACCCCTGCTGGCAATATATATGATGATGACAATATGTCATGGGTGGGTGAGGGGGGGGCTAAGCTTCCCCTCAACATTGTATCCATTGTATCCAAAGGCAGTCAAAATAGACGGGTACAAGATGGCAAACATCTGACGCCGTTCCACGTAGTGTAAACAAGGCTGGCGGTACACCCGAACTCTACATTCTACCCGGGCTTTGCCCCCCTCACCCCCCCCCCCCATGACATATTGTAATTATCATATATATTGCCAGCAGGGGGCAAATAACGAAAAAAATTGCCGTCAAAATAGACTCTAACTTAACCGCGGCGATCGACCTATGTAAACGTGATGACCGTACGCCCGAATACTACATCCATCCCGCGCGTTTACCCTGATACTCCCATTGACATAACCATTGATGTAGAGGATGCGCTTCTATAGTAAATCTGCACCCATTGTTGTGTAGCTAGTATCGACAACTTTTGTTGTCACTGTTTACTGGATAGGTCATTGAAGATTGTTGTGAATTTTTATGGCATCCTCCCCTCCCCCCCCCCCCCCCCATCCCCTCTCCTTTGTTAGCTAGCAGCAGCTCCCACTGAGGACACTACGTTAGGCTAGTGTAGGTTACAATAATTTGGCCTAATCTAATTTATCGTCCGAAGTGGGATCTACCACCTCCATACCCCAGCTACCTGCAAATCATAAAATGCTCTCCAATCTTCAAAATATGCAGTGGATAGTATGATGACTAATGTATCTAGTGACCAAAATCGTTGATATTGGCGATTCAAAAAGTTTTATGCAGAATTCCCCAAAATTAACAAAAGTATTCATCTACAGATAATGCAAGGCATAGCAGTCGATAATGTTGCTGGTTGCAGACCAACTGTTCCTGGGTTCAAGTCTTCGCCAAGTAGCTGTGGTTTTTCATAGGTGATCGCAGGGTTCCTGAGTTCAAAAATATCTATGTATATTAGGTGCTGTCATCTACTGTGGTAAAGAATAATAAAGAAAACAAGATCTAGAAAGCTTCATTCAATAATCTCTGGGCCTTATAAGTTCTTCATGTTGTCATCTAAGTACTGAACCTCACTTGATAGCACTGTTTATCTATCATATTTTCCAAAAGTTCTTGTATGTATGTATTGTATATACACAGGCACATACACCATAGCTGGGGGTGGCCGACTCGAGACAGAGCCTAACTTCATAATTATTACTGTACAGTATTTGATAAAATACCAGTACTGTACAGTACTCTATTTGCTACATTAACATCCAGAACTTTACGTAGTATAGCGGCCCAGAAACATTCCCAAGTCTATTTATCATGGAATATTAGGTCAGTAAAAGCTAGGCATAATTACTTTTGTAGATGTTTAGGTGACAATCACCACGGTCGATCTGGGGATCCGCCGCTGATGAGCTCGTCCTGGAATCTTTACGACTCTGAATCTTACGATTCTTTACAGGACTGAACATGCCATTTTTATCGGCAATAGCTCAGAGAAGAGTGTTGAGAGGGGAGAAGGGGTGTTGGAGAGAGAGGAAGCTGTTGGAGTGGCTTTGTTATGTGTGTTTTGTCTGTATACGTCGTCAGGATGTCCCCTGACTGGGTGCAAGCATGTGAAACATGCTAGGACGTACTACTGCACCCACTAAATGTCCGCCGTGGCAGGGATTGGCAGGGATTCGATCCCGGGTCTTTCAGATTCACACCCGAGCGTGCTCACCACTTTACCACCACGGCCCTAATGGTAATAAATAATAAATAAATAATAAATAAATGTAGCATTGCTAGTTCTTTGAAACTTACACTAGATAACTCATGGATCATGATTTAGAAGGCATTCCCGACACAAGTACTGTTGTTGTTGTTGTTGTTCCCTAAGCTGCCTGGCCGAACAGCCCCGAGTCCCTGAGAAAGGCCATGGCCACGATCGGGCTTTCCCACAGAGCTCTCATTGAGTGTAGATTGTGTTGTTGGCGTAAGTGGTTGTGTGAAATGCAGTCTTCTATGATGTGTTTAATGGTATGGGGTGCTGTGTTACATCCCGGGCAGGTGTCGACAACGGAGTCATCCAGTCTCTTCTGATAGCTCAGGAGAGCTGGATGGTGTCCGCATCTCAGCCTGGCCAGGTGGACTCTGTCCTCGCGAGGAAGGGAGGATTCGGAAGGATGGATTTTGGGAGGTCGTGCATGCAGCTGCGTGTTGTCTGTGAGTGAGTGGATGGATCGGTGAGAGATATGAGTATGGATGTGCTTCTGGAAGTTGGTTCGGGGTGGGCAGGGAGGGAGAGAGGACAATAATTGTGTGTGATACCGTGTGCTGGGTGTTGTTTTGATATTTCTTGGTGTCTGTGGGTGTGTTGCCATGTAGTTTAGTGGGTGGTCTTGGTTTGTGGAGGCTGCTGCCAGGAATTGAGTGCCTCTCATGTCCAGATGGTCTTTGACTTTGAGGATTTTGGTTTCTTGATGTAGGTGATCTGTGGGTGCAGTAGCTGTGCAGCCTGTAATGATCTTCAGGGCTTTGTTTTGAATAGTCTGTAAGGTCTTATGATGTGTTTCAGCTAGGTTAGAAGGCTGGGCTTGCGTATTCCATCACTGATCTTATGTATTGTTTATATACTGTGGTGGTAGTTTCTTTGTTGTGTCCAAATTTTGTGTGAGCAAGTGACCTGAGGGCGTTAAGTCTGGGTGTCAGTTTCTTTTTAATGTTTGTGGTGTGCTGTTTGAATGTCATATGAGTATCATATGTTACTTCTAGGATTTTGTGTGTGTGTGTATGTGTTAGGGGTGTGTTGTTTATGGTGAGTTGAGGGATGTATTCGTGTTCTCCTGTCCAACTTGTGAGCAGGGTTGCGGTGGATTTGGCTGGGGCTAGATTAAGTCTGTTTGTAGTGCACCAGCCATGTAGTGTGTTGAGATAGGGTTGAAGGAGATCTGTTGCTCTTTTTGGGTCATGGTGTGTGCATGTGAGTGTTATGTCATCTGCATAGGAGGCTAAGTTTATTTGGGGCGTATTGGGTGTAGTTATATCGTGCATGTACAGATTGAAGAGTGCGGGCGATAGGACGGATCCTTGTGGGACTCCGTTTGGAAAGTTTCTGATTTTAGATGACTGACCGGCAAAAGATACGTGTGCACATCTGCCTGCTAGGAAGTTGGCCAGCCACCGTTTTGTGTTGTTGTGCATGTTTGTGTTGTAGATTTTGTTTGTTAGGTTGTGGCGGGGGATTGCATCGAAGGCTTTACTAATGTCGAGTGTGGCTAATAGTGATCTGTGTGGTGGTCTAGCTGAATTGATGCCATCGAAAGCTCTTTGTGTAAGGTCTGTGAGAAGAGTGTTTGTGGAGTGCAGTGGCCTAAAGCCATGTTGTGTTGGAGCTAGGGGTAGGTCAGGTGTAATTAGTTGTAATACTAGGCGTTCCATGACTTTGGAGGGGGAGCAAAGGAGTGTGATGGGGCGGTGCGAGGAGGGTAGCGTGGGGTCTTTGTTGGGTTTGGGGAATGTGATGACAAGTACTGTACTGTACTGTACTGTACCTAAATTTCAACTCGTAAGATGCAGGTAGAGGGGTAATTGTTGAGCAATAGTTAGCGTTTTAAAAAGCCGAAAAATATGTGGTATACTTATACTTTACTGTATTGATCCTTTTTTAAGGTCCAAGCTAGCTTATGTTAGGCCTGGCCTAAATGTTCAAATGATTGGTAGTATTTAAGGGACTGATTCACTAAATCACTTCTATTTATTTTTTATATTTTATATTATTATTTTTGTTTTACCCTACTGTAGGCCAAGGTCTGCTAGTAAAGTGAAGCACTACAGTTTCATAGTCTAAAATACAGTACAGTAGTCATGTAAGGTACAGGGTAAGACATTGGTGCTAATTTTAATACTTGTGTGCTGTGATACAATTACAATAATTGCTATTTTCACACTGCATTTTAATGTTAAGTGTGGTAAACTATCAATGGAAGTTAAATATTACTAAGCTATAATGAATCAAATAAAATCAATCTAAATGAAACTACTCTATATCTAAATTGAATTCAATCTGAAACAAGCTAATTTATATCCAAAGGTCTCACATAATAAAATGTATATATAGGGTAAGGTTATAAGGGTTAATATTAGCCAGGAATTAACTCACCAATTTGTTAGTATTCTTGGCAAATCCAACGTCAAGGCTATTAACCTAATTGCAATGACGACTTGTCTATTTTGACTGCTATGTCGTCATTCCAACCGCGGTTAAAAAGAAAACGTCTAGAGTCTACTCCTTATCTTGCTCTAGGAGACGTTGTACATTAACCAAAACTACCACCGAAGGTGAAAAAAGCATAGAAGAGAAGAAAAAGGGGTTTACCTTAGTTACCGCTTAAGGCCCATCCCGTGTTCCGTCATGCGCCGATCCCTGTCGAACGTGCGCATGAGCGACCCTCTCTTGTTATAATTTTTTCACGCGCTCCATTGAATGAAGTCGCTTTTGTTGTGCTCCTTTAATTCACCCTGTTTAGGTTCGTTTCGGCTTATCTGGCCTTCTTTTTGTTAGACAGATGTTACGTGATCTAGGGCACACGTAAATGGGCTCCTAAGTGTGTTTAATGGAGACGCGTGTGGAAATAGCTACCGAAGGTACGGGGGCGCCTGGCGTTCCTCGTGTGTGTTTTTTATTCCTTTCTCTTTTCATATTCTTTTTTCCTGTTAGTCTGGGCATAGTTTAGCTTTTAGCTTATTTTAGCCTAGCTTGTTTCTCATTCAGGAATTGCTATGCCCCTATGAGTTTTCATATTTTCATAGCCTAGGTGTACGTACAGTTGGTTCACGATCTGAGATTTCGTGGTGGCGGTGCTGTTTGTAGGGTTTGTGTCGGCCGCATTATTAGCGTTATTCCCGAGTCCCCCCTTTCGAGCCTTCACTGTGTCTCAAGGGCCTGGGCGCTTGGTGGTTCGTGATATCCTGGGGTACCCCACGGGGGCCCCTCCCTCACACCACAGGGTTTTTCGCCCCTGACACATTCTCTCCTCACGGCTAGGCCACCCTTTTTCTCGCCAGTTTCATTTACTGGTTTTTGTGTTCCCTTACTGTTTTCACCTCCATCCTTTCATACCCTTTTGCCCAATCCTGGGGTACCCTACGGGGGCCCCTGTTTGTGCCAAACCACCCTTCCTGCCACTTCTCCTCATGGGCTTTGCTCTATCTCTGTGGGTTGGGTGGTTCCTAGGGGATGTGCCTCCTCTCCCCTGGTGTGTCTTCCTTGCCTCTCCCTTGACCGGTTGAGTCAGGATATTATCAAGGAAGACACTGCTCAGCTTGATGGCCATCGTCGCTTGGAGTTCATAAGGAGATGACGCTTTTTTCTGGGCCTCTTTTGGTATTCCCTAGACGCTCCTCTCGCTTTTTCGGCGCCGGACCATCTCGGCCGGTCCCGCAAATTTGCGGGGTGCTCGATTCGGTCCTCTGGGCCATTTCGGTTCCCCGCAAATTTGCGGAGATCGTTGGGGGGGTCCCGCGAAATTGCAGGAGGATGGTGTCGGTACGGTTATGCCTCCATTGGCCCGCAAATTTGCGGTAATAGTTGGCTTTCACTATTGACTTTTGTTATGTCATCTTGTTGCCTGATACTATATTGGTGTATGCACTTTACTGGTGTTATAGGCCCTGCATGTAAGATGTTGAGTGGTGGTTAACACTTTCTCCATCTTTGCAGGTTCTGCTAGTGCTCTTCCGCCTCGGCCGCCCTCCTCACCTCCCTCTGTGCTCCCAGTTTAGGGTGAGTACGGATACCTGTTTGCATGTGTGTTCCTGTTTCCCCATGCTCCTTCCCTGGTTCTTCTTGGACATTCTCTCCACTTACTCCTTCGACGTGCTGATTATGGTGTGTGTTCTTCTAGTGCAGGTAGGCTGCCTTGCTTTCGCCTTGGTTGTCGCTCCCCGTGCTTGGAGAGCCACAAGTCCTGCTTGCGCCACTCGCTCTGTGTGTCCTCTACGGCCTACCTCCCTGCTCTGTGTGGCACGTGTCTGGCCCTGGTGGTTGTGCTGCTCCATGGCCCTGGTTCCTCGGCGGCGGCTGTGGCCTCCTGCTTCCCTTCCGTCGGTGTGGACGATGGTCTCCCGCCACATTAGGACTGTGGGCCACCGTTCCCCGGCCTTTGTTGCCGACCGGATCCGCGTCGCCCTGGGTATCCCTGACCCGACTGACGGCCATTTACCTGGCCCTCTCCCTGCTCGGGCCCTCTCCCCTGGGTCCCGCAGCCGGTCGTCCCATCGTCGGGGGGTTCCCCGGCTCCGTCCACGCTCTCGCTCGCCTCGTCGACCTCCTGATCGCCTTGACGACGCCCATCGCCCTCGTCATGGTTCTCGCCCTGAGGCCGGGGTTCGCGGCTCTGCCCCTGTGCGCCCTCCCCTGGCCTCTACGGATAGGGGCTCTACTCCCTTCCGCCCGCTTCCCCAGCCCAGACGACTTCCTCTTACGTTGTCCTCTCCGCGTGCGGTTGTTCATGCTGTAGCTGGCCCTCTGCTCCCTCCTCCTACACTGTCCAGGAGGGTCCGCCTGGATGTCGTTGCTTCTCCTACTTCACCTGCTTCCGTGCCTATTCTTCCTTCACGGTCTCGTCCCACGGTGGTGGTCCCTCCCTCCTCCGCCTCGGTGTCGGGCCGCCCTGTTATCTCAGCCCCGGGGATCCTTGCTCTGTTTCCCCCCGCGGCTCCTGGCCTCCTTTCACCCGGCCAGCCTTCCCACTCCCGTCGTCCTGCTCCTCCTCATTCTTCTCTTCCTGACATTCACTTACCGTCTCGCCAGGGGGGTACCCCTCCTCTTGCCTCGGTGGGGTTTCGCGAGGTTTCGGGGTCCCCTTTCTCAGGAGCTGATGTGTCGCTGGAAGAGGGGCATGGTGCTGTTTCCCCCTCGGCCGTTTGTGATCGGGGACGTGTCCCTCAACGGCGACACACCCGTCGTCGCTCGCCTTCCTTGGGCCGCGACGCTGCTGGTTCGTGTCGTGGGTCTCGCTCCCGCTCACGCTCGCCCCTGCGGGCCGACCAATCTGGGGGGGGGGGGGGGGGGTAGCCTCTCTCGGATCAATTGTCGGCTATGCAGGGCTGGGTTGTGTCACGCTTCGACGGGCGCTTGGAGTCGATGGAAGACTCCCTCTTCTCGCCCTTCTTGGCGGTGCCTCACCCTCAGCACCTCACCCTACCTACCCCTGCTACGGTCCCCCTCCCTTCTGCAGGCCTACGCTCTGGTCAGACTTCAGCCGCCCTGCCATCCTTCCGGCTGTTCAGTCCCTGGCTGTGTTGACGGGTCTGTCCTCCTATGGGACAGGTTTGTGCGACGCCGGTACGCCTGGCTTAGCCATCATGCTCGGTCACCCTCTCCCATTGGAGGCCTGGTTTGCTGAGGCCTTCGACTTCACACACCGATCCGTCGACGGCTCTCCTTCCGTCCCTCCCCCGGAGTCGTCCCTGCTTTTGCCTCCTCTTGTGTCTGTAGGCGGGTTGGACGGCGCGTTCTGGTCCTGGATGAGCGCGCCCGTTCTTGAACTTTGTTCTATTGCTACCCCGTTCTTCTCTCACCCGGATCAGCCCTCTGTCGCCGAGGTTTTTCCCTTGCGACGGAGGGTGACGGACTTATTGTCTCGTCTTTAGGTTCCCTCCAGACGTCTGTTCACCACCTGCGGCTTTTCGAGGCGTCTGCGCCAGGCGATCTTCGCGAGGGTTTGGACCGCGTTCAGCGGGTCCACCTTCGGCTCGCGGTGTCTTTGGTTCCCGAGCTGAAGGCGGTTTTGTGCGCGGCAACTCGGCACCGCACGACGGTACGGTCTTCGTCCCTTGGTTATTCGTCAGGGTTTGTTGTACTCTGCGCTCTATACGTCGGGGTTTTTTACGCAGGATGCTTGGGAATGCTACGCTTTTCTGTCGGCGGCCCCTGCTTCCGACACGCGACGCCGCGCTGTGTCGTTACGGCCCCTGCTTACGTCACGCACCGACGCGCTGTGCCGCGCGCGGGGTCTTCTCAGTCCCGTCCTTCTGCCGGTCCTCTTCGGGGTGCTGCTGCAAGTGCTGCCGCCTTGCATGGGCGCAGGACTGGGACGTTGCTGGCCAGTGCTTCGGTTCCGCCTCGCACTTCTGTTCTTGCCCCTTTCATCCCCTCTGTGTCGGGGCTGGCCGGCCTTCCGCTTCCGGCCGCCCTTCGAAGGGGTCAGCCCCGCGCCGGCCTGGGGTTGGGGTGGCCCGCCCTTTTCGACGAGGTTGGGGGGGGCGGGGGTAGAGGAGGTCAACGTGGCGCTCATGCCCGCACGGCCCGTACCGGGGTACCTCCTCGTCAACACGATGTGTAGTTCTCTGGGCCGGCCTACTTGTGCCCCTTCTCGCCTGGGCGTACCGGGTCGCTCCCCTCCTCTCGGGTGCTCCCTCGGGTTGTTTTCGCCCTTGCGCCCCTCGGTAGCCGCGAGGGACGTTGGGGGCGGCGGGTTGCGCGGAGGGGTCTCACCTGGAGGTGGACGTCCAGACCCCCACTCCGCTCTTGTCACCGACAACGGCCCATCTCTTCAGAGGTGGCCCACGTGTTCACTTCCATGCCCGAGCTGGGTAGCGTCGAGGGAGTTGACCGCCGGTCACCCGGTTTTCCTCTCCCGTGTCTTTCTGGTTCCGTCGCCGACCTGCGACGCGATGCGACACGCTTGACCCCGTCGCGTGTCGTGCCATGGGTCGGTCTCGCAAGGGTTTTGTCCGGCGCTACGGTGACCCGGGGTCTGCCAGCCGCGGTGCACCTTCGGTGGACGGTCTTCGCCGTATTCCACTCGGTCTCCCTCCCGGGGTGGCTCTGGGACTCGTTCGTGGGTTCGCTGCATTGGGCCGCTCTGCCCCTTCCCTTAGGGAGCCTCTGGCTACGCCGCCTCCTCCTCATGGGCACCGCGGTGTTTCCGTTGCCCCTATGGATCGGCTCCTGCCGCTCCCGCGTACCGTTCGCCGACGCTTCGGTCGCTGGGTTGCTCGGGGCTCGCTCTCTGCGGCTGTGCCCTGGACCGACCCCCCCGCCGACGGTCTGGGTAACCACAGATACGTCGAGCGAGGTTGGGTATGGTTCCCGATCGTGCCTGGGACGTCCACTTCCCGGCAGATGGGTGGGTCTCCCTCCTCTTACCTGTCTATGCCCTCGGATTGTTGGTTCCTTTGTTCTTCCTGCGGGACCACGCGCTGGCCCTTCGGGGTGAGTCGGTGGCCTTCGGGTTGGACACTCAGACAAGCTGTCCCCTGTTTCCTTATGCGGGGGTCCTCCAGGTCGTTGACTCTATTAGGGGTCTCGGTGGAGTTGTTCTTCCTCGCGGACCGACACCCCTTCTCCTTGCATGCGTCCTCCCTGCCCGGGCCTGCCACCCTTTGGGCGGCCGCCCTGTCGTGAGGGCAGGGCGTTCTTGTAGAATGGGCGATGAAACGGACTGTGTTCGCCGACCTCGCGGCTTCCTGAGGTGTTCCGGAGGTCGCCTTGTTCGCATCGGGGGTGCCGCGCCAGTTGCCTCTGGACCTCTCCCTCCGGCCTCGCGCTCCAGGGGGGGTCCGGACGCTTTCATGGTCGCCTGGTACAGGTGGCGGTCGATATCCATTTTTCCGCCACCAGACGCGCTGTTGATGTGCCCAGTCTTCGCGAAGCTGCGGCTGTACCACGGCTGCGTCTGGCTCCTCGCGCCTCTGTGGCCGGCACGGACTTGGTCCGCCCGGTTGCCGCGGTGGTGCCCGGGTCCGGTCCCTCTACCTGTCTCCGGCTTCCACTTGGGCTAGGTTGGGGTCCTGCGGACCTCTTTGGCCTTCGCATCGTGCTTGTTCATGAGGCACGGTGGCTCCCGGTCCCCGGCCAGGCCCTGACTGACTTCCTGCAGCGTTCCAGGCCGTCTTCTCCTTGGGGGACTTACGGGTCCCGCTGGAGGTCTTTTACTAGGTGGCTACAGGCCACTCGCCTGCCAGTTGGCTCTCCTTCCCTCGTCCTACGCTCCTTGTTTCACCTCTTCCGTACACGTCGCTTTCCAGTCGACGCTATACGTACCCACTTGTCTGCCGTCCGGGGGGTTCTTTGGGTCCGTCGCTGGGCTGGTCGTTCCGCCACGGGAGCTGGATTCCTTCCTGACGGCTGCCTTCCGGGATCGACCGCCTCCGCGCCAGGTCCCTCCGCAGTGGGATCTGGGGCGGGCTCTGGTCCTTCTGGCTTCCCCAACGTATACAAGGGCCGCTACGCCGGTTCTGTTGCTCGGGCGTCCACTCTTCCTTGTCGCTCTGGCCACTGGGGATCGGGTGTCTGCACTAGCGGCATTGTCACGGCCCCGGGACTGCGTGCGATTCTCCCCGTCCTTGCATGGCGTCTCGTTCGCCTCCTCCCCTCCTTTTGTTACCACGCATGGGAGGGAGGCCCCCGTTTTCCAGCCTTTCGCCGTCCAGGCTTTACGGCGTGGGCATCCTCGCCATGTGTTGTGCCCGGTGTCAGCCTTGCACTCCTCTGTTGCGTCTGTGACGCCGCCTTCGGGTACTGCTGTGTGGGTGTCTCCTCGGACAGGTGGGAGGCTCTCGCAGGTGCAGATGGGCCGCCACGTTTGTCGGACCGTTCGTGCCCGTCACCCTGTTTGTAGGGGTTCTGCGCACGATGTCAGATCCTTTGCTGCCTCCTTCCGGTTCCTGCCACGTCGATCCTTCCCTGCCATCGCCTCGGCGGTTTTGTGGTCTTCTATCAATTCCTTCATCTCCTCCTACCTCTCCGTGTCCAGTGTTCGACCCCCTCGGCCGGTGATTGCTCTCGGGGGTCGTGTTTCCTGGTGCTCTGGCGAAGATCCCTGGTCTTCCCCCCTTGTCCCTCGTTCTTTTCCTTTGTTTTTTTGGAAAAGGGGGGGGGGGGGGGTGTACGGGTTTGCAACACTGGATTGCAAGTTTGGGATTATGTATTGTTCCAGTACATAAGTGTTTTTGCCACATTGAAAATTGTGTTTTGTTCTTGTGTTCAGTGTTTTTGTTGGTTTTTGAAGAAAAGGGTTTTTGGGTACAGTACCTTTTTGGTTTCAGACAAGTCTATGTTTTTGCATTACTATGAATGACGGGCATGTGTTTAAAACTGTTCTTTTTAGCTACTCCTCAGTTTTTCACTCTTTTATTAAACTCTCTTGTTTAACTTGTGTCTTTGTCATTCGTAATTTTGTTTTATGCATTGTTTTTTTTGGTAGGTTGGGCTTGGATGTCCTCCTCCTATTTGTTATGCAGCCTTGACGTTGGATTTGCCAAGACTACTAACAAATTGGGAGGTTTGACGTACCTCCCAACCTACCAAATAGGAAAACCTACTATTTGGTAGTAGTCTTGGAAAATCCAACGTACATAATACCCTCCCTCACGCCGGACCCCTGCCCATCCGCGTTCTTCTGCTGACGTGAGATGTGATAACAAGAGAGGGTCGCTCATGCGCACGTTCGACAGGGATCGGCGCATGACGGAACACGGGATGGGCCTTAAGCGGTAACTAAGGTAAACCCCTTTTTCTTCTCTTCTATGCTTTTTTCACCTTCGGTGGTAGTTTTGGTTAATGTACAACGTCTCCTAGAGCAAGATAAGGAGTAGACTCTAGACGTTTTCTTTTTAACCGCGGTTGGAATGACGACATAGCAGTCAAAATAGACAAGTCGTCATTGCAATTAGGTTAATAGCCTTGACGTTGGATTTTCCAAGACTACTACCAAATAGTAGGTTTTCCTATTTGGTAGGTTGGGAGGTACGTCAAACCTCCCAATAGTTCCACGTGGCAATGAGGCAAGGGAGAACGTTTTACCCAATATGGTGGTGGACAATGGGGAACGAGACTTCGGTCCCAAGACACGAGTCAAGTTAAAGAAAGAATAAATGATTACATGGGAATGGACATGAATAATATGCTTATCTATCAGTCAGTCATGATGTCGATGAGAGCGTCGTGATGGTGTAGCTGTGTGTATTGCTGTATGTGTATTGTGATTAGAGGCACAAAAGCACGATCAACTGAGGGCGGAAAATTAGATGTTGACTGGTTGGTGTTCGTGAAGGCTCTGGCGTACCTCAAAAGCACACCTTGCTGCCTTGGCAAACCGCCAGGAGCCCAAATTATCGTACCGCATTTAGGTTGCTCTATACGATAAATTATATTAATACTGTATATACGATAAATTATATATACTACATAAGACCATGGCAATATTGCTTAATAGAATATTAGGCCTTTTATAACTTAACTTATTTACAATCTTATAATATACGATCTACTCGTCCTACGTCGTGCTGTAGGAGAGATTGTGACGTCACAAAGACATACGAGATCACAAAAGTCATATTCTATCGTATTTATACGATATTAAGTAAATTTGTCAGATAAATAAAGATGTAAACATTGGTTTATGATGTATTATTTAACATTTCATTTTACTGTACATTTATTGTAGCTATAGGCTATTGTATAATTTTCATGGTGGATTGGTCACACATAGAAACTGGTACCGGTATTATTGATTATCACAGACTAATTTTACTGTATAGACTAAAAAAAGAAACACACAGTTAGGATAAAAATACCTTAGGATTCCATATTACTAAAGTGTAGTCACTTATGTTGTCCAATAAAGAATTAATAACTCTTAACCCGGGAACTGCGGGAAGACTCTTAAGAGTTCCCCCGGCGGACTGCGGGAAGACTCTTAAGAGTCAGGAAAAAAAAAACAATTTAAAACACTTATTTTTTTTTTTTTTTTTGCCCCTGGGCCATGCCAAATAGCACTCCTCCACCTCCCCTCCTTCCCCAGTTTCCTCCCCTCCTTCAGTTTTCACCTATTTTCCCTGTTATTCCCTTTTCCTGTGGTCTATTTTCGTGCTAACTTTAGCGAGTTGGTAGCAGGGCATTGTCATCACTGTTAGCAAGCGAGTGCAAGAGAGAGAGAGAGTATCGATCGACAGTCTCTCTCCAGAGGTGGAGGAAAGTGGTGGGCTGGGAGGTTGCCTCAGCCATACATTGTGTAACTCCCGGCCTGTATAGCCGATTTTGACCATCCAAACGCTGTTTCCACTTGTTTTATTGTTGTAACATGTTAATACCTTTTATAATCAACCTATAATAGGCGCATATTCTTACAGTTTCTTACAGTAGATCCTCTGGAAAAAGGCAAACTATGCCTGTGTATCCAGCTCAGTACCAGTGCTTGCACTGCTGCGGTCGTTCACGGTGTTGGCGGCGGCGGTAGCAGACGCAACATTTTTACTATTCTGTATTTTTGTTTTATAATCAAACTTCAAATCTTGTCTTCCCCATGCTTTATCAAGATTACTTTCAAACTCCCTTATTGATTCGGAATCGACTACATACTGGGGCAGTGCGTTCCACTCATTTACCACTCTATCACAAAATGAGTTCTTCGCCTTCTCAAGCCTATTTCTTTCTTTGTAAATTTTCTTAGAGTGTCCTCTCGTTCTTGTTCCCTCCCGCATCAAGAAGATACCTTCACACACATCCTCATCGTACTTTCCTGACACTATCTTAAAAGTCTCTATCATATCCCCTCTCTTTCTCCTATATGCCAGTGTCGGAAGTCCCAGTGTCCTCAACCTCTGCTCATAGCCCGCGTTCTTCAACGTTGGTACCAGCTTGCTAGCTCTTCTCTGCACTTTCTCCACTGCTTCTATATCCTTTACCATATATGGAGCCCACACCTGGTTTGCATATTCCAGGTGTGGCCTAACCAGCGCTGTATATAGATTCCTGAAGATTTCTTCGTCAAGTGACACAAATGTCCTCCTTATCAGCCCTACAATTCTATTGGCTTTGTTTATCTTTTCCGCTAAATGTTCTGAGAAATTTAACTTATTATCTATCACTACTCCTATATCCTTTTCTGCACTCACTTCCTCCATCGCTTCATACATACTGTATCCTACCTTGTCTATCTTGCTGGTCCCAATCCGCATGTACTTGCATTTTTTTGGATGAAAAGGCATTAACCAATGCTCAGACCATCCCTTCATGCCCTCCACATCTCCTTGAAGCAAACCCATATCTTCCTTACTCCTCACTCTTCTATACAGTTTAGTGTCATCCGCATACAGGTATACCTCACTTCCATTAGTTATAACTTCAGGCAAGTCGTTGATAAATATAACGAACAGCAATGGTCCCAACACAGATCCCTGAGGTACCCCACTTGTAATTTCCCTCCACCCCGAGCTTATTCCATTCACCAATACCCTCATATGGATAAGTATTAATGGATAAGTACTTATAAGTACTTATAAGTACTTATGGATAAGTATTAATGCTATTTATGGTAAAATAAATATTTTAGTGATGGGAACAGCTCAAATACGTTAGCACAGGAGTGTGGTGTCTCATACCCCCCATGTGCACTTCAGAGGTTAACTGAACCAATGCAGTTGTGTATTTATGAGAAATAGTTCATTTAGCTTCTTGCTATCATTTAAATTATCATAATACTGAATATCCTTGGCAGAAATGCTTCCATACTACTTTATCCAGTCATGTTATTTTTTGTTTACAGAATCTTTCATTTCAAAGACTTTACACTTCCCCATTATTTATTCCATCTATATAATCTGTTTACACCAGATGCCATTCTGAAATAATTCAACTTATGTCCACATCTGTTAAGATATCTCCATTATTTGCTGTCTATGTCTCACCTTGCCTTATCATCTGTATTTAAGGTCATTATCCTTACCTATGGTAATACTGTATATGGTAGTTTAATTGGTGAGACTGGAAAGTGAATAGCGATCTGGAAAAATTAATGAATGTATTAATTTTTATTGTGATGCAATTCTGCCATCTGCTATGCAAACTTAAAGCAGAATTTCTTCAGGGTTTGGTAAGCAGACCAAAGGTTCAATACACATGGCACTTGGCAGAGTTCCATTGGATGATAATAGCCAACTGTAAGTGTAGGGCCTGCTGGGGTGAACACAGTACATTGAGTGGCAGTACATGGCTGCTCTTCCTGGCAAGCAAAATAACTATTAAATGACTAGCCATTAGTTGCTGATCTATCAATCCACGATAAACCCATCATACTTTGCTGAGGTTAAGGAGGCTGTGGCTTGGTTGAAGGTTGGGAAAGCATCTGATAGCTGAGGGCAAGACAATAGTCCACAGGTTGTATGCAGCGGCCGGCCTGACTTCTGCATGGCAGGCTGGTAGGGGGATAGGGGATCACCAAGACTGCAACAACTACCATGGTGTTGTATTGTTTACTATTGTCATTGCTCATATATTATTGATACAAATTTGATAAGTATGTTTAGAATAGTGTGTGAAAATGGAATCTGAAGGAAAATGAGGGGAAGAGTAAGGTTATGGTCCTTGAAAGGGGTGCTGTCACAGAGTATGAGGTGAAGTTGAACGGTCAGGTTAAGGAGAATGTCGGCTCATTTAAGTATTTGTGCTGTGCAGTGTGTCGAGTAAAGACGGGAGTATGGAGGAAGAGGGTTGTAGGAACGCTGAAAGCAGTAACAAGAAATAGGGTTTGTCAGCATGGAAGTAAGAAGTTCTTGTATGATAGTTTGGTTATCCCGACATTGACGTATGAGTGATTGAAGCATGGATGTTGTTGGAGACACAGAAACCATGAGTGAGAGGGGTGGAAATTAGTTACTTGCGGAGTTACATGGAGGGATAGACAGACAAATGAGAAATTACAAGAGTGGTGTGGTGTGAATGTAGATCTGGAAAGTGTGAAAAGGAACACATTGGGATGGTTTGGCAACGTGTAACGTATGGGAAGCTAGAGAGTGAAGTGTGACAGAGAGGGTGAGGTAGACCGAGAGAGAGGTGTAAGTATGGAGTTAAGAAGTATATGCGTGAAAACGGTGTTGGATGGGAGGAGGGGCATAGACTGACTAGGGACAGTGGTGCATGGGAGCGATTCATTTGTGGCCACACCTTCGGGGATCATGGCATCTGGCAATAAATAGATAGAATTTGAAACTACAGTACTTGCTAAAAGATATGAGACCTGTCTGTTTTACACCCAAGATGTCAACCATTGACAGACTTCTGGCTGAGGTATGGTGGTGAGATAGTGACCGAATGGGTATGGAAAATGTGTAAACTAGCATGGGAGAAGGGGAGAGCACCGGATGACTGAAAGACAGGCATAATAGTCCCCCTGTATAAGGGGAAAGAGGAGTTTGTGGTAACCACCGGGGAATATGCCTTCTAAGCGTAGTAGGGAAGGTTTACAGTACAGTAGGATAGTGATTGAGAGAGTGAGAGTGAGAACGGAGAAATGGATAGGTGACGAGCAGGGCGGGTTGAAGGACGTAAGTTGTATGCTGCCTTTATGGACTTAGAGAAGGCCTATGACAGAGTTGATAGAGAAGGTCTGTGGAAAATATTGAGAATATACAGAGTAGATGGCAAGTTGCTGAAAGCAGTGAAGAACATGTATAAGGGTGCATAGGCATCAATCAGTACGTGTGGAGAAAGAGCAGAGTGAGTTCTTTGATCTGAATGTTGGGTTAAAGCAAGGGTGTGTGATGTCCCCATGGCTGTTCAATATATATTTATGTATGGATGAAGTCATGAAAGAAATACAAGGAAGAGCAGTGGATGTTGGTGTACCTCTGATAAGGGAAGGAAACAAGTGGAAGTTGCCTGTAGGCTACTGCTGTTTGCTGATGATACAGTTCTGATGAGCGATAGTGAATGGGAGTTGCAGGGGCTGGTAAATATATTTGGAACAGTGTGTGAAAAATGGAATCTGAAGGTAAATGCGGGGAAGAGCAAGGCAGCCATAGAGCGTGAGGTATGGTTGAATGGTCAGGTTATGGAGAATGTCGGCTCATTTAAATATTTGGGCAGTGTGTTGAGTAAAGATGGGAGTATGGATGAAGAAGTGCGGGAGAGAGTGCAATAGGGGAAGAGGGTTGTAGGAACGCTAAAAGCAGTAACAAGAAATAGGGTGGTCAGCATGGAACTAATGAAGTCCTTGCATGACAGTGTGGTAGTCCCGACATTGACTTACGGGAGCGAAGCATGGACGTTGGTGAAGAGACTCAAACCAAGAGTAAGAGGGGTGGAAATAAGTTACTTGAGATGTGCGTGCGTAGTTACATGGAGGGATTGACAGACTAATGAGGAAGTACGAGAGAGATGTGTGGATGTAGATGTGGTGGAAAGTGTGAAAAGGAACACCTTGACTCCTCGAGATGGTTCGGTCATGTGGAATGCATGGGAAGTGAGAGAATGAGTAAAAGAGTGTATGAGAGTGAGGTGGAAGGACAGAGAGGGAGGGGTAGACCAAGTGGAAGGATGGAGTTAGGAAGTATATGAGTGAAGGCGGTGCTGGATGGGTGGAGGGGAGTCGACTGACTGGGGACAGAGGTACATGGGGCCTTTTATTTGTGGCCACCCCTTTGGGGATCACGGCGTCCGGTAAAATATATATATATATATATCAGGAGTGTTGGACCAAGGAACCTATGATCTACAGGGGAAGGAATTAGAACATTTAAACATGCTAAAAGCTTGGCATTCAGATAAAGCTATTGCCCAAATAGCAGAAACTGTATGCTGTAGAGGAACTCCACAGAGTCTCAGTGGTCACTGATTAAAATAGGATGTGTGATAGGAGGCAGTATGATACAGATACAAGTGAGGTTTGAGAAACCACCTGACAATATACATTTTAAAGCAACACAAATACAAAGGCAAACCAGTAAATGTATTATACTGAAAAACGAGGGACAGGAAGTGACTGAAAGTTTCCAATAAGAGAAGGATTCCATACTAATTTTGTGCACCATGAATTTCAGCATGTATCCTACTCCTCAGTCCTCTCGACTATTATGGAAGCAAAACACTGTATATTCTGGCATAATCATGATAATTCGAGTGAGAGCTACGGAAATAAATATACTGTACATACTGTGTAGTGCATACCTTAAAATCTAATGAGTCAGAAAATAGCGATATTTAGTAGGTGCGTGAAGCTAGGATATAAGCCTGGTCGTCGAAAACAAACGTTTTCTTAAATGGTATGTCCAAATGACTATAGCCGTAAAATGAGTTTTTCCTTTCAGATAAAGGGTGAGGGGAAGTGTATTGGAAACAAACAGATGACATATGGAAGGCCATGAAAAGGATGGTATGACAAGGTGGCTCAGTGTGTGTCATAGTGTAAAAAAGGATTAGATAAAACAATAATCATTAACAGCTGAGGAATGATTGGAGGATGATTGTAAGAGATGCTGTTTGAGTGTTTTATGTCTGCATTAACTTGACTAACTTGATGGTCTGTGCTCTAGATGATGTCATGAAAAGGCCTTGTTATAGATATTTAAACATGTGAGACAATTTGTGGGGCTGATGAATGAGTGGTGACTGTATCAGGTGTTGCCTGTTTGTTTTTCTTATGTCAGCTTAATTATGTTTTATAATATTTGCCATGCCTTATGACCAATAAGCTGCTGATCTCCCCCTATGCCATATAATGGACTCTGAAATTTGCTATGAATTGGCTGACAAAGATTGCATGGAATGATGTTGCAATTGAAGATGATTACTAAACCTGGAAATTGAAAATGGACAGTATGAGAATAAATAAGTAACTGAGGAATGGTGTCATTGACAGAGACTGGTAGCAGAATGTTGACTGTTGAAATGTATGAAAGGAAAACTGACAGCACAGTGAAAATGGTGTCAATGGAGTGCGGCAGAGAGAGAGTTTGTTGTATGTTTGACAGTCTTAATGGAAAAAATATGCCTATTGGATGCAACCTTAGCTCCTTTAATACACTATATTGATTTCCATGATTTTCTGGTAAACCCATTATAGCTTTTTTCAACTAAGTAATTGTCTTATGTAGTACAACGTTTCAATGAATATATATTTACTTTTTAACTCTAAGTGATTTATCTATGCTTAAAATTTAATATGGGAAATCGTTGCTTGATGTTTAGAGGCACATTGCTAATATGTGCAGATTTTCATAAGGGAATTGGGTTAAAGAACAGAGGTTTAAATTCAAATCCTCTCTTAGCATGTTAATTCTCTCATTTAAATAGTGCGCCCTCTCATTTTAAAGAACGTAAACAAGACATGGGGAATTTGGCGCCAATTTCAAATAAGCTAACAGATATGACGGAGTAAATAATTATAAAGTCATCATCATGTTGATATGTTTAACCCCTTCTATACCAGTGACGTCTTATTAATTTTATTCTGGCTACTATTAGACGATTGTATTCAGTTTATAAAGGGCCTCCATCAATTAACATGCTTCGAAATATTTCAATTCACCTTTTTTACAACCACAGATCCTTCCTAAACTCTACATAATAATCTAGATATATATAGCAAGATTAAAATACAAGACGTCGCCAGTATAGAAGGGGTTAATGACCTAGTTAGCTGTAAGTGCATATTTTGACACAGGTAGCCACAGTGTGGACGTCATATCTACCATATAATAGTGGGACATCTTTCTATATTCAATCTATTTATTATTATTATTATTATTATTATTACTATCTATTATCAGTATCTCACTTGGAGGGACCATATTACCAGTCTTGCTAAGGCAGCCTCCCAGAAGCTGGATGTGCTCAACCGCCTCAAGGGGTTCTTTACCCCTGCACAGCTTCTTGCTCTGTACAGGGGCACAGTGCGTCCTTGTATTGAGTATTGTTCACATGTGTGGGGATGATCCTCTCACACCGCACTCCAAGATAAAGTAGAAAGGAAACCCTTTTGTATCATTAACTCCCATCCACTCACGCACTCTGTGCAATCTCTCTCTCTTCGCCGCATTGTTGTATCTCTCTCGCTATTCTATCGCTTCTACAATAATCAGTGTTCCTCGGAGCTTTCCCAGTGTATACCACCTCCTATACGTAGGGTACGTAGTACCCGTCTTGCAACACAATCCCACCCTTACTCTGTGCAACTCTCCAACCCAGGAGTGAAACGCTATTCTCAGACTTTCTTCTATTCAACTGCTGAGCTCTGGAACTCTCTCCCAGAATCAGTCTTTCCCTCTTCCTATGACTTAAATTGCTTCAAACTCCGTGTGTCCAGACATTTTAGCTCGAATGTCCCTTGATTTTGGCCCTGTCATTCTTTCAACTCTGGGGGAGGCACTTGCTGCAGGCAGTTCTGCCTTTTGTCTCCCTCATTCCCATAGAGAAAAATAAAAACAAATCCAACCTTTTTTCTCTTGTATATTTTGACTCCACGTCTCATCCCCATACATCACTGTTGGTACAACTATCCCTTGGTCCCTCCAACCATTCCACTTTTACCTTTCATTCAAAGATTTCTCACCTTCCACATACTTCCCATTGCTCCGAAAGCTTTCCTTCCCTCACACACTCTCTGTCTTACTCCCATTCCCACACCTGCGTCCCTGCTTATCACTCCACTTACATATTTAATACACTCCACTTATGCCAGCATTTCCCCATCCAGTCGTACATTTAGGTTCACCCTACATGATGGTGATACACACCATCACTTTACTTTATTTATTTCACCCTCAACTTCCTCCTCCTACATATCACATACAGGGGAGGTGTGGTGGAGTGGTCTTGCCACTAGACTGGTAATCCATTGAACCCGGCTTCGAATCCTGATATGTCAATGAGAAGATAGTATTGGGATGGAGTTTATTCTGTATCTAGTATCAGTGCATTACCAAAAGCCCACTGAAACGCCAAATAAATACCCTCATTTCCCCGATTAATAGCACTGTATGAATATTCCTATATTCAAAATAGGCTACAGGGGGACAATGCCTAGTGAGTTCATTGTTTAATAGGTGGCGTTCTGAGAGTGAGGGTCCGAGTCTAGGAGATAAAACAGTGAAGCACTGGAGTAAGGCAGCTTCAGAGATGAAGCTGCTTCGAGCCATGAGTGCGCAACTAATGTACAGGCTCTCAGCCTATGCCCGAGAGGGAGTAGTTGGAATATAGAAAAAAAAAAATCTATTACTACTCACTGCAGCTTCTCAGAATCTGCCACCAATGCTGTGTCATCAACAAACAGCAACTGATTAAACTCCCAATCACCACCATTATTTCCTACTAATCCAAATCCTCTACCCATAGATCTCAGCTTTCCCTCCCTCATCACACCATCCATATATACATTAAGCAACCACAGTGACATATTACACAACCCTGTCAGAGAACTACATTCACCTCAAACCATTCACTCAACTCATTCCCTACTATAACACATGATCTGCTCTCTTCATAAAAACTCTTGACTGCTCTTAACAAATATCCTCCAATTTTGTAAATCCTTAGTACCTTCCACACTGCTTCTCAATCCACACGAGCATACAGTATGCTTTTTCCTAATCCATGGAAGCCCAATTAATATCTCATATATTTTATAAATACAGTACTTCTTGCATACTGCATAGCTGTCTTACTGCAAAAACTGATCTACACACCCTCTTCCCCTTCTAAAACTGCACTACTCTTCTCCTATTGCACCTTCTGTACCCTTTATTACCCTCTCTATCAACACCCTGCCATACAGCTTTCCAACAACTGACAGTAAAGTAATACCTCTATAGCTTGAAAATTCCTGCCGGTCTCCCTTCCCCTTGTACAAAGGTATTATACATGCACTCCTCCAGTCTGATGGTACAATTGACACATCAAAACACATACTGTATTGAAAATTCTCACCAGCCAATCTATTATCACATCTCCACCCATCTTAATACATTCCACAGCAATACCATCCATATACCTTATACTTTACCCGCTCACATTTGTCTCCCTGCTTCTTTCACCTCATTCTTCTCAATCCTTTCATTTATTCCCTCCCGCCTCTATAGCCTACCTCCATCAGCCACTGCTTCAATCACTGCCTCTCTTCCATCTCTTACATTTAGCAAAGATTAAAAATACTCAACATATCTATTCCTCACTTCCATACCTTCCACTAATAACTCTCCATTTGCATCTTTCACCGATTCCTCCCTCTTTTGTTCTCCTTTCCTTACTCTATTTACCTCCTTCCAGAATATCTTCTTACATTCCTCAAAATTCTCACTCAATCTATGACCCCACCTTTCATTTACACTTTTCTTCGCTTCTCTAATCTTCCGTTTTGCCTCTATCCTCTTCTCCTTGTACTTCTCCCATACCTCAACACTTCCATCCTGCAAAACCCTCTTAGATTACGGTCTCTTCTCCTCAACTGCCTTTCTTACCGGTTCATTCTACCACTTCTTTCCCTTCCTGATACCTCTGCCACCTACTATACTTTTACCACAAACTTCCTCTGCGCTTGCTTTCACTCCTTCCTTAAACTGTTGCCATTCATCATCTATCTCTCTCTCTTCCATCCATTTCTCATTTAGCCTCTCCCGGTGCTCCCTCTCTTTTGTAGTTTTCTCTAACTCACTAACTTTTATTAGATATTAC
Source organism: Paralithodes platypus (assembly GCA_032716605.1). Lineage (NCBI taxonomy): Eukaryota > Metazoa > Arthropoda > Malacostraca > Decapoda > Lithodidae > Paralithodes > Paralithodes platypus. The sequence continues at coordinate 48,915,181 of CM064582.1, read as the reverse complement.
CTCTCTTACTTCTTGCTTGTCTTGCATTCTCCTGCAACTCCTCCTCTCAGCTTTCCCTCCACAAGATACAGTAATGACCAGACATACCCTCAGCCTCACCTCTCAGCACATTCACATCCAGCAGTCAACACAATCTTTCACTTATCACCAATATATAATCCATTAACGCCTTCTCTACAATCTCTCCCCTCACAAGTTATGCCATCTATACTTGTGTATACGTCTCTTTTTGAAGAATGTATTACCTACACTCATTCTACTCTCCACATATATAATTATTAATTCTCCACTCTTGTTTACACTATCCACACCAGAACTACTTATCACTCCCTCAACAGATTCATGTTTAAATGTTCTAATCCCTTCCCCTGTAGATCATAGGTTCCTTGGTCCAACACTCCTGATATATATATATATATATATATATATATATATATATATATATATATATATACATATATATGTATAATATAATTATATATATTTTACCGGACGCCGTGATCCCCAAAGGGGTGGCCACAAACAAAAGGCCCCATGTACCTCTGTCCCCAGTCAGTCGACTCCCCCCCACCCATCCAGCACCGCCTTCACTCATATACTTCCTAACTCCATCCTTCCACTTGGTCTACCTCTCCCTCTCTGTCCTTCCATCTCACTCTCGTACACTCTTTTACTCATTCTCTCACTTCCCATGCATTCCACATGACCGAACCATCTCAAGGAGTCAAGGTGTTCCTTTTCACACTTTCCACCACATCTAACATCCACACAACACCTCTCTCGTACTTCCTCATTAGTCTGTCAATCCCTCCATGTAACTACATACACACTTCTCAAGTAACTTATTTCCACCCCTCTTACTCTTGGTTTGAGTCTCTTCACCAACGTTCATGCTTCGCTCCCGTAAGTCAATGTCGGGACTACCACACTGTCATCCAAGGACTTATTTACTTCCATGCTGACCACCCTATTTCTTGTTACTACTTTTAGCGTTCCTACAACCCTCTTCCCCTATTGCACTCTCTCCCGCACTTCTTCATCCATACTCCCATCTTTACTCAACACACTGCCCAAATATTTAAATGAGCCGACATTCTCCATAACCTGACCATTCAACCATACCTCACGCTCTATGGCTGCCTTGCTCTTCCCCGCATTTACCTTCAGATTCCATTTTTCACACACTGTTCCAAATATATTTACCAGCCCCTGCAACTCCCATTCACTATCGCTAATCAGAACTGTATCATCAGCAAACAGCTGTAGCCTACAGGCAACTTCCACTTGTTTCCTTCCCTTATCAGAGGTACACCAACATCCACTGCTCTTCCTTGTATTTCTTTCATGACTTCATCCTTACATATATATATATTGAACAGCCATGGGGACATCACACACCCTTGCTTTAACCCAACATTCAGATCAAAGAACTCACTCTGCTCTTTCTCCACACGTACTGATTGATGCCTATGCACCCTTATACATGCTCTTCACTGCTTTCAGCAACTTGCCATCTACTCTGTATATTCTCAATATTTTCCACAGACCTTCTCTATCAACTCTGTCATAGGCCTTCTCTAAGTCCATAAAGGCAGCATACAACTTATGTCCTTCAACCCGCCCTGCTCGTCACCTATCCATTTCTCCGTTCTCACTCTCACTCTCTCAATCACTACCCTACTGTACTGTAAACCTTCCCTACTACGCTTAGAAGGCATATTCCCCGGTGGTTACCACAAACTCCTCTTTCCCCTTATACAGGGGGACTATTATGCCTGTCTTTCAGTCATCCGGTGCTCTCCCCTTCTCCCATGCTAGTTTACACATTTTCCATACCCATTCGGTCACTATCTCACCACCATACCTCAGCCAGAAGTCTGTCAATGGTTGACATCTTGGGTGTAAAACAGACAGGTCTCATACCTTTTAGCAAGTAGTTTCAAATTCTATCTATTTATTGCCAGATGCCATGATCCCCGAAGGTGTGGCCACAAATGAATCGCCCCCATGCACCACTGTCCCTAGTCAGTCTATGCCCCTCCTCCCATCCAACACCGTTTTCACGCATATACTTCTTAACTCCATACTTACACCTCTCTCTCGGTCTACCTCACCCTCTCTGTCACACTTCACTCTCTCGCTTCCCATACGTTACACGTTGCCAAACCATCCCAATGTGTTCCTTTTCACACTTTCCAGATCTACATTCACACCACACCACTCTTGTAATTTCTCATTTGTCTGTCTATCCCTCCATGTAACTCCGCAAGTAACTAATTTCCACCCCTCTCACTCATGGTTTCTGTCTCTCCAACAACATCCATGCTTCAATCACTCATACGTCAATGTCGGGATAACCAAACTATCATACAAGGACTTCTTACTTCCATGCTGACAAACCCTATTTCTTGTTACTGCTTTCAGCATTCCTACAACCCTCTTCCACACTTCTTCCTCCATACTCCCGTCTTTACTCGACACACTGCACAGCACAAATACTTAAATGAGCCGACATTCTCCTTAACCTGACCGTTCAACCTCACCTCACACTCTGTGACAGCACCCCTTTCAAGGACCATAACCTTACTCTTTCCCTCATTTTCCTTCAGATTCCATTTTCACACACTATTCTAAACATACTTATCAAATTTGTATCAATAATATATGAGCAATGACAATAGTAAACAATACAACACCATGGTAGTTGTTGCAGTCTTGGTGATCCCCTATCCCCCTACCAGCCTGCCATGCAGAAGTCAGACCGGCCGCTGCATACAACCTGTGGACTATTGTCTTGCCCTCAGCTATCAGATGCTTTCCCAACCTTCAACCAAGCCACAGCCTCCTTAACCTCAGCAAAGTATGATGGGTTTATCGTGGATTGATAGATCAGCAACTAATGGCTAGTCATTTAATAGTTATTTTGCTTGCCAGGAAGAGCAGCCATGTACTGCCACTCAATGTACTGTGTTCACCCCAGCAGGCCCTACACTTACAGTTGGCTATTATCATCCAATGGAACTCTGCCAAGTGCCATGTGTATTGAACCTTTGGTCTGCTTACCAAACCCTGACAAAATTCTGCATTAAGTTTGCATAGCAGATGGCAGAATTGCATCACAATAAAAATTAATACATTCATTAATTTTTCCAGATCGCTATTCACTTTCCAGTCTCACCAATTAAACTACCATATACAGTATTACCATAGGTAAGGATAATGACCTTAAATACAGATGATAAGGCAAGGTGAGACATAGACAGCAAATAATGGAGATATCTTTAACAGATGTGGACATAAGTTACATTATTTCAGAATGGCATCTGGTGTAAACAGATTATATAGATGGAATAAATAATGGGGAAGTGTTAAGTCTTTCAAATGAAAGATATTATGTAAGACAAAAATAACATGTGTGGATAAAGTAGTATGGAAGCATTTCTGCCAAGGATATTCAATATTATGATAATTTTAATGATAGCAAGAAGCTAAATGAACTATTTCTCATAAATACACAACTGCATTGGTTCAGTTAAGAGTTATTAATTCTTTATTGGACAACATAAGTGACTATCTATCTATCTATCTATTGCCAGACGCCTTACTCCCCTTACGAGGGTGGCCATACACAGAATGCCCCCAAGCGGACCTATTCCCTGTGAGAGGGACAACCCGAGCCAGTTTAGTGAAGGACTTACAGGATTGACCACTCGATTTAGGATCCGTCCGACTCCGAGGCCCTCTGTGTATCTTGTTAGCACTATTTTTCTACAGTGGTGTTCGGCTAATCCATCCACTAACCTTCCTTACCCTTAGGTAAGCAGTACGGATTTGTATCAGGTTTACTCCCCTAGACAGGTTGCCAACCAAGGCTGACGAGTCCCATCCACCCGGATTTGTATAAGGTTGTCTCCCCTAGATGAGTTGCCTACCAAGGCTAACGAGTCATAAGTGACTACACTTTAGTTATATGGAATCCTAAGGTATTTTTATCCTAACTGTGTTTCTTTTTTTAGCTTATACAGTAAAATTAGTCTGTGATAATCAATAATACCGGTACTAGTTTCTATGTGTGACCAATCCACCATGAAAATTATACAATAGCCTATAGCTACAATAAATGTACAGTAAAATGAAATGTTAAATAATACATCATAAACCAATGTTTACATCTTTATTTATCTGACAAATTTACTTAACATTAAAATGCAGTGTGAAAATAGCAATTATTGTGATTGTATCACAGCACACAAGTATTAAAATTAGCACCAATGTCTTACCCTGTACCTTACATGACTACTGTACTGTATTTTAGACTATGAAACTGTAGTGCTTCACTTTACTAGCAGACCTTGGCCTACAGTAGGGTAAAACAAAAATAATAATATAAAATATAAAAAATAAATAGAAGTGATTTAGTGAATCAGTCCCTTAAATACTACCAATCATTTGAACATTTAGGCCAGGCCTAACATAAGCTAGCTTGGACCTTAAAAAAGGATCAATACAGTAAAGTACTGTAGTTTCTTTATTCATGCAGAGTTTAGTAAAATTTGCCAGAACGTCCCGGACTTCCCAAACTTGACTACTTCCTTTAACGTGACGATAGTGCGTTGTTATATGTGCGATTAGTTTGCTTGGGAAACAGATTAACTTGCTCATGTAGTAATGTACACCCTATGTGGTGGATTGTGTTCTTTTATTTAATAATTTTCATTTTAGTAAGCGTTGTTTCCACATAGCGATTTTGATAATTTAATTTGACTTTTTATTGTCCTTGTCCCAATTTTGGTTTGTTTAGTTTGCAAGTTTTACATTTTAATTCAGATTTATTCAACAGCCATGCTTTCCTTTTTGGCATGTAATTATAAATTTATACATTCTTGAATACAGGATCTCGCCTTAAACTCATATCACAGACTAGGAGCTTATGTTGGGAGATGCATTCTTCGCTCGGGATGACCTTTACATCCCTAACAAACTTCCAGTCTTTCCTGTTCACAATTCTATGCAGTTTAGGAAGAACCTGTTGGGATTATACATTTTTTTAATTCCTTGAGGTCCTTCCTAAACTGAATACCCCACACTTCGTGTGAAGCACTCTGTCTTTATATTTGTGTAGCCTATGTATGTATACTTTAGGCAGACAAAATTACAACCAGAATAAGGGTAAAATACAAAAATGCTAAAATTTTACTTAGGTACATGGGGCAGCTGTGTGAAGAAAATGGTAGAGGTGGAGACGTTGCTGGCCGGGGCCGTTGTTATCCCAGAGAAAGAGACTATTAGTAAGAATGTCTGGTAAGTTAACATTTTATTGACTAAAATAGTCCAAAGTTAAGAAATTTATATATTTAGTATGAATGACATTCTGTTGAATGACATTTTCAAAAGAGTGAATTTTGTCAGTTTGACTCTAAAGCAGGTGAACAAGTTCTGTTACTTTGGTGATACTATTTATGCCGAAGGTGGGGACAAAGCTGGCTCTGTCGCTAGAGTTAGATATGGCTGTGGAGTGTTCAAAGAGCTGCTACCGCTTCTAACCATGAGAGAACTTTTGCTTGAAGGAAAATGTGTATGCTTCGTGTGTTAAATTTACAATGACCTATGCTTCAGAAACGTAGCTGGTTTAAGTGGATGGTACAGTAAAACCTCGCCCATCCAGACTAATTGGGGGAGAACCCTGTCTGGATCTGCCAAAAGTCCGGACATATATTCAGCCATCCAGACAAATTCGGATAGCTGAAACTTGAGTCCGGATATCTAACTTAAACAACCAGACTTAGGTTTCAGCCATCCAGACAAATCCGGATGGCTGACATACAAGTCTGGATATCGAACCCTGGATGTAAATAATATGTATGGAAACTTGTATTCGTCTCAATCGTTTCTGGATTGACTTATATTTTTCCCAAGCCATCCAGACAAGTCTGGTTGGCTGAAACATGAGTCGGGATCGAAATGCCTGGCTGGATCTCTTGGGTTTCCGGATCTGAGGGCTCCGGATAGGAGGGGTTTTTACTGTATAAACAAAATGGAACGTAATGAAATGAGATATGGAGGAGAAGAAGCTGTTGACATAATGCATAGGTTATGTAAATTAGCATGGGAAAAGGAAAGTGTACCAGAGGACTGGAGGAAAGCAGTGATAGTACCCTTGTACAAAGGGAAGGGTAGTAAAGAAGAGTGTAAGAATTATAGGGGAATTAGCTTGCTTAGCATACCTGGAAAGGTACACGCAAGAGTAGTAACACAGAGGCTACAGAAGATAACGGATGACAAAATAGGCGAGGAACAGGGAGGTTTCAGAAAGGGCAGGGGCTGCGTTGACCAGATAGCCTCAATGCGATTGTTGGTAGAGAAGTATCTGGCCAAAAACAGAAAACTCTATGCAGCATTCATGGATTTGGAAAAAGCCTACGACAAAGTAGACTGGGAGGGCCTGTGGGATGTGTTAACAGTATATGGTGTGGGAGGAAAGTTGCTAATGGCAGTAAAATCTTTTTATAGGAATGCAATGGCAAATGTGAAGGTAGGGGATAAGTTAAGTGAAAGTTTTGAGGTCAATGTAGGTGTAAGACAGGGATGTGTCATGTCAGCTTGGTTGTTCAATATATACATGGATGGAGTGATTAGGGAATGTAGGGCTGTATCAATGGGTGTGGGAGCTAGACTGGAATCAGAGGGAAGAACATGGAAGATTTTAACATGCCTATATGCGGACGATGCAGTCCTGTTGGCGGAAAATGCTGAAGAACTTCAGAGAGTGGTCACTGACTTTGACAGGGTATGTGAAAAGAGAAAGTTAAAGGTCAATGTAGGGAAATGTAAGGTAATGGTGTTTGAGAGAAGAATGCATGAAACTATAGATTTTAAGGAAAAATATAGAATCAAGAAAGAACACAAGAAAAGTTGTAAAATAAAATTGAAAAATGAAGTACTAGAAGAGGTTGAAAGTTTCAAGTATTTGGGAGCTGTACTATGCAAATATGGTAAAATGGAGAGTGAGATAAAAGAGAGAAAAATGCAAGGGAGAAAAGTGATTGGAGAACTTGATAGTATTCTCAAAGGAAGAATGGTTAGCCAGGAAGTCAAAAAGTCACTGAGAAACAGTGTGCTGCTCCCAACACTCTCGTATGGAAGCGAGACATGGACGGCAAGTGACGAGGACCTCTTCAAACTAAGAGCTGTGGAGATGAGCTTTTTCAGAATGGCAGCTGGCATGAATAGGCTAGATGGGCCAATTAATAGGGAAGTGTACGAGTCCTTTGGAATGGAAGAGCAGGCTTTGGGCATTGATTGTGGTGTGGTTGAGTGGATAAAGAGAAGTACTTTGAGGTGGTATGGTCATGTTCAGAGAATGGATGAAGACAGAATGCCAAGAAAGATATATGGGAGTCAGGTGAGTGGAACCGCTAGTAGTGGAAGACCACCTATGGTATGGGAAAAGAAAGTGGAAAAATATATTGAAGAAAAACTTCCACGTAGTGGAAGGGGCATTGTGGCACGGGCAAAGGAGGCATGTCTTGACAAAGTAGCTTGGAGACGTTTCTGTCATGGCCATCCTCTAGTGGGGGTTTCCCAGGGGGAAGCAAGGCGTCGGAGATGATGATGATGATGATGATGAAATGAGAGTGGCGAGATGGCTTTGTTGGATTAAACTGAAAGATAAAGAAACTAATTTGGAGCTAAGGTGGTGATTAGGTATTAAGAGTATTAGAAAAGAGATGTATACAAATAGGCTTGGTTGGTTTGGGCATGTGGAGAGATTGGATGATAAAAATTGGATGAATATATAAAAGTTCATGAACGTGGAGGGAGCTGTGCAGTGGAGTAAACTTAGATATGCTTGGGATTAGGTTCTACGAACTAATTTCACAACTAAGAACTTGAGAAACGAGGCAGCCCAAAGTAGAGCTTCCTGGAAAGCCGTCATTAGGCCTTGAGACTGAAGCCGTATCTCTTATGAATCACTCGGGCTTCACATTTTTTTTTTTTTTTTATAATTTATTTTATTTATTTATTTATTTATTTTAAGCCGGAGTGGAGTAGTGGTATCGTTCGAAAATTATACGCTGGATGCCCGGGTTAAATCCCTTACTGGACGGGTTGTTATTTGACAATCCGGGTACCCCTATAGTCTCCCAAACCCTCTCTGCAATGGTGGCAATCATAGGTGTTGCATTTACAAAGTGAATGCTAGCACCTAATCAGCGTGATTGAGCTGATTTCACTGGTTACAGACTACATTCACAACCACAGCCATTACAGGAGTACACTAACACTCCACATGCACCATACATTCTATACACAACAGTTGGCAGTTGGATTAGACACTTTTAATTTATTGCAGTATTTTTTGAGACATTGAGCTGGAATTTGGTATGCTGTTCGAAAATACCCACCTTAACCCTTCCCGCCCGGGCAGCATTTTAAAAGGACACCGCGGCAGATGGGCAGGAGCCCGGGTGTCCCCTTGTAATCCCTAAGCTTGAAAGCCTATTAAGCTTGTTTTGAAAGCCGCAGGTCCAACGTATGTAAACACAGCTGGTCGGAGGCGACGCACGCACCTCCGTAAGCAAGCAGACGTCTGAGCTTTGTTGTTGTGTGGTCAGCTAAGACAGATTTAGTGTTAAAAAGTGTGTCATATTGCTAAAATCGCGCGGAAAAATGCGCTCCACGGAAATCGTCATCACAACTGAACCAGTTGACTTAGAGAGCTCTACTCAATGCCTAGGCGTAGATGTTTTTCGGCCAGATCGCTCGGATCTCAACAACGTCCTTAGGAGGGCGAGCCCAAGCCAGAAGGGTTAAGTAATGTGGAAAATGAGAGCCAAAACCACATAGCGAAATCCGCGCCGCCGCAGTTTGGGTGTGTAGTCGCTCATATTTTAACCTGTAATAGTAGTGTAGTAGTAGTCGTTAGGGTCCCTAGGCTGAAACAGCCCAGTGTATTAACCTGTATGGAATGTCGCTCTATTATGTTAAGCCCTTCGATGTGAAGGTACCACTATTATTATACTGGTTAATTCAGTTTAAAAAGACCTGTGGGAGTCTAAGGGTTAAGTCAAATATATTTCACCCGCTTTGATTCCTAGAGATCCTTTCGAAGTTGAGGGAATGTTTTGAATGATACTTTAATGATAAAGATGCCATCGTATAGAAAGAGTTAACTGTATTTACATAATGTAGTAGCTCCTGACATAGGAAGCAAACTAAAGCCTCTATTCCGTTTTCTGTAGCGAACTGCGTGATCATCAGCCCCTGGAGAGTATGGGCAAGAGGCATCAGTTTAAGAGTGTAGAGGTACCACTGTGTCACGCTATGCATAGTTTGGTTATGATGGAGGTACTGTCTCACACCACACGTCATGCTTCTACTTTCGCACAACAACTGCTACTACTTCAACAACTACAGGTAATGTTATTATTTTGTATTATTATTAGTAGTAGTATATTTTCAGGGCCCCTGAAAAGTAGCACAATTACTGTACAGTACAGTATATGAATTCAATAGCTTATAACACATCTTTATCAAAATATATAGGAATTCCACCACAACTAATTATTGTGTGACCATTAGCTTACGTCAATAACATTTTTGAGTGATTTCTTTGCATAACTGTTGCTTTATTACAAATCCTAGAAATGGTGTACAGTATGTTTTTTTTTTTTATAAAAAAGAGTTCCATCTCATAATTTTCCAATTTTTGGTAACATACATGTACAGTACTAATGCAAATTAACACTTATGGTGCGGGCTTATTTCCGCCATATTAGGGCTCATGGATTGGCAAGTATCTGAATGAAATTAAATGTATTCAGCTGAAAACTAGAAGAAAATAGCTTCAAAATGACACCAAAACGAGCTTCATAGCTCGCGGGGTTCACCCGCAGCGCTACCATAGACATTTGCTAAAATTAGCAATTCTCGCTAATGTCTCGTTACATTTGCCTTTGGCAGCACTGTATATCTCGCGAGACTCTGACTCAGAGCACTTAGTGCCTCAGCTGCCTGGCTGAGAGAAGGACGTGTGGCCTGTCGCAGTGATGCTTCCTTGCACTCGATTTTACAGGCTTTTAGAAGCTTTAAAAGCCTGTAAATTGCTGTAAATTGCCATGGCGTTCGGCAACGTCTCCCGCAGCCAATGGGCTAAATACATCAGATTAACCATTTCACAATGTGTGTATGAAATGGCATTGAAATTGAGCAATAAATATTTGTTGATATATTTTTTTTTCTCAAAATTTTAAAATTTTCTTGATAAAGGTAGCTTAATATATGCCATCTCCTTTAACCATATTGATAAAACTGTGAGTCTGTGACATTTATATATTTGTTATGCCAGCCATATAGTACAGTTGTGGACATTAATAAGGGTCCACCTATTTGAATCCAAGCTTGAATTGAAGCCCAAGTTCTAAAGCATTTGGGATATAAAATTCACTGTATTCTCTCGTTTGTGTTTCATACTGATTCAAAGGGGTGTGTAGCTATTAATGCTTACAACTGTACATTGACAAGTGAACTTAACCTACAGGGCCTAAGCACGAAAGAATTATACCTGGAGTTGATGCGCAGTAGTTTCTTGGGCTTGAGTTGTCCCGAGTACCAGCCCTACCAGGAACTGAAGTGGGTGGGGTTCACATTTATCAAGGTTCCATCCATCCTAAACACCATACACCTCACTCTCAATGGTCCTGGTTAGTAATATTATAGTTGTAGTAGTAGTAGTGGTGTATTGTGAATAGTACCAGCCCTACCAGGAACTGAAGTAGGTGGGGTTCACGTTTATCAAGGTCCCATCTATCCTAAACACCATACACCTCACTCTCAATGGTCCTGGTTAGTAATATTATAGTTGTACAACTTCTAGTAGTAGTAGTGTACAGTCTGACCTCGGTATCTGCTCTTCAAACATTCGCGATCTTCTTTATCCGCGCTTACATAAAAAATCCCAAAACCCAAATAACCGCACAAAATATCCCCAAAATACCAAGTACTCACGGTAAGAGGCAGACTGACAAGTATTCATGGCTCATTATCGATTGCGTGGATGTGACGGGATCAGGTTCACCGATCTGAAGTCTGTTAACGTGGAGGGAGCTGCATGATGGGGCAGACCTAGAAAGATTTGGGATCAGGTACATCGATCTGATCTAAAAGTATTTAAACTTGTCAAATTAGGCATCCCAAAGCAAGGCTGCCTAGAATATTTTTAACCCATGAACTGCGCAAAAATAAGCAAAATAAAAGGTCAAGTTGAGGGAGGGAGAGGGTTGGGTATAAAGGAGGGGAGGATGTGGTACGGGGAGATGCCACTACTTTCAATGTGTCCCCCGATTTTGAGACATTTCCCGGCACTGTCACAGTACCGGTACCGATAATTGAAGATTTTTGTTTACACATGTTTACATATTGTGCCTTCCGGAAGGCTTATCACAGTTCCTGGGTAAATAATATATGACGTTACTATAAATAGAGAATTATAAATACCATAAATATTCCACTCACCTGGGTCGATAACCATATCAGAATGGAGTTTTTGTGGTGCAAAATGATAGTGTGCCTAATGCAGAGGGGAAACGGAACAGAGCATGCTATTTTTAGAACGTACATTGTAGGTTGCTAGCAGTAGGGGGGTAAGCTCAAAGAAAAAGAATATGAATGATTCAGACAGTACGGTAATACAAATTTAGACTTTGCCAGAGTACTTTGTTTTTATTCATGTGTAGGTGAGTCAAGACATCAGTGCATAGCCATGTAGCCTAGAACTCCTACTACATCTCTTCACATAGAACTGCGCTGGCTGCCAGTAAGAGCAAGAATAGAATTTAAGTTGTGTTTGGTGACTTTTAAGGTTCTCAAATTTGGTGAGCCTAGGTACCTTGCGGAGCTGCTCAGGCGCCCACCGGCACACCATGGTGTAGTTGTGCGTCATGACAATGACCCTTTTCGTCTTGATGAACCAAGGGCTTTTCCAGCAGTCTTCTTTCTTTGAGAGGTCATTCTCCTACATGGCTCCGAGGTTGTATAACAGGTTGCCGCTGTCCATGAGACAACTGAGTTCTGTTGAATGCTTCAAGAGACAACTTAAGACTTTTCTCTTTGAGAGAAGCTATGATCTTGAGAGAGGTGTCATGACAGATGGCTATAGAGTTTAGGCTATTTTGCCACTGCTGGTGATTGTTAAATGTGTGTTGTATATGAGCCTTCTTTTGATGCATTGATTTTTGTTCTTTTTCTTTCTCTTTTCGAGCGCTAGTGAATTCTTCGGAAAAATTGGCGCTTATGAGAAATAAGTAACATGCTTATTATTATTATTATTATGTGTGTGTAGACTATTGAGAGAGAGAGAGAGAGAGAGAGAGAGAGAGAGAGAGAGAGAGAGAGAGAGAGAGAGAGAGAGAGAGAGAGAGAGAGAGAGAGAGAGAGACTCGAGTCAGTACAGCGTAGAGCGACGAAGATGATACCCTCATTAAGAAATAAACCATATGAAGAAAGACTTAAACGATTGAACCTGTTCTCATTAAAAAAGAGGAGGTTGAGGGGTCAGCTTATTGAGTGCTTTAAGATACTAAAAGGTTTCGACTCTCTCTCTCTCTCTCTCTCTCTCTCTCTCTCTCTCTCTCTCTCTCTCTCTCTCTCTCTCTCTCTCGCTCTCGCTCTCTCTCTCAGTCTGCTTATTTGTCTGTTGTTGTTGTTCCCCAAGCTGACTGGCCGAACGGCCCCGAGCAAGGCCAAGGACATAGCCGAGCGCCCCCACAGAACCCTCCCTGCGGACCACAATAAAGCCTGGGTCACCGAAGCCACTCCATGGCGGGGAGCTGAGGAGGGTGCGGAAACGCCCGGGAAACCAAAGCCCCACCCAGGGCCCTGTGCCCCTCAGCAATTATGAAGAGAAAGTTATTTGTCTGTAGACAAGATGTCTCGCAAAGTTATGAATCAATTTGCACAAAATTTGGTGGACAGATTAGATATGCGCCAAGGAAGAAGTGATTCAATTTAAGGGGTGATGGGGATAAAAATCCTGGAACCAATATCCAGAAGAAAATTTAGGCCTAGAATATTAACAGTAAAGAAGCAGCCAGCGTAGGTGGAGGTAGGCGTTCTTCTGAGTGCCCCTCTAATATATTTGTTGTTTCCCTTAGGTGAGTCAGGCAGTGGTGGAGAGTCTGTGGAGCTTGTGACTGCCGTACAACAACTCTCCCAGCTGACTCTACTGTTGGACCAGGTGGATGCCCAGGTCAACTGTAACTGTCTAGAGTACCTCCTTAACGAACTCATCCACGTCAACAAGAACCTAATCTCGGAGAGGGAGGCTCAGGCTATTTTGGCTCTTAGGTAGGTGATGTGTGCGTGTAGTTATGTGTATGAGGGAAAGTACGTACTGGATATCTATGAAATTATTATAATTACAGTATATAATATTTGTGATAATAAATGGCTTATTAATAGGATGGCAGCCCGATGAGCTGACAATATGTATACCTGTATATGTAATGGTAATGTCGGACAGGTTGGGAGAGAGGTATCCTGATCAGGATTTGAACCCACTCACTGCAGATATTTTTGTGAGAGTTGGACACCGTATCCACTCGACCATGGTTAACCCTTTGTTCCCGGAAGGGCTCTTGAACGCCCATAAAAAAGAATACCAGAGCTGCCCGGAAGGGCTCTTTAACGCCCAGTGGTTGAAAGCCTGTGAGCTTGGTGTGCGAGGCGTCGGTCCGACGCATGTAAACAACAGCCGGCTGGACCGACGCCCCGCATCTCCGGCCACAAGAAGGAGAGCGTCGCTTGTTCGTGTGTGCCTGTATGTTGTTGTTAAGTATCGAAAAGTAGTGTAAAGTGGCTGTTTTTGCCATAAAGTTATCTCCAATGAAATCATCATCACAACTGAACCAGTTGACTTAGAGAACTCTACTTAACGCCATTCTACAGGTAAGAAACACAGCTACGCTTGGGGATGCACGGGAATGCGGAAGCAGTCAGAATAACAAAGATACGCCTAGACGTTTTTCGGCCAAAACACCCGGGTTTCGGGGAATATATATATAATACATAGCCGGGGCTGGAGGGTTAAGGGGAGATGGTTCACTTTTTGGGCGATTTTTGCATGTATTCATTATTTTTCTAGTTTCCTCCCTAGACCTCCATCAAATTTAACAAAACATCCATTAGATCCCCCTTCTAGATTAATTTGTACATTTTTCGGTAGAAAAAATTTCCGGCCGAAGGCCGGTTCTTCCAACATTACAGGCTCACTATCTTTCGCCAGGGAAAAAATCGACACCTAAATAGCGCGAAAGGTCTAAATATTTACGAAGAAATTGGGCGAAAGGTCTTAAAATCGACTAACTAATGGGGCAAACATCTTAACATTTGAAAACTAATGGGGCTAAACATGAGGGAGAAATTGGTCCAGAAAACCGGCCCATGTCCCTTTAAGTGGATTATCTGGAGTGAGTGGGTTTGACTCCTGGTCAGGATACCTCTCTCCTATGTATATGTGTGTGTGTTTGTACGGTATAGTTGAGTTATTGGTTTTGTGTGTATGAGAAAGTGTATCAAGTGTTTATACAGTCGGGTCCCGAAATAGCAAGAATTTGGTGGACGAACATGGTCGCTTAATTGGAATTCGCTTAATTCGGACAATGCGGGCAATGGGAAACACGGAATTTGGTGGATAGCCGACCCAGACTTTACCATGTACAAGACTTCTTATAAGAACATGTGAAAACGGGAGTCTGCAGAGAGCCGACTGGCCCACACACGGCAGATCCCTTTCAAACAGCAGATCCCTATCACTATCAAACCCAACCCATCTCATCTATACCTAACAAATGATAATACAACAGTACAAAATAGTAATAAAATTATAACAATAGCTTGACTGTGTACTGACCTTAATCCTACGATGATTGGGTGTGTTATTTAACCCTCGGTACCCAGTAGGGCTTCCAGAAGCCCATAACAAACTCGCGCCGTGGGGCCCAGATGGGCTTCTAAAATTCATAAGCTTGAAAGGCTATTAAGCGTGGTTTGAAAGCCGTGCGCCGAAACGTTTGTAAACAAAGCCGGTCGGAGCTACACGCACCTTAAAAAACAAGAAGAAGTCGAATCTTTGTTGATGTCTGCTAGGACGAAATTAGTGTCTGTAAATGTCCGATATTGCTAACATCGCATCAAAACTCTCTCCACGGAAATCGTCGAACCAGTTGACCTAGAGAGCTCTACTTAATGCCAGTCTACAGATACGAAACAGGGCTACGGTTTGAAATGTGTGTGAATTCTCTAGCAGTTAAAATAACAAATATAGGGCTAGCCTATTACGACGTTTTTCGGCCAGATCCCCCGGGTTTCAGTGCTTTCCTTTAGAAGGCGAGCCCGGTCCAGAAGGGTTAAGAGGTGGGGGCTCTGAGGCAGACCCCCAAGGCAGAGCAAAGTCAGCTAAACTGCGTCACGGCGGATTTGCGCAGTTGGAGCGAACACACTTATTTTGGGACTGTACTGTACTGTACAGTATGTGTATGTGGGTATTATATATAGTTCACATAGAAAAAAGAAAAAGTTGTATGGTTGTTTCTGTGTAGTGAGTGCTGTGCCCTAGCTGGAAAACTGGAACTGGATCTGTCGGATATTGGCCCTTTGGTTTCTGGGAGGGAGGGGGAATTTTTTTTTCATTCTCCTTAGAGTTTATATTGATGCATAAACCCCATGTCATTGGTAGATATCAAGAGTCAGGACGCTCAGGTCTAGTGATTCGTGGAAAATATCCACTAAAGTCCCTTTAACAAGGGCACACCCTAGTCCTGTCAAGCAAGGGAGTGCACAGCGTTAATAACTGCATCAAACCAAAACAAATACAGTACACCAGCTTTCTGACCATTATGTACCGGTAACCTCAGTGACACACACACACAGACACACACACAGAGACACAGAGACACCAGCTGACTCGAGAGGAAGCGGTCCACAGGCTCCAGCTGATTTCTACTTACATGGTTGCAGGTGGGAGTGAGCTATAATCTATCTATTATTCATATGTAAAGGGGACTCCAGGGATAAGGATGGTGATAAAAAACAAGTAAACTTCGGCTGGCAAGTGGGAAATTAGTGACTAATACTAGAGGGTGTGAGTGAATCATCGGAAGAGACCGCACAATATTGTTGTTTCGGCTCGGGAAGTTCTCGGCTCAGTATGGTGGGTAAAAGTATATGTCAAATGTAAGTGTGTTACCCAGCACAAGAGGCAAGATATTTGGTTCCAGCTACAAGAGGAAATAGGTGGGGAAGATGGTTAATGAAGGTGACGAGGGGGCTGAGGAAGAGAGGGGTGATAAAGGCGGGCGTGACGAATCGGAGGGAGAGCCGGATTTTCCCGGTTTCATGAAAACATGGACGGCTGAGGACACTGGAAAATTTTGCTACATGTTATTGAACAAAATCAAGAATTTGGAGGACCGAGTGACCGGCTTGGAGATAGTTAAGAAGGAAATTGTTACAGAGAATGGTGAGTTGAAGAACAGGTTGGAGTTAGTGGAGAGAGAAAAGCAATGATAATGACTAGGCTAGACACCAGTATCTCTGAAGGTAAAAATGCTTGGGGCATGACTAGAGACCAAGTGGTAAAAGATTTAGACAGTGTAAGGACGAATTCAGGAAGATAATGGATGAACAGAAACAGCAAGATGTTAGGATAAAGGACCAGATAAAAAGTATGGTTAAGCAAGGCATCCACGAAAACTCTCAGGCCATCCAGGAAGAAAGTCGTAGGGCTAACTGCCTCATAATATCAGGGGTGGAAGAAAAGGAGGAACTAGACTGGACAAAACGAAGAGAGAAAGATGAAGGTCGCATCAACAAGATTCTGGAATCTATTAAGGATGAGGAGGACACCTGGAAGGAGGAAATATCAGACATGTTTAGGCTGGGAAAATATACAAAGGAATACAATAGACTGGTAAAAATCGAATTTAAGTCATGAAGGACATGTGATTTAATCATGGCAGTAGCAGCTAGGCTAAAAGGGTTAGAGGGTAGGGACAAAATCTACATCAGGCGGGACATACCAGAAGAAGAGAGAAAGAAGGAGGCTGAACTAAGGAAAACCGCCAAAGAGGAAAATAGCAAGAGGACAGAACAAGAAAAGAATAAGTGTTTTTACGGAGTAAGAAAGGGGAAGATTATGAAACTTTCGGTAAAGAGAAACTAAAAGAAAAAGAGGGTAGGGAACAGACCGCCGCAGATAAGGCACTTGGAGCAGGTAATGGGGGACTAGAAAGTATAAGGATTCTATATAGCAATGTCGATGGGCTAATCTCTAAGAAATTAGAACTAACAGACTTACTCAATACTAAGAAACCAGAAATAGTATGTCTCACTGAGACAAAACTAAGAGAGGAACTTGATATAAATCTGCTAGGATGGTCTGAATACAGGATTTGGAGGAGGGACAGAAAATTTCGACATGGAGGTGGAGTGTGCATCCTTACTAGGAAAGATTTGATTGTGTCTGAGATAAAACTAGAAACTTCAACAGCAGAAGTTTTAGCACTAGAAATTGGTGGAAACGAAAAAATAGTGGTGATAGTAGCGTATGTACATCCCAAGACGAAGACATGGAGTAAGGAGGAGCATAGCCTAATGCGTAAGGAAACAATTAGTGTGCTAGAAAATATCTTAGCTTCAAAGGATGAAATAGTCATGTGTGGGGACTTTAACTGCAAGGAAGTGAATTGGGAAGAACTTGAACCCGGAACAGGTGAGGAAAGTTAGGGCTATGAATTTTTAAGTATGGCCATGGAAAATTCTATATACCAACATGTAAAAGAGTCAACAAGAGTAAGGGGAAGTGATCAACCAGCTAGATTGGACCTTCTCTTCACAAGAAGGGAGGAGGAGGTTCAAAGTATTCAGT
The DNA here is from genome assembly GCA_032716605.1 of Paralithodes platypus. NCBI lineage: Eukaryota > Metazoa > Arthropoda > Malacostraca > Decapoda > Lithodidae > Paralithodes > Paralithodes platypus. The sequence goes on along the minus strand of CM064582.1, from coordinate 48,897,258 downwards.
ACCTATGCCCACTAGGAAAAAGCGACCATGCAGTTCTCGACATAGACCTACTATTGAAGCATAATCTACCCAAGGAAAGGGAAAAGCACAAGGAAAATCACTGGATGTATTCCAGAACCGATTTCGCAGGACTACGGGATTTTTTCAAGTCACAAAATTGGGATCAGGTGTTATCTGAAAGTGAGGTAGATAAAAAACTCAAGGCATTCATGGAGATCTATGATACTGGTATAAAAACTTTTGTCCCAAAGTACATTAATAACAGAAAAAAAGGAAATCGCAAAGAATGGTATAACCGCGAATGTAGGCAAGTACAGGAAGCAAAAAACAAAGCCTGGAAAAAGATGAGAAACTGGGATTCGGAAGATAACAGGCAAAAGTATAAAGAGGAGAGAAACAAATACACAGAAATGAGGAGGAGGTCAGAGGCAAACCATGAGAAAGGGATAGTGGAGAACTATGAAAAGAATCCAAAAATGTTTTTCAAGTTTGTAAACGGCAAACGGAAGATAAAAGCCACAATCGTAAAGATTAAAAGTGGAAACAGAATCATAGAAGAGGATACAGAAATTGCGGAAGAACTAAATAGAAATTTTGCATCAGTATTTACAAAAGAAGGAGAATTCATTGCACCAGAAACCAATGAGATAGGTACAGAGGAAATGCCGGAAGTCACATTTAACAGAGCAGAGCTCATAGACGTAATGAGTAAGGTGGATCCAAACAAAGCCGCCGGACCGGACGGAGTATCAGGCTGGATTATTAAAGAAAATGCCAAGGAACTGAGTATACTGTACCATTATATGATATAATGACCAAATCATTGGACACAGGGATAGTACCTACAGATTGGAAAAGAGCAAACATTATTCCTATATTTAATGGAGGAAGCAGAGATAAACCACTGAACTATAGACCTGTATCACTATTGAGCATCCTCATGAAGATTCTGGAAGGATTAATAAGGGACAAATGGGTGAACTACCTGGAATCCAAAAGATTAATTACTGACCGACAATTTGGATTCAGAGGAGGCAGATCATGTGTAAGCAACTTGTTGAGTTTTTACTCTAGAGTAATAGACACAGTGGACCAGAGGGAAGGATGGGTAGACTGTGCCTACCTAGACTTTAAAAAGGCATTTGACAAAGTTCCACACAAGAGATTGCTGTGGAAATTAAAACATGAGGGAAAAGTAGGAGACAAACTGCTGAAATGGATGGAGAGTTACCTTAGCGGAAGACAGATGAGAACAACAGTAAGGGGGAAATCGTCAAACTGGACTCAAATTACGAGTGGAGTACCACAAGGATCTGTCCTAGCCCCAATCATGTTTCTAATATTTGTAAATGACTTACCTGAGGGACTAACAAGCTACATGAGCATGTTTGCGGACGATGCTAAGCTGCTTAAAACGATCAGAACCCAGGAGGATTACCTTGAGCTCCAAGCAGATTTACAAAAGATCCATGAATGGAGCATCAAATGGAATATGGAGTTCAATGCAGGGAAATGTAAGACTCTAGAAATGGGTAAAAGCAAGTACAGACCTAGAAAAGATTATAAACTAGGAAACAAAGTGATTCCCAAAGCAGAAAAAGAAAAAAACTTGGGGATAGAATTTAAGGATAACATGTCTCCAGAAAGCCACGTAAATAAGATAGTGAGAGAATCACTAGCACTATTGGCAAATATCAGGATGTCTTTCAATTATCTTAATAAAAACATCATGAAACAAATAATAACGTCAATAATAAGACCCAGGATGGAATATGTATCTATAGTGTGGTCCCCTCACATGAAGAAGCATATCCACAAAATTGAGAGGGTACAGAGAGCAGCTACGAGGATGATCCCAGGTTTGGAAAATTTGGAGTACCAAGAGAGGCTCGAGAGATTGAATCTACCTACACTGGAACATAGAAGGAAACGAGGACAGCAAATTCAGATATACAAATGTGTTAGAGGTATTGACAAAATCGACCAAGAAAACTTCATAGAAAGGGATGGAGGTGAGAGAACAAGAGGTCACAGCTACAAACTGAAAGTGCCTAATAGTAAATCTGATCTGAAAAGTAAAAGATTTCCTACCAACTCGATTAGTGGGTGGAACAAATTGCCAGCCGAAGTAGTGTCTGCACCATCAGTGCATAGTTTCAAAGCACGGTATGACAAACATATCTTAGGAGGCGGGAATTAACGAGCATGCTCACTCCCGCAAATACAACTAGTGTAAGTACAACTAGTGTAAGTACACCTGTATTTTTTGCTATTCTTTTCCTCCATTTTTTTAAAAGCCAGAGGACATTGACAAGTTGTTTGAAAAAAGAAAGTAGGACGTGCTTGCACTGAGTGAAACAAAGATGAAAGAAGAGGGTGAAGTGGATTTTGGAAAAGTGAAAAGTAAAAAGTAGGAGTAGGCCTACCTGAGAGAGTCTGAGCGAAAGAGGTGTCCTCAAGGCTAATGTGGGTGTGAATGCAGTTTAAGGGTGAAAGGTGGGTATTTGTGAGTGCATATGGGCCAGGAAGTGAAAGGACGGTAGAGGAGGTGGAGGGTTTTTGGAAAGATATGAGGCATTGTCTACAAGGATTTGAGGAA
>CM064582.1:48174804-48195101 GCA_032716605.1 Paralithodes platypus | reverse complement strand
GCTGTCAAAATAAGGACGCGAAAAAAAAAACTTTAAAAAACGGCGTCGATCGCGAAACCATGTAAAGAAAAACCATGACGGTTGCGGACGCTTGCATTTCATCATTGTTTTTTCCAGTCTATTTTGGACTTTGCCATTGGAGACATTTATATAGCCCCCCAGGACCCAAATTTTTTTAACTTTTTCATCATCATTTATATATGCCAGCAGGGAAGCAAAAAAAATAAGCTTAAACCGAAAAAAACTTGAACGCGAACTTTAACCGCGGGGCGGATCGACCTATGTAAAAAACAAAAACATGACGGACCGTTTTTACGGCCCGGGGACACTACCCATTTTCAAATCCGATTTAGACGATATTAAAAAAAAAGTAGCGTCAGGCCACCCCAAAAAAAACCAATGGGGCCAAATTTTCATCAATGGAATTCGGACGGGCCAACCGCCAACAAAAAAATTGGACGAACCGGTAGCCTAGCCTATCTTTTTAGAAAAAAAATTCCATAGGGGGAGTTTGCCAACAGGATTGGATTTTATAACTCAAAAGGAAAAGCGATCACATGAATAGTCTTTAGCTGACTAGGGTTTACGGTCCCAAAAAAATTTATCTGAGGGTGGGACAGGTGTAGGGGTCGGCCCTAATGTAGTTTTAGACCCGTTGTCCACACTGGAACAAAATCGGACCGAAATTTCTTGTTCTGTCGTGCCACACATAGGGTATTTCCAATAAATAACAAACTTAGTAAGAACCTAGGGGAAATGCTTCAAAATTATGAATTATGTTACCTTTACAAAGTGGAAAGGCAAGGTTAAATGTGCCCGGGTGTTGTTCTAGGCTGGCGTGTGTGGCCTATATAGGGGCCTCTTAGCGGGCTACGCCGAAAAGAAAGAAAAAGACAGAAAAAGGAATAACCAACCCGCTTGGAAAGTTTGGCGGTAATCATTTACGTAGAAAAAGGGTTAGGCATTCAAGAGAGAACTTAAAAAAATTGGAACCGGGTAAATAGCTTCCCCTAGTTTTATATACCCCTTTGAAAGGGACAGAGCCTAAAACCTAAAACCATATCCTAGTTATGGGGTGGGGGCTTGCGCCCCACGGCCCCCGGCCTGTTCCACCAATCTTCGACTTCGTTTTTTTTTTTTTTGATTGTATTTATATGTGAAAAATGTAAAATTTTTTTGAAAATTGTCGTTAACGGAAAAATACAAATCCTCCAATGCGGGAAACTAGGCCTCTTTAATGAGAATTGAAAAAAATATGGCAAAAAAGTTCTATTGGTGCCTATTTTCCCTAATAAAATGTTTTATCTCATTAAAACGCCTTGCAGTAGCGTTGTTGTAAAAAAAAAGAACCAAGAAAAAAAAAAAAGTAACAGTACCAAGTTACTTCATTTCGGTGGGGTTTTTACCCCTACGCCTGGATACAGGTAATTTAAATTCCTTTCCCAAAAATCGGCCAAACAAACCAGTTCCAGGGGGAATAGGCATAGGTGACGGGGGGATGTACGGCTGGCAGGGGTGCCAAAAGCAGGGAAATATCAAAGTTCTGGATACTTTTTTCTAAAACGTTACAGGGGCATCAAACCTGTGGCGCGGGCCGTCCAGCAGGGGGTGCGGGGGGCGCAGGGGGCCCCTGTGGATGGAAAAAAACTGGGGGGTCCGGGGGGGGGCATAAGCCCCCCGGCCGCAGCCGGGCGATTTCCTTGTAATTTCTGAAAGCTTTCAAATTTTATGCCAACAAATTTACAAAGGGGGCCCCACAAAAAATTTCATTGTAGAAAAACAAGGTATACTTGAGAAATAAAAAAAAAAATTTATTGTTTGGGGAAAGTATAGGCCTACTGAGAAAATAGGGAACTATCTTTCAATCATTCTTCCTATAGTAGCGTAATTACTACATTGAAAAAAAAACATTAACCAAACTTTTTAGTGGTTTTTGTTTTAAAAAAAACAATTAAAATTATATAATTTTTTATTAGTAATGTTTTACCGGGTACTGTATTTTAGCTTTTACCTCTCAAAAAAAACATTATTATTAAAGCATCATGATAAGGTTTAGTACAAACTATTACAGCCAGCCAGTGTGTGCTTATTTGGCAAAGGGAAAACATCAGTCTGCTGTTAGTGGGGGGAAACCAGTTTGGCAGCTATAAGGGGGCAAAACAACTGTTCACTGGAAGTCCCATAATCATGAGGGGCCACCCCAACCTCAGCCCAAGGCTCTTGAGGCCCAGGGAGGTGGCATGGTTGTTAAAAAAAAAAATATGCATCATAAATAGGTAAGAGAAAAAAAGTAAAAACAACGACAAAGAAATTCTTACCCGGGTTTTTTATTAGCAATTGGGGTGGAATTTACTTTTCAATGGGAGGGCTTTTTAACAAGTAATTACTGAATTCATGGTGATCATGCTAGGCACAGTAAACACCCGTGTTCACCCAGGTCAAGGGGTCATACCTGGTTGATGTATTTCGTAGGATTAGGCCTATATAATTTTAACATTCACAGTATTAGAAGTCAGTGATAAGGTCTATATTAAATCAGGGTGTCAAACCTCAAACCGGAGCAATATTGTTTGAAAACTTGAATTAATATGAGAAAAAAATACGGGATGGATGTAGTTACCGGGTGTACCACTACCGACATACAACATAAATCATCTATAAATACTTATAATAAAATAAATACTTATAAATCTATAATACTAGGTTAGGTTAGGTTGTTTGGTTAGGGTACCGGTAATGTATTTTTGTATCAAACAAAGGCAGTCAAATAGACGGGAACATGATGGCAACCGTCCGCGTAGTGTAAACAAGACGGGCGGTGGTACAACCAGGTAATGCCAAAAATACAAGAAATTTTACATGAAATAGCAATACCATTGTTTTGGTTATCACATCATAATGTTCTAAAGATATAAATTTAAACTATAACCCACAATTTACCTTTGTCATAGCCTATACAATAATAAAGACTAAGAAATTGACTCCGTTTTCGTTTGACGGCCTGCTCTATAATGTCTTTCAAGGTTTTGTTAATATAACCAGGCCATAACTTAAACTTAAAATTATTGCCTAATCATGAAAATTTACCAGTTTATAGTCCAGTTTACCAGAAAATACTAGTACTCACAGTCCACTGATGCTATTAACCTGTTGAAATTTAGAGCTGCACCAGTGACAAGTGCCACTTGTAACTTGTCTTTGTGATCTTGTAGAATGTAGTTACGCAGTCTCGCAGAGTCGCAGATAACCACCAATCCCAACAGGAAACAAGTGAATGCAGTTGCAGAAATTAGATGACGTAGCATAGGGTTGAATGGTTTAAGATGTGGCGAAGAGGATGAAAGCGGCAGAAATTAGATTCCAGAAATCCAGAATGCTCCCAGGAATCCTGTAAAAATGTATTCTACATGAGATTCTCTCTTTGTAAATTGTAATTATGTTATTATGGACTTATGGTACAGTAGTAACACTATGGCCCTGAGCGGCAGCCGGCCCCTCACCTCAACCCTTGAACGGTCGTCGGTCCCCCGGGCGGCCGGGCCCATGACTTACTAAAACTAATGGAAATACGCCTAACGGCCTTATTCGGCTATCCTTAGTTGGAATTATGCAAAGCTGGTACAGTAAATGATATATTTGTAACATATTATGTAGTACCAACATTGTAAAATGCTAACTGAATAAATATTAGGCTATTATTAAGATTATTGTCAATTTCGTTGGCGCTACCTATAGTCTAGGACTCTAGTCTATAGGTAGCGCCAACGAAATTGACAATAATCTTAATAATACAGTAATAATAATAGTATAGTATCCCACGGCACGGTCGGCACCGCGGCACGGCCTTCGGCCGCCACCCGCCTCCCGTCAGTGCCGTCACAGCCGTGGCCCGTGGGACAGTGAGAACCATGAGATAGCCTACAGTATATTTTTTTTTTTTGATGGCTACGGCTATGGTAGTCTTGGACTCTTGGTTACTCTTGGTAAGTTGGTAGAGAGGCAGACTACCGACCCGTGACCCGGGCCCCCTGGGCCCTGCGGGCCTGCCCCCCTGTCACTGGCTGGCGGCCTGACTGAACAGGCTGACTCCCCTCGGGCGGCGGGCCTGCCTTAAACACTCATTTGATGATTTGATTAAATTAATTAAATTAATTTCTCAAAATCTGGAGGAAAAAATATAAAAAATAAGGGTGCCTTTTCCCTATAGGCTAGCCCTGTCACTCTTTGAAATCTGGGCCCTGGGGCCGGGGGAGGCACTCGCTGCCACTGGCGGCTGGAGTCACTGCCTCACAGGACGGCAGGCAGCTATGCCTTGCCTTTTGTCTCCCTCATTCACATAGAAAAAAAATCTCTATACTAGTTAGTCAGACTCCTAGGCCTAGGCTAGTGGCTACCAATTTAATAGGCTACTTTTTCTCTCCCTCATTCACATAGTACAAAAAAAAAAAAAAAAAAAATACTAATTAACCTACCCTACTCCTAGGCCTACCAATTTAGTACCAAAAAAAGTAAAAAATATTATACACCTAGCCTAGCCTAGGCTAGGAATAGAAGTATTGATAATATTGTGTGCGGGCCGGCCCGGCCGGCACGAGTCCTCAGTCCTAGCTCCAGATGGCTCCAATAAATCCTATAGGCGCCCCTATTATAATCCACCATGACGGCAAACTGTTATTGTCATAGGCTAAGCCTAGCCAGGGTGTCGAATGATGCTGTGAAACACAAATGAACTTTCTTATATGATAAAACAAATTAATCCTAGGCCTAGCCTATGTATTTTATATTATTATTTTAAAAGTTAGACATCTAAATAGGCCAGGCCGGCCTACTGTGTTCAAAACTCAAGAGTAGCTAGTCAGTTAGCCTAGCGTAACCCTAACCTAGCCTTACAAAAAAAACAGAAGTGGTCTAGGCTAAGTTTAATATACATTCCCAGGTCATTAAACAGTTATAGTGCTTCTTATAGGCCAGAGGGCCAACTCGCCACATTTCAAAAACAGCGCTCTAGCTGGTTCCCGCTCCGTGAAATTCTTGGGAATCATCTGGCAAAAAAAAACATCCAGCTTTCGTCCTTATAGCAGCTGCACATAGGGTTGAGCGACCCTTGTTTTTTGCCATATTTATGGGTTTAATCTGGGTAGACAGAGGGGCCAACTCGCCAACGGCGCTCAGCTGAGAGCGCGGCTACGACATGGGGAATTAAATGGCCGCCCGCCCGACTACTCACAGGCGCTGTACGAGACGTGCTTCAGTAGTCACGCTCAAACCGAGTTAGAGTCAACACACGAGTGACTACCTCCGCTACTTTAAACATCAATAACTCAAAACTCTACTCGTGGCGAGTTGGCCCCTCTGGCACGGACCTCCTCATATCATATAATACACCATAGAGTAAGTTTTTAATAACTAGAAAAAAAGGTCATCTTCTAAATAATTACCATAATTGAGGACCTTTGCCGTTCCCGGGTTAAGAGTGGGCTCTGAGTCTTAGTCTACCAGAACCAGATTCCTAGCTAACCTTATTTTTTACTGTCTTTAACCTCAAATCTTCCTTGATCTTCATTAGCCTATCAATACATTATACATAGCCCCACTAGTGGGGGCAGTCCTAAGATTGTTGGATAATGGGTTATCCTAAGCCTAATACGCCTAGCCTCAGCCTAGGCTACTCGTTTCTGCTTTCAAATCATCATTATCATCATAGGCCTAGGCTAATACAAGTAGGCCTAGGCTTATCTGAAAAAATAATATGCTTGGCTACTTACAAAATCGCTGTTTGGTGCTTGCTAGAAGTCAGGTTTATCCAAAGTATCACCTTGAACTTATACCTTATATATAATGAGTTCCCCAAGATTAATATGCACAATTTTAGAATGTGTAGGGCACTCGCACTTCACATGAAGTCAATGTTATATTCCAGCCGCTTAATTCACTCTATTTTCCACAAATATATCGGTAAATAACAGCTAAACACATTTCCAAGTTTTCCACAGTTGATTGGCGGCAAGCTAATTTGACGTCATCATTGGATTATTCTCGGAAACACCACAATGGAAAACATAGCTGATATTGGTTCGTTGTTTTCCATTGATCCAACCACATATATACCCCTGAAAAACCAATAATTCATCATAAAATCGTACTAATTTATAGCTTACCTTATGCCTCAAGGTCTTGCGCTCTTTGTCAAACACATAAAATTTATATTCATTCACTATTTTTAAGAAATTAGAGACCCCATAAAATGAACACATACGAACAAATATCGTGTATTTGGCGGGGGGTTAACTGGGATCAGATCAGATCAGAAAACTAACATTCAAACTTAAATTAATATTTTACATTATTCATTTCAGTGAAATTCAGTCAATATATTAAACACATGGAGTAGTTTAGTTAATATACATAGTTTTAGATAAATACCTATTATTATCCTTTAATCTACATATTATTGAGCATTCGAGTGCCAATAAAATTACGGTAGTTGTGTTCGTCTTGACTCAGCCTTCGGCGCAATATAACATCGGAGTGTAGGGGTACATTGATTGTTTGTTTGTTTGTTTGTTTTAGCGGACTCTCCCATCCAGGAGTTCGTTCTATGAACGATGGCTGTTTCCTTATTGTAATATTTAGTAGCAGTCTCTACGTTTCCAACGTAGGGCTTATGATCTCAGCCGCTACCACAGCGGGCCGAGTTATCGGTACTCACGCGAAGTAACCAAATAATCTCTAGAGTTGAACCTCAATTCACTACTAGGCACGTTGTACACACTCCGAGACGACTAGGAAAGAAGAGATAGCGAAGGAGAGAAAGAATTGTTATAGTTACCCATTTAATCTAGCTGCTCTCCTCTGAGCCATGCTCCATGTTCTATGAGCCTGTGCCAGGACCTGCCAAAGTATCAGTCACTTCGCGCCCACCGTCGATGTCACACGCCTTTTTTGTCTGTGCTTCGCGAGTGCCTGCTTTGCATCCCCTTCGCTTCAACTATTAGTGAGTATGAGCCTTTTCAGGCTGTTGAGGTTTTAGAAGGATGTTCAGTGATGTAGGCAGCACTTTACTACGGCTTTATGGCGTGTTTATGGGTGTGCGCGTAGTGCTGGAGACGTGTTTATTTATTTGTTTTTTCGGGGTGGTTGGTCCTCAACGCCACGTAGCGGTCGTTGTGTGTCTATTCTACCCTCGCTTTTCGGGTTCATGTTCACTTTAACTACCCTTAACGTAATTTGGGGGGGGGGGGATATGCTTCCCGCGGGATGCATTGTGTTTCTTTCCCTTTGTGACTTTTTGTTTTATTTTTTTTATTTTTTCATACAGTATGACAACGTGTCGATGTTTTACAAGACTTGAGCATGAAGTTTCTCTGGATTCTGCTTTGTGTGAGCATAGGCCACATAGCCTTTATTCTATCACAAACATGCTGCTTTGGTCTCAACTGACCTATAGCCCTTCTGACTTGTTTATTAAACTTGTCCATAGTTGGTGGTCTTGTATTTCGTTCGCATGGTTCACGCTTTTGTCAGTTCCTTTTCGTTTCCCCGGGCCTACTTGACTCAAAGTAAAATGTCGAAAATGGTGAAAATGTCGGTCAAGCCCTAGGCTATCCTCCTTTTATTTTATTAATTTAACGTACTTGTGGGGCTTCTCGGGCAGTGTTTAGCTTTGTTACTAGGTTTTTTCACATAGGGATTGACGCTGCCCTAGTCTTTTCTCTTTATGTGAATTGTGTAACTAGGCTAGGCCTGTGTTTTTTAACTTGAGCTGACCGCCGTCGGTTTGGGCCACATAGTCCTGTCCTTCTGTTTTCCTCTTGTCTCTACTGACTTGCTGGTTGGTCTTCTACGCTCTTGTTAAGATTCTCATTAATTGTGTGTTTAAGCTAATCGGTTTTTGCCTTGAGCTGCCCGCCGTTGGAATGATCCACACAGGTCCTTTCCTTCTGCCTTCCTTTTGTCTCCACTGACTGGGAAGTCTCGGTCTCGTAGCTCTCGGTTAAATTCTCGTTTTTCTTACAAGTCCATGTTTCTGTTCTTCCCCTGCCTGTGGTTACTTACTAAAAAGGGGGGGGGGATGTCTGGAAACTGTACGCGATAGGGGCCCCGCTCACAGGGAGGATATGTTTGGACAAGTTGACTCGATTTTCGTGTTTACTCACGTTTTTTCGCCACACAGGCAGGGGTCTTCTGGTGTCCTCAGCTCCTTCATCTTTTTAAATCCGCCCTAGAAGCGCCTTTATCTTTTTGATGTGCCCTGTGCCTTGTCAAGGCCTAGGCCACATAGCTTTTCACTTGACTTGGTTTATGCGCCCTGTTCTGCCCCCCTCTTCTTGTACCTGGACAGGGCTTTTTGGACAACGGCTGATTGGCTGTTTTCCTATCCCTTATGTCCTGTTCCTTGTGTCCTCCTTCTGTACCTGGTTCCCGCCCTACAGGCGTCCTCCTTGTATACTGGGAGGACCCAAAGACCACCTGAAAAGTCCTAGGACTCGACCCAAAGTGGCGATGTCCTGTGTGTTTTGGATTCCCTCCCCGCCCCTATTTACACTTATAGGGTACTGTTGGGTTGCTCACACTTGACCTTTTCCTTCCAGCTGGTGCCCGCTCTACTGTCGGCTGTCCCTACGCCGCCGCCGCTTCGCCGCCTCCTCCCTCCACTCTCACAGAGGGTTCTCAGGTATTTCGAAGGGTGCCACTTTCCCCACGATTTTGGTTAGGACCTGTTCCCAGGGTTGGGCCTCGCTAAGGGGCTTGTCCCAGCCCTGGTGTTGAGGGTCTCTGGTGTGGGTGTTTTCTTTTGACTTTCCTGTTATACTTGCTACATAGCTTCTTACTGGATATTGTCTTATTGAGTCTTACATGCTGAATTGGCTCTACTGCCTCATATTGCCTGTCTCACCTCTACTGGTGGGTAATGCTTCCCCATTTTTCAGTGCTGTGATGCCGGCTCCTCCCTGCTCTCGGCCGACGTGTCAGCGGACGGCCTTGCGGGATCATCGGGAATGTTGCCTCCACACGGCCTGCTATGGGAAGGATGTTTACGATCCCCGCCGGTGTGGGTTGTGTCTCTCCGCTCTTCAACTACTCGAGACTCTCCCTACGTCGGCGGAAGGACAACGGGCCAGGACATCTCTACGCCGATCATGGGATGTCATCTCCCGTCACGTCCAACGAGTCCTGCACAGGGCTCCTTCCTTCCGTGAGGATGACGTCCGGGTGTTGTTAGGGATCCCACCTACCTCCGATGCTGCACGCCGTTCCCGCTCCCCTACTATTCGTCACTCTCGCTCTCCTCATACGGCTCGGGGCTCCCCTCCCGGGAGTTCGGGTCAGGCGGGCGGGAGGGCGCGTTCCAGGGAGCGGGCCCCCAGGCGTCATGAACGTTGTGTGCCTCCCTCTGACCTATCCATGACTTCTGGAGCTTCTGGCAAGAAGAAACGTCGCCGATCTCCGTCCCCTGCTGATCGACCCCGTCTTGCTTCTCCTCACCTCAGGATGAGCCCCCCTCCTTCGCAGCGTTCCACGGTCTTCAGGGCCAAACGCCGTCCTGCCCCGCCTGCCGAGGAGGTCGTTCTCCATCCTGCACCATCTTCGGCCACTGGTGGGGTGGAGTTTGAGCCTCTGCCTGCCTCCCTGCCTGTGAGGGGTCCCGGCCTCTTCCCTATGGCGGGCCCGGTTGTGGTGGTCCCGGCGGCGATGCCCTCCACGCCTCCTCCTCAACCTGGGGGTTCCGACGCCTCGATCCCTTGTGGCCAGCGGTCTCCTCCTCGTATCCCTGACCATTTGGAAGATGTTCTTGAGATGGAGGTTGCGGATTTTGATCGGCTGGAGGACGAGGATATGGGGGTCGACTTGTCTTCGGACGGTGCACCTGATTCGGGCCAGGAGGACCCCGACGTGGCGGCACAGTCCTCCCCACCGTCCCCTGAGTTCTCCCCGCTCACGGACCATGGGGCCCGTGGGCCCAGTGAGGCTGGTTCCCTGTCTCCTCTACAGACGTCCTTCCCTCCTGCTGCGGAGACAGAGTTACGGGCGGAGTTGGCGTCTATTCGTCTTGAGATGGCCTCCAATAAGGCAGACATCCTCTCCTCTGTCACGGCGGCCATGGAGGCAGTGGTCTCCCGGTTAGGTACTACTAACCCGGTGCCTCTGCAGACTCCGCTTGTGGCTCCTCTCCCACCTGTTGCCGACCACATCCCATCTCGGCCTGCTCTCCCGGTCGTGGTACCGTTGTCATCATCTACTTCATCACCTGCGCCTCCGACACCGCCTACGACTCCTCTCTGGCCCGTTGTTATCCCGGGCCAGGGTTTGGGGTTGTTCTCTCACCCCCTCTCCGTGCCGCCTCTCTCCGAGTTTAAGATCCCCAAAGTCAAGATGCCATCCCTGTATGGGGATTCTGTTGCTTGGAGAGCTGTGATCGCCTCCAACCCTGAGGGGGCGGTCCACCTGCCGGCCGGAGAGTGGGCTGTGCCGGAGGGCTGGGCTATCCAGGTGAATGAGAAAAACATCTTCAGGGCCATTACTCCACAGGGTCTGGTCCCTGAGGTCGATGTGAGGGTGTACCCTAACCGGCAAGACATGCGGTATTTTTCATATCATCCGTCGGTCTTGCCTTACACTGCTACCAAGCCCTGGGCTGACTACTCCCGCCAAGACCTGTCTGCGGATGTCCACTCCCTCTCTGCCATCTCAGGGACGCCGTACCTCAGGAATGTACGAGATCGGGACGGGGTCCTGATGCTCGAACTCCCGCACGTCTGTCCGGGTCCCTGGGGTGACTGGATCCGTGAAGAAGTGGAGTTTGGTCAGTCCATGGCTGAGACCTTGCCGGCCATCCCATCCATGGAATCATCTGTTCTGTCGGGCAAGCTCCTTACCTCCTCGGGCTTCCCTCTGCCTGTGTGGGAGTGGCTCAATGCTCCCAAACTGTCGGTGGGCCCCCTTCCGTGTTCCTTTTTCACGGCACCGGAGAAGGCACCACTGAACCGGGACTTTAAGTTCCGTCAGCGAGCGGCGCGCCAACTTTCAACTCTTCTTGCTCAGTTGGAACTGGCGCGGGTTCACCTCCGCCTTATTGAGTCGCTGGAATCGGCTGATCATCGCCAAGGTTTTGAGCATGTCCGACGGGTCACCCTGCAGCTTGCCCTCAACCCTGTTCAGGACATCCGCCACTCCCTCCATGAAGCCACTCGTTGCCGTCAACAACTTCGGGTGGCTTTCTGTAAGAAGGCCCCTGCCGACGTCCGCAACCGCCTCCTACTGACTGACCTTCTGACCCCTGGACTGTACCCTGAGGAGGCTTGGCAAGGGGCTTTCTTACTGGCGCAGAGTGACACATACTCTGCTCAACGGAAGGTGGTGGCGAAGCCCACTTCATCCTCCTCCACCCGCGGACGCGGGGACAGGTCTGTCGCCGGCAGAGGGCGCCAGGCTAGAGGTGTGGCCAGGGGACTGGCTCACAGGGGGCGTGGTGTACCCGCCTTCCGTGGTCGTCGGTCCCCGGATCGCCGTCCCCGTCAAGAGGGGATGCGGCGCTGGCAGGTGCAGGGCCCCAGTTGCCAGACACAGCCTGGAGGGGGATAGGCCGGAGCGCGAGGCTCGTCCATCGTTTCGGCGGGGTGGGGGGACATCTGGAGGAGGACGTGGTGGCTCTAGCTCCCACTACGATAAGTCCAAGAGGGGCTCCGCGCCAAAAAACGCGTAGTTCCTGCTGGCCAGTCCCCTCTTCCCTCGCCCGACCATCTCGTCGAAGCGGTGATGGGCCTGACACAAGGCGCCCGCACCGGCTTCTTCCGCCCCCACTACCGGCAATGGCCCCGCTGGTCGTGGGCGCGTCGGGTGGTCAAGAAGGGTCTGACTTGGAGGTGGAGGTCCAGGCCTCCTCTCAGGTGCCCTCCCCGACAGCGACCAGTGTCTCAGGAAGTGGCCCAAGTGATCATGTCCATGCACGAGGAAGGCGTTATCAAGGAATTATCTTCTACACAAAAGGTATTTCTGTCTCATGTGTTTCTGGTCCCAAAGAAGGACTGCGCTGCTATGAGGCCGGTGGTAGATGTCTCAGTCCTCAACTCTCACATTGTGAACACCCGTTTCCGCATGCTCACCATCAACCAGGTATGCCTGGCACTCAAGCCCTTGTCTTGGGTGGTCACCCTGGATCTGAAGGATGCTTATTGGCATGTGCCGATGGCTCCTCGGTTCCAGGGCTGCCTAGCACTGCAGTCGGATCAACGGGTGTTCCAATTCACCAGAGTACCATTCGGCCTCAACATTGCACCGCGGGTCTTCACCAAACTGGTGAAGCAGGCTCTGACCCCTTGCTCTTACAAGGGATTCAGATCCTGTTTTACCTGGACGATTGGCTCATCTCCGCAGACTCTCTCACACACTGTGTACAAGACACGCTCACTGTAGTCAGACATATCACAAACCTGGGGTTCAAACTAAACATTCCCAAGTCCTGCCTCTCACCGTCACGAGAAGTGACGTGGGTGGGCTTGCACTGGGATCTCCAAAGCGCCACCGTTTCCCAGAGTCGAGTGAATGCGGCGAAACTTCGAAGGAAGCTCTTTGTCGTGTTGCACTCGATCTCGATAACACGAAAAATCTGGGACTCCCTACTAGGGTCTTTGAATTGGGCGTCTCTGACCGTGCCCTTGGGCCGGCTCCGACTAAAACGCCTCATTCAGCTGGGCAACAGGCACTTCCCTATCTCGCCCCCTTACCGTTTGTGGACGGTACCGCGCTCAATACATCTGAGACTGACACACTGGGTCGCTCGGGGTACGCTCTCTGCGGCTGTGCCCTGGACTGCTCCTCCGCCGACCATCTGGGTAGACACAGATGCGTCGAGCGAGGTGGGGTGGGGCTATCAATCAGACATGGGACATCAAAACCACGGCAGGTGGTCGGGGCTCTCACACTTCCACATCAATGCCCTGGAACTGTTGGTACCGTTGTTCTTCCTGCGGGATCACGGACTGGCCCTCACAAGCAAGTCGGTGGCCTTCAGGATGGACAACATGTCCGCGGTTCATTGTATCCAAAATCAGGGCTCCTCCAGGTCTGTTGTGCTCCAAGACCTGGCGGAGAAATTGTTTTATCTGGCCGATCATTACAGCATCACCCTGCATGCGACTTACCTGCCCGGGACGGCCAATCTTTGGGCGGATGCTTTGTCGAGAGGACAGAGCACCAAGGTAGAATGGTCATTAAGACAAAGCGTTTTCGACGCCCTCGCAGCCTCCTGGGGCTATCCGCAGGTGGACTTGTTCGCCTCCTCCAGGACGAACAAGCTGCCGGACTACCTCACCCGCTGGACTTGTACTCAGGCGGGGGGGCCGGATGCCTTCAGCGAGGACTGGAGCAGGTGGCAGTCGATTTACGCTTTTCCACCGCCCGACGCACTGCTTATGTGCAAAGTCCTACACAGGCTGAGAGAGTACCGTGGCAAGGTTTGGTTAATCGCGCCCCTCTGGCCGGCCCAAGCCTGGTACGCTCAGCTGAAGCGATGGTGCCCGAGTCCCGTTCCCCTGTCTGTCTCAGACTTCCACTTGGGACAGATTGGAGACCTAGGGACCTCGTTGGCATTCGCATCGTGGATGTTTGTGAGGCAGGGTGGTTACCGAAATATGGACATTGCTTGACTGATATGCTTAATCAGCACTGGACTAAGGCTACTTGGAAGACTTACGAGTCTCATTGGAATACTTTCACTAAATGGATCAATGACACCGAACAAACAGTTCCGTCGGTTGCGTTAGTCTTCCATTACCTTAATCACTTGTTTGCGACACGTACATACATGTACAACACCATTAAGAACCACCTGTCCGCTATTAGGGAGCCTTTTGAGACCTTGACGGGGCTGGTGCTCCCTCACAAGGAGCTGTCTTTTTTCATGAAAGCCTGCTTTAGGCTCAGACCGCCCCCACGCCAGATACCGCCTCAATGGTCTCTGGCGAAGGCTCTCAGGCTCCTTACCTCACCCATCTACACCACTAACCCTACACCTGTTCATCTGCTTGATAAAACTTTGTTTCTTTTAGCGTTGGCTACAGGAGAGAGGGTCTCGGAGTTGGCTGCCATGTCGAGGGCCCCGAATTGCATGAGTTTTTCGCCTTCCTTGGGGTCAGTCACTTTGGCCCCTTCCGTTCATTTTGTGGCCAAGAATGAACGTGAGGCGCACATTTTTAAGCCGTTTACTGTACCAGCTTTAAAATGTGGGAGCACGCATCATCCGCTATGCCCGGTAAGAGCCTTGCATACGTATGTACGTGCCGCTGTGCCGACGTCGGGGACGGCGCTCTGGTTGGCCCCTAAGACGGACACGGTTAGGCAAACGTGCTGTGGGACTTCATTTACGCCATGTCATTACTGCGAGTAATCCCCTTACGAAGGGCTCCGCTCATGATGTCCGCTCTTATGCAGCGACTGTGAGGTTTCTCAACAATTCCTCACTTTCGGATATAGCCGACACAGGGTTATGGTCCTCCCACAGCACTTTTGTCTCATCGTACCTGTCCATGTCCACTGCCAGGCCAGGTGTGCCTTGTGTTGCGTTAGGCCAATGTGTCACGTGATTCATCTCCATCCTGTGTCTCTTCTCATCCCATACTGTATTTTCTTCCTTTCCCTACACGGGGGGGGGGGGGGGGGTCATTTTGTATGATTGTACAATGCCTTTCTCTCTTTCATTTTACATGTATGTCATCCCTGTTTAGTATTAAGGTTATCTCTCTTACTTCTTTACGTATAGACTCTACTGTCTAGGGGTTATTTGTTTGGTATGTCTATGCCTCATACCCGGTTTTTGTAATTAAAGAGTGTCCTTGGAGATCTTCCGCCTACTGTGCCTTTCCTTCAGATTTTTGTCTTCATGTACAACTTGCCTTCATTCTTCCCATATTGGTGTGCCATTCTCCGGTCGACATGACCTTATTCCTTAGCCTGCTGCGGCACTTTTAAGACCCTAGACTGATACTGGTAACATGTACTTCCTAAATATGCACCGTACTGTTACGCTCTTTTTCTGATAATAAACTGATTTGTTTATTTGTGTCTTTTCTTGGTCCTCTGCTTGTGCTACGGCTTGGGGTTTATGGTTTATTGGATGTCCGCCTCCAATTTGGGATTCAAGCCCTACGTTGGAAACGTAGAGACTGCTACTAAATTGGGAGGTTTGACGACCTCCCTTATAACCAAATAAGGAAAACCTCTTATTTGGTAGCAGTCTCGGAGTATCCAACGACAGAGTATCCCGCCCTCATGCCGATCCCCTGCCCATCCAATCTAAACTGATTACTTGATACCTCGATACTTTGGCAGGTCCTGGCACAGGCTCATAGAACATGGAGCATGGCTCAGAGGAGAGCAGCTAGATTAAATGGGTAACTATAACAATTCTTTCTCTCCTTCGCTATCTCTTCTTTCCTAGTCGTCTCGGAGTGTGTACAACGTGCCTAGTAGTGAATTGAGGTGCAACTCTAGAGATTATTTGGTTACTTCACGTGAGTACCGATAAATCGGCCCGCTGTGGTAGCGGCTGAGATCATAAGCCCTACGTTGGATACTCCGAGACTGCTACCAAATAAGAGGTTATCCTTATTTGGTTATAAGGGAGGTCGTCAAACCTCCCAATACATTTGTTATATTGGTGCTAAAGTCAGTCACCACTCACCTCATCCGAACCGAACAAGTTGTGTTTTCACAGTGTAAACAAATAGCTCTCATGACTCGAGCTCTGGATTTATCCGTCTATATTTACATTAGTAGCTGCATTTGGACTTCAATACAGGTGATATATAATAGTTCTAAGATCATAGCCAATGTAGAGTACAGTGTAGAGCAAAGCAACTATCGTTTGATGAGTTTAATGTAGAAATAGAATGGCAGGTTTAGCGGGGCTCCCGGCCGCCCCGGGACAGTCAGGCTCGCAGCCAATTTCAGTATCAATATTTTTTCAGATGTTAGGTTCGGGATCACAAAGAAAATGGGCGAATTTTGGCACACTGGCGGCTTGGGCTTGACTAGGCTAGGCCTAACCTGCAGATTTAGGGATTTAGGCCTACCCTTGTTTTATATGAGCAATTTTGAAATTACCGCGTTCATACTTTAACCCACTGAGCCCCAGCGACGCAAACAGTGCGTCGGCAATGTATGTAACGCTGAATCCCAGGACGCATAGGCTATGTTGCGTCTGGGCTTAATTACTCCGGTCCTATGGCACCTAGAGGGCTCAGATTTGTATGGGAACTGTGTAGCCCAAGTATCCCACGCAACAATGCCGATGGTTGAAAACGGTCAATATTTACGAGTCGCACCACAGCTGGGATCTCATTTCTAATGGTAGTTTTGGTTTCCTATCATTCTATGCTTCATTGCTAGCCTATATACTTTTTATCCACCGGAATTTTTTTTTCTTGTTTTTCTTTTTTTTTTCTTTTTTTTTGGCTAGCATTAACCTAACCAAAAAACCTAACCTAACCTAAATGTATTTGGGGGCTATTAGGTTAGGTTAGGTTAGGTTAGGTTAGGTTAGGTTAGGTTTTTTGGTTAGGTTAGGCCCCTAGGCCCTAGCCTAGCCTAATGCTAAAAAAAAAAAATAGGCCCTAGCCTAAAGCCATGAAAAAAAAAAAATTCCGGTGGATAAAAAGTAGCCTATAACCTAGCAATGAAGCATAGAATGATAGGAACCCAAAACTACCATTAGAAATGAGATCCCAGCTCTGGTGCGACTCGTAAATATTGACCTTGAAAACTCTCAAAGTCAAACCTTGTGCGCGTGAGCGCGCAAAAACCTGTTTTTGCCTACCCATTTCCCCTCTTGTAATTCCGACTTTCGGGCGCACCGTAGGACCCCTAAATGACCTAGGAGATCGTTTTTTTATGGGTTTTCCTTCATTTCTAACCCATTCCTGGTGTTTGCTGAAAAAAAAAAAAAAAAAATTACAACCTTATGGTCCTGGGTGGTAGCCTACATTTGATGGTCAATTTAAAGATGATGTAATTAAATTGCTAAAAAATAGTTTCGATTGTTTTTATGTAGTTTAGAGTTGTGTAAGGGTGTTTTGATGTATGAAAATAGGCGTAAATGCATATTTACCCATTAAACAACAATCTAAAAACACGTCCCTTCACTCGCAAAAAATAACTATTTGGCCATAACCGTTTGCCGTTGGATACAAAATATGTAGAGGGCGGGGGGGATCCCCCCCCTCACCCCCCCAAGATTGATTGAAATTGTCATATATTTAAACAGTAGGGGGCAAAAACCAAATTTTCCCCAACGCTTCTTCTTCTTCTTCTTCTTCGCGGCGGATGTAAACAAAGCCACCCGCCTCTTGCGACGTAGGCGATATAGAGGATATTTTGTTTTGGTAATTTTCTTGAAAAGACTCACAGCCTTATTTGAGAGTTTTTTTGGCCAATTTTTTTTGGCAATGGTAGTTTTGATGCTATTAGTTATAATTCCACTGTGGGAGAAACCCTATATAACCCCATTATCCAACAATCTTAAGATAACTCCCCCCGATAGTGGGGAGGGCTATGAAGATCAGGGAAAATGTGGGGTTAAAGTAATATAGTAAAATAATGAAGAATAGGAATGTGTGAAATGCCAAAAATGCCACTTTTCCAAAATCCAAGCCAAGTTTTGTCGAAACTTGGCTCAGATTTTCAATAATTTCAGAGACTCAAAAGAGCTTTTTCTAAAAATCCGAGCCAAGTTTTGTCGAAAGTTGGCTCGGATTTTGCATAATTTCAGACACTGAAAAGAGCATTTTCTAAAAATCCGAGCCAAGTTTTGTCGAAAGTTGGCTCGGATTTTCAATAATTTCAGAGACTCGAAAGAGCATTTTCTAAAAATCCGAGCCAAGTTTTGTCGAAACTTGGCTCGGATTTTGCATAATTTCAGACACTCAAAAGAGCATTTTCTAAAAATCCGAGCCAAGTTTTGTCGAAAGTTGGCTCGGATTGTCCATAATTTCAGAGACTCAAAAGAGCATTTTCTAAAAATCCGAGCCAAGTTGTGTCCAAAGTTGGCTCGGAGTTTCCATAATTTCATAGACACAAAGGTAACTTTGAAAATATGCAAGCAAAGTTTTGTCCAAAGTTGGCTCGGATTTTGCATTAATATCAGAGACACAAAGGGTCACTTTTTATGGTAACATTCAAGGAGATTACACCAGGACTCTTCTTCCCTCTGACCAGATATAGGCTATCCTAGTGTTTACTATCGTATACCCCTTTGAAAGGACATTAGCCTAACCTAACAACCTTACCTAACCTAACCTAGTATTATGGGTGCCTAGGCTAAAGCCCTTTGAAAGGACATTAGCCTAACCTAACAACCTTACCTAACCTAACCTAGTATTATGGGTGCCTATACCCCTTTGAAAGGACATTAGCCTAACCTAACAACCTTACCTAACCTAACCTAGTATTATGAGTGGGGGCTGCCGCCCCCACACCCCCGCTATTTGACATCTTTAGACAGATTTTTGGTGTATTAATACCAGTCAACTAACGTACTGAGGCCAACATCGCACTGAAGGACTACATCTTGATAAGGTAATTTGTTTATGCAGAACCAATACACAATATTGAGGACTTTGGGAATGGGGATGTGGGCATTTTCAAAGAATGTGTCTTTCACAGAACTAACATTATACCTACATCGTGATTTCCTGAGTGCATGGTGAACGTATTCTTTATTCCGTTTGTCACATCTAAACTTCTTTTGTTGTCTATTTTCACTCACTTGCAATTCACTGCCACATGTACTACACTTACCAGTTGCCAAGACTAACTTATGCTGAACAAGAAAATCCCATGTAGCTTCCTTGGTTCGCAAAATGTCCCCCAATTTCTGACAGGAGAGACTACAACCTGCACAAGCGGCCATGACAGTTACAAATCTGCCGGGCTGTTTGACGTTTCTGTCAGCTGAGAGAAGGAATGGCAACAATATGCGCCGATTCGTGCGCAAGAGCAAATATATGTAATAATACTAAAACTACAAGGGAAATGGGAAAGAAAAATGCCAGAAAGGATTGAACAAATACCGGGAAAACTATGAAACATAAATACAAGCACAATGTAATGTTGCAAATGTGTATATTAGACATACAGTAACATCTTTGTAGAACATAACACTTTACCGTAGCGAGTGTACTCCATTGCGAACACATCCGTAGCGGAGCTCTCAAGATTGCGGGAGTGAAGAAGAAGAGTTTGTTTACGCGCGGGACTCTATTTTTATCGACGACATAATCGAGTTACAAAACTTATCAAAACTATTCTACCACAACAGAATCTATGTGAGTATATTATAAGGATTCCATAGAGCTTAACTTTCCTTAATAAATTATGTATAATAACGCTGCGAGTCTATTCGGGATAATTATCTTTGTTTTTTTTCAAGATCAGTAATACATTTTTACGCGCATTTAGACACATATAGGAATGAAATACATGGTATAAGAAACCTGTAGGCCACGATAAAATCGATGTATGAATTTAAAGCTGGCTGAAAGTTGTTGGATATTGGATTTGGACATTGGACATTCGGATGTAAACAAAGCGACGAATCTCAAGCGATCTTGAACGAAGCAAGCTGGTTTGCTTAGATACGTTTAGTATGATCAATACGTATATTATTTATGTTGTATTTAATATTTATTGGCAAATCTATTATCACACAATTAAAATTCATATTATAAGTAATGTTAACCAGAAAATACATAATTTTATATACCGGTAGCCTATTGTTATGGAATAACAAGCCATAGTAAATACCGATGATCCCGAAATTCCTGAATATCCAATAGAATCCTGAAAACTGTTGGATATTGGACTTTGGACATTGGACATTGGACATTCAAACATTACTGGATAGTGAATAACCTATTGAATATCCAATCAAACCCTGAAAACTGTTGGATATTGGACTTTGGACATTCAAACATTACTAGATATTGATTAGGCTAGCCTAGAGTTGAATATCCAATAAAAACCTGAAAACTGTTGGATATTGGACTTTGGACATTGGACTTTGGACATTCAAACATTACTAGATATTGATTAGCCTAGAGTTGAATATCCAATACAAAACTGAAAGCTGTTGGATATTGGACTTTGGACATTGGACTTTGGACATTCAAACTGAACAACAACAAAAAATATTAAACTACTAGATATGGACTTTGGACATAGGACTTTGGACATTCAAACTGAAAAAAATAATAATAATTTCAGTTTGAATGTCCAAAGTCCATATCTAGTAGTTTAATATTTTT
>CM064582.1:48169804-48172304 GCA_032716605.1 Paralithodes platypus | reverse complement strand
CCAGCTTGCTTCGTTCAAGATCGCTTGAGATTCGTCGCTTTGTTTACATCCGAATGTCCAAAGTCCAATATCCAACAACTTTCAGCCAGCTTGAATTTAATTACATCATCTTTATATTGTCCCATTTATTATTAACTAGCTGGGGTTGAGTGGGTTAATGAAATACTTTATATTGAATCTTACCTTGCTATTAATTGGGTGCAAGCAATCAAGGAGTTAATAGTTGTACATATCGAACCCTGTAATTGTTATTGTTGACATTGTTGCCAACTCACGCAAGCTGCATTAGTCACGTCGAGGCGTGTTTTTCATCGGAAATCAGTCCTGATTCTTGAAATGCTGCGTGGGAAGACCCAATAAACCCTGCCACAGATCACCGTAGGGAGATAATCACAGGAGGGGATCCCTGCCTATTGTAGAAGCAGCTATATTTATTCAATTGCCTGGAATTACTAATCACGATTCTATTACGATGTAGTTTTACTTACTTTCATTTAATTAGGATAGATTTGCTGATGCCTTTAGAGTATCTGATACGTTGACAAAGCCCCTGGATCAAACAATATACCTTGAAGGATGTTAACCTCTCCGCTGCGCAACCCCTGTAGTATACACCATACCGCTGTGCGTAGGTATTTTCATTCTTTCCTCACTAAAATCGTTAATTTACCATAAATATAAATAATACTTATCCATATGCGCCTATTTTAGATTAAATATGACGATAGTAACATGTTACAACAATAAAACAAGTGGGAATATAATTTGTATGGTCAAAATCACGAATTGAAAGCGAGCGTTTCATTCATCAAGAGTGAGCCAGCCGGCTTCACATCCTCGAGGCCTGGAGAGAGACTGAGGCCTCTATCTCTATCTCTCGCTCTTTCCCACGCATATAGACACACGTCAGATGACCACACCCTGCAACCGGCTTTCTAATGTTAGCAAGAAAATATACCAAAGAATAAGGGAATAACAGGAAAATAGGTGATAATTGAAGGAGTGGGGGGAAGGGGGGAAGGAGGGGATGTGGAGGAGTGATACGAGGCATGGCCAAGGGGAAAAAAAAAGAAAAAAAGTTTCAAGTGCTACTGGGGCCTTTAAAACAAAAATAGGCCTAGGATCTTAACCTCTGAAGTGCATATGGGGGTATGAAACACCTCTGCCTGTGTGCACGTATTTGAGCTGTTTCCATTACTAAAATATTTATTTTACCATAAATAGCATTAATACTTCTCCATATGCGCCTATTATAGGTTGATTATAAAGGTATTAACTCCCTCCGACATATTATGTTCCAATAAGTCCAAGTTGGCGCTTGACAAGTATTTTGGGTCTTGAATTTGGCTCATGAGTGTTGTCGAAGCCTTACATTTTTCGCGATTTCCATCCACCAGAATGCTGTTTATTGTGATGTATCATATATCAATGGAAAGAGGAATATTTATAGTACATGATAAAATAAAAAAAAATGTAAATAAATTGAAATATGAAAGTGTAAATGAGTCCGGAATACAATTATTTCCCATGCAATTGTCTTCACACCGTCCTAGCTCTAAATTGTGAGTGATGACCATATATTTTTTTTCCTCAAATAATAGTATTTTTTCTCCTCTTTCCAAATCTGAAAACAGAAATTGTTTATCTTCAATAGTTCTCAAGCAGTGACCGAAAACAAAAAATATATGATTTTGATTTATATGGTTTATAACATTTTCAATTTATTTCGTTGCTACGAAGTGTATGGTTTTAAATTTAGGCTGTATAAATACGGCAAATAATGCTGATGAGTATAAAACAAACTAGAAGTTCCTAGGACAAATACTTTTTGCGCTATGAATATTTGAAATGAAGAGCCAAAATGCGAATATTTACGCTTCACCCATCTCTGTTCCGGCGATGCTAGCCGGGTTCCGAGCTGTTCCCCACCTCGTGGTTGCGTTATTTGCTCGGATACGTATATAACTGTATATATCACCGGAATCGGAAAATTGTGCTCTTTCCAATGGTGAAAACAAAAATAATATAGCATAATTGGTTCGCGAGCTATGCACAATTGTTTCCATGCAGTGACCGAAAAAAAAAAAAATCTGATTTTGATTGATATGGTTTATAACATTTTCGATTTATTTCGTTGCTACGAAGTGTATGGTTTTAAATTTAGGCTGAATGAATACGGCAAATAATGCTAATGAGTATAAAATAAACTAGAAGTTCCTAGGACAAATACTTTTTGCGCTATGAATATTTGAAATGAAGAGCCAAAATGCGAATATTTACGCTTCACCCGTCTCTGTTCCGGCGATGCTAGCCGGGTTCCGAGCTGTTCCCCACCTCGTGGTTGCGTTATTTGGTCGGATACGTATATAACTGTATATATCACCGGAATCGGAAAATTGTGCTCTTTCCAATGGTGAAAACAAAAATAATATAGAGTAATTGGTTCGTGAGCTATGCGCAATTGTTTCCATGCATTGTTATTGTTATGAAAATATATGAG
>CM064582.1:48047304-48167304 GCA_032716605.1 Paralithodes platypus | reverse complement strand
CACACGTAAATGGGCTCCTCAGTGTGTTTAATGGAGACGCGTGTGGAAATAGCTACCGAAGGTACGGGGGCGCCTGGCGTTCCTCGTATGTGTTTTTCATTTCTTTCTCTTTTCATATTCTTTTTTCCTGTTAGTCTGGGCATAGTTTAGTTTTTTTTTTTAGCCTAGCTTGTTTCTCATTCAGGATTTGCTATGCCCTATGAGTTTTCATATTTTCATAGCCTAGGTGTACAGTTGGTTCACAATCTGAGATTTCGTGGTGGCGGTGCTGTTTGTAGGGTTTGTGTCGGCCGCATTATTAGCGTTATTCCCGAGTCCCCCCCTTACGAGCCTTCACTGTGTCTCCAGGGCCTGGGCGCTTGGTGGTTCGTGATATCCAGGGGTACCCTACGGGGGCCTCTCCCTCACAACCACAGGGTTTTTCGCCCCTGACACATTCTCTCCTCACGGCTAGGCCTCCCTTTTTCTCGCCAGTTTCATTTACTGGTTTTTGTGTTCCCTTACTGTTTTCACCTCCATCCTTTCATTCCCTTTTGCCCAATCCTGGGGTACCCTACGGGGGCCCCTGTTTGTGCCGAACCACCCTTCCTGCCACTTCTCCTCATGGGCTTTGCTCTATCTCTGTGGGTGGGGTGGTTCCTGGGGGATGTGCCTCCTCTCCCCTGGTGTGTCTTCCTTGCCTCTCCCTTGACCGGTTGAGTCAGGATATTCAAGGAAGACACTGCTCAGCTTGATGGCCATCGTCGCTTGGAGTCATAAGGAGTTGACGCTTTTTTCTGGGCCTGTGTTGGTATTACCTAGACGCTCCTCTCGCTTTTTCGGCGCCGGACCATCTCGGCCCGGTCCCGCAAATTTGCGGATGTGCCCGATTCGGTCCACGGACGATTCGGCTACCCGCAAATTTGCGGAGATCGCTGGGGGGTCTCGCGGTGAGGCGGGAGGGTTGTGTCGGTACGGTTATGCCTCCATTGGCCCGCAAATTTGCGGTTATAGTTGGCTTTCCCGGTGACCCTTTTTTGTGTCATCTTGTTGCCTGGTACTATATTGGTGTATGCACTTGCCTGGTGTTATGGACCCTGCATGTGAGGTGTTGAGTGGTGGTTAACACTTTCTCCATCTTTGCAGGTTTCTGCTTGTGCTCTTCCGCCTCACCCGCCCTCCTCACCTCCATCGGTGCTCCCGGTTTAGAGTGAGTACGACTTCCAGTTTGCGTGTGTGTTCCTGTTTACCCATGCTCATTCCCTGGTTTTTATTGGACATTATCTTCACTTACTCCGTCTACGTGCTGCTTATGGTGTGTGTTCTTCCCTTGCAGGTGGGATGCCTTGCTTTCGCCAGGGCTGTGGCTCCCCGTGTTTGGACTGCCACAGGTCCTGCTTGCGACATTCGCAATGTGTGTCCTCTACGGCCTACCTCCCGGCTTTGTGTGGGCCGTGTATGGACCTGGTGGATGTGGTGGACCATCACCCTGGTTCCTCTGACGCGGCGGTGGCCTCTGCATCCCTTCAGTCTGTGTGGGCGGTGGTCTCCCACCACATCAGGACTGTGGGCCACCGTTCCCCGGCCTTTGTTGACGACCGGATCCGCGTCGCCCTGGGCATCCCTGACCCGTCTGGGGGCCGTTTACCTGGCCCTCTCCCTGCTCGGGCCCTCCTCCCTGGGTCCCGTGGTCGGTCGTCGCATCGTCGGGTGGATCCCCAGCTCCGTCCACGCTCTCGCTCTCCTCGCCGCTCGTCCTCTACTGCCCCTCCTCGTCCGCCTGCTCACCTTGACTCCGCCGTTCGCCCCTCGTCATGGTTCTCGCCCTGAGGCCGGGTTTAGCGTCTCTGCCCCTGTACGCCCTCCCCTGGCCTCTCCGGATAGGGGCTCTACTACCTTCCGCCCGCTTCCCCTGCACAAAAGACGTCCTCTTCATTTGTCCACTACTCGCGCGGATGTTCATGCTGTAGCTGGCCCTCTGCTCCCTCCTTCTACTCTGTCCAGGAGGGTCCGCCAGGATGTAGTTGCTTCTCCTCCTACTTCTCCTGCTTCAGTGCCTCTTCTTCCTTCTCGGTCTCGTCCCAAGGTGGAGGTTCCTCCCTCCTCCGCCTCGGTGTCGGGCCGCCCTGTTCTCTCAGCCCCGGGGATCCTTGCTCTGTTTCCCCCCGCGGCTCCTTCTGACCTCCTTTCACCCCGCCAGCCTTCCCCCTCCCGTCATCCTGCTCCTCTTCCTTCTTCTATTCCTGATCTTCGCTTGCCGGCTCCCCGTGAGGGTACCCCGCCGCTTGACCCGGTGGAGTATAGCGAGGTTTCGGGGTCCCCTTTCTCGGGGGCTGACGTGTCGCTGGAAGAGGGGGATGGTGATGTTTCCCCCTCGGGCGTTAGTGATCGGGAACGAGACCCTCAGGACCGTCACGGCCGTCGTCGCTCGCCTTCTTTGGGCCGCGACGCTGCTGTTTCATGTCGGGTCTCGCTCTCGCTCACGCTCGCCCCTGCGGGCCGAACTATCTTCGAGGGGGTCGCCTCTCTCGGATCGATTTTCGGCTATGCAGGGGTGGGTTGTGTCTCACTTCGACGCGCGCTTGGAGGCGATGCAAGAATCCCTCTTATCGCGCTTCTTGGCGGTGACACAACCTCAGCGCCTCACCCAACCTGCCCCTGCTTTGGTCCCCCTCCCCTCTGCGGTGGACCACATTCCTTCTCGCCCTGCTTCTCCGCCTGCCCGGTCGTCGGCTAGTACTGCTCCTGCCCTGGCTCAGGTGGTTGCCCCTACTGTCTCACATGCGGGGGTCCTCCGTCTGCTAGGGCAGGGTCCGCGCTTGCCCCCCATCCAAAAGGCCAAGGTCCCGTCGCGGACTATGCCGCTCCTCTATGGCTCCTTGGCTGTTTGGAAGGGGGTGCAGGCCTCCCACCCGGAGCGTGCTACCGACTTCCCGTCAGGTGAGAGGGCCCTACCTTTGGACTGGTCGGTCCAAATCAATGACAAAATGCAGTTCAGGGCGATCAGGGTGGATGGTCAGGTGGCCGACGTGGAGGTGCGGGCGTACCCGACGAGGACTGACCTTCAGTACTTCTCGGTGAAGCCCAAGCCCCCGTCTGCTCCTCGGACTAAGCTCTGGTCAGACTTCAGCCGCCAGGACATCCTTCAGGATGTTCAGTCCCTGGCTGTGTTAACGGGACTGTCCTCCTATGGGACAGGTTTGTGCGACGACGGTAAGCCTGGCTTGTGCTCGATAACCCTCTCCCATTGGAGGCCTGGTTTGCTGAGGCCTTAGACTTTGCCAACCGTTCCGTCGACAGATCTATTTCAGTCCCTCCCCCAGAGTCGTCACTGCTTTTGCCTCCTCTGGTATCTGTCGGCGGATTGGATGGCAAGTTCTGGTCCTGGATTAGCGCTCCCAAACTTGAAATTTGTGCTATTGCTAACCCGTTCTTCTCCCACCCAGATAAGTCCTCTGTCGACAGGGATTTTACCTTGCGGCAGAGGGTGGCGAACTTATTGTCTTGTCTTTTAGGTTCCCTCCAGACGTCTGTTCACCACCTGCGACTTATCGAGGCGACTGCACCTGGCGATCTTCGCGAGGGCTTGGACCACATTCGGCGGACCCACCTTCAGCTCGCGGTGTCTTTGGTTCCCGAGCTGAAGGCGGTTTTGTGCGAGGCCACTCGACAACGCCAGACGGTAAGGTCCTCGTTCTGCCGGAAGGCCCCTTTGGATATTCGTCAGGGTCTATTATACTCTGAGCTATATACATCGGGGCTTTTTGCGCAGGATGCTTGGGAACGCTACGCTTCTCTGTCTGCGGACCCTGCTTACGACACGCAAAGACGCGCTGTGTCGCGACCGGGGTCTTCGCAGTCCCGTCCTTCTGCCGGTCCCCTTCGGGGTGCTGCCGCCACTGCTGCCGCCAAGAAAGGGCGCAGGAAAGGGAAGTTGCCGGCCAGAGCGTCGGTTCCGCCTCGCACTTCTGCTCCTGCTCCCTTTCATCCCCGCCGAGAAGGGGCTGGCCAGCCTTCCACTTCCGGCCGCACTTCGACGGGGTCTGACACACGACGGACAGGGGATGGGGTGACCCGCCCTTTTCGGCGAGGTGGGGGGGGTAGGGGTGGTCAACGTGGATCTTATGACCGCAGGGACCGTACCGGGGGACCCTCCACGTCAAAAAATGTGTAGGTTCTCCAGGTCGGTCTCCTCCTTGTTCTCCTTCTCGCCTCGCAGAAAGGGTCGCTCACCTCATCTCGGGGGCTCCCACAGGTTATTTTCGCCCTTGCGCCCTTCGGTGGCCACGAGGGACGTGGGGGCGGAAGATTGCACGGAGGGGTCTAACCTGGAGATGGAAGTCCAGACCCCCACTCAGCTCTTGTCAACGAAGCCGGCCTGTCTCTTCGGAGGTGGCCGCCGTGATTACATCCATGCACGAGCAGGGAATCGTCAAGGAGGTGAAAGCCGGTCTACCGGTTTTCCTCTCCCGTGTTTTTCTGGTACCAAAGAAGGACTGCGACGCGATGCGACCGGTGGTGGATCTGTCGGCCCTCAACGGGCACATCGTGAACACACGGTTTCGGATGCTGACGGTGCACCAGGTACGACTGGCCCTGCGACCTCTGTCGTGGGTAGTGTCGCTGGACCTCAAGGATGCGTATTGGCACGTTCCGATCCATCCTCGTTTCCAGCGATTCTTGGCCGTTCAGACTTCCGATCGTGTGTTCATGTTCGACAGACTTCCCTTCGGTCTCAACATCGCGCCGCGGATCTTCTCGAAACTGGTAAAGCAGGCTCTGGATCCTCTCCTCAGGGGCGGCCCTCCAGATCCTGTTTTACTTGGACGACTGGTTGATAGTTTCAGACACCCTAGAACAGTGCGTCCACGACACCCTCACAGTAGTTCGACACATCACACAGTTAGGGTTCAAAATCAATATTCCCAAGTCGCGCCTGACCCCGTCGCGTGTCGTGACGTGGGTAGGTCTCGAATGGGATCTGACCAACGCTACAGTGACCCAGAGTCAGCCAAACGCGGTGAAACTTCGCAGGAAGGTCTTCGCCGTGTTGCACTCGGTCTCCCTCACGAGGAGGATCTGGGACTCGTTAGTGGGTTCGCTGAATTGGGCCGCTCTGACCATTCCCTTAGGGAGGCTCAGGCTGCGCCGCCTGATACTCATGGGCAACAAGGTTTTTCCGTTGGCCCCTATGGATCGGCTCATGCCGATCCCGCGTCCCATTCACAGACACTTAGGACACTGGGTTGCTCGGGGCACGCTCTCTGCGGCTGTGCCCTGGACCGCCCCCCCGCCGACGATCTGGGTAGATACAGATGCGTCGAGCGAGGTAGGGTGGGGTTACCAATCGAACCTGGGACATCAACATCACGGCAGATGGGTGGGACACACACACCTACACATCAATGCCCTCGAACTGTTGGTTCCCTTGTTCTTCCTGAGGGACCACGCGCTGGCCCTTCGGGGAAAGTCGGTGGCCTTCAGGATGGACAATCAGACAGCTGTCCACTG
Organism: Paralithodes platypus; assembly: GCA_032716605.1. Taxonomy (NCBI): domain Eukaryota; kingdom Metazoa; phylum Arthropoda; class Malacostraca; order Decapoda; family Lithodidae; genus Paralithodes; species Paralithodes platypus. Next base: position 48,161,814 of record CM064582.1, on the reverse strand, counting down.
TATCCAAAAGCAGGGGTCCTCCAGGTCTTTGACTCTGTTGGGGATCTCAGAGAAGTTGTTCTTCCTCGCGAACCGACACAACATCTCCCTGCACGCCTCCTACCTGCCCGGGACTGCCAACCTGTGGGCGGACGCCCTGTCGCGAGGACGGGGCGTTCTTGTAGAATGGGCAATGAAACAGACTGTATTCGACGACCCTCGCAGCTTCCTGGGGTGTTCCGGAGGTCGACTTGTTCGCATCGAAGGAGACGCGCAAGTTGCCTCAGTACCTGTCCCTCCGAACTCGCACTCCGGAGGGGGGTCCGGACGCTTTCATGGAAGACTGGAACAGGTGGCAGTCGATATACATATTTCCGCCACCAGACGCACTGTTGATGTGCAAAGTCCTCGCGCGACTGCGGCTGTACCGCGGCAGAGTCTGGCTGATAGCGCCTCTGTGGCCGGCCCAGGCTTGGTACTCCCAGTTGAAGCGGTGGTGCCCGAGTCCGGTCCCTCTCCCTCTCTCAAACTTCCACTTGAGCCAGGTTGGCGACCTGCGGACCTCGTTGGCCTTCGCATCGTGGATGTTCGTGAGGCACGGTGGCTCCCAGTCCACGGACGGGACCTGACTGACTTCCTGAAGCGTTCATGGACGTCTTCGACTTGGGGGACTTACGAGTCCCACTGGAGGTCTTTTACTAGGTGGATACAGGACACTCACCCGACTGTTAGCTCTCCTTCCCTCGTCCTACACTACTTGTTTCACCTCTTCCGTACACGTCGCTCTCAAGTCAACACTATACGTAACCACTTGTCTGCCATCCGGGAGGTCTTTGAGTCCGTCACTGGGCTGGTCGTTCCACCGAAGGAGCTGGATTCCTTCATGAAGGCTGCCTTCAGGGAGCGACCGCCTCCGCGCCAGATCCCTCCTCAGTGGGATCTGGGGCGTGCTCTGGACCTTCTGGCTTCTCACACATATACACGGGACACTACACCGGTTCAGTTGCTCGAGCGTACACTCTTCCTTGTCGCTCTGGCCACTGGGGATAGGGTGTCTGAACTAGCTGCCATGTCACGGTCCCAGGAATGCATGCGATTCTCCCCGTCCTTGAATGTCGTCACGTTAGCCCCCTCCCCTCATTTTGTTGCCAAGAATGAGAGAGAGACCCACGTTTTCAAGCCTTTTACCTTCCAGGCTTTAAAGCGTGGGCATACTCACCATGTGTTGTGCCCGGTGCAGGCCTTGCACTCCTATGTTGAGTCTGTGGCTCCGACTTCGGGTACTGCTGTGTGGGTGTCTCCTCGGACTGGTAGGAGGCTCTCGAAGGTACAGATAGGCCGCCACATTTGTCGGGTCATTCGTGCCAGTAACCCTGCTTGTCGGGGTTCTGCGCACGATGTGCGATCCTTTGCTGCCTCCTTACGGTTCCTGCAAACTCGTTCGTTGCCTGACGTCGCCTCGGCTGGTTTGTGGTCTTCTGTCCATACCTTCGTCTCCTCCTACCTCTCCATGTCCATTGTTAGACCCCCTCGGCCTGTGATAGCTCTCGGGAGTCGTGTTTCCTAGGGCTCTCGCGAAGTTGCCTGGTCTTCCCCCCTCGTCACTTTTCTTTTCCTTTGTTTTCTTTCGAAAAGGGGGGGAGGGAAGTACGGGTTTGCAACACTGGATTACAAGTTTGGGGTTATGTTATATGTATACAGTACATAAGTGTTTTTGCCTCATTGTTAATTGTGTTTTGTTTTTGTGATCAGTGTTTTTGTTCATTTTGGAAGAAAAGGGATTTTTGTGTACAGTACTTTTTGGTTTAAGACAAGTCTATGGTTTTGCATTACTATGAATGACGGGCACGTGTTAAAACTGCTCTTTTTAGCTACTCCTCAGTTTTTCACTCTTTTATTAAACTCTCTTGTTTAAATTGTGTTTCTTTGTCATTCATAATTTTGTCTTATGCATTGGTTTTTTTGGTAGGTTGGGCTTGGATGTCCTCCTCCTATTTGTTATGCAGCCTTGACGTTGGATTTGCCAAGACTACTAACAAATTGGGAGGTTTGACGTACCTCCCAACCTACTAGGAAAACCTACTATTTGGTAGTAGTCTTGGAAAATCCAACGTACATAATACCCTCCCTCACGCCGGACCCCTGCCCATCCGCGTTCTTCTGCTGACGTGAGATGTGATAACAAGAGAGGGTCGCTCATGCGCACGTTCGACAGGGATCGGCGCATGACGGAACACGGGATGGGCCTTGAGCGGTAACTAAGGTAAACCCCTTTTTCTTCTCTTCTATACTTTTTTTCACCTTCGGTGGTAGTTTTGGTTAATGTACAACGTCTCCTAGAGCAAGATAAGGAGTAGACTCTAGACGTTTTCTTTTTAACCGCGGTTGGAATGACGACATAGCAGTCAAAATAGACAAGTCGTCATTGCAATTAGGTTAATAGCCTTGACGTTGGATTTTCCAAGACTACTACCAAATAGTAGGTTTTCCTATTTGGTAGGTTGGGAGGTACGTCAAACCTCCCAATATATATATATATTTTCAATTGTCCCTATTTTGATTATTCTATATACAAATTAATTTCTGCTGGTAAATTTAAATACATATGTTGCATCTACCGTTCCCCAAATACTCCTCCAGAGCAAAGTCTTTTTGATTCTCTGTCCTCACAACTCGGTGTCCTCAACTTAAATGCTTCTTCTGAAATCACTGTGTTGGGTGATTTTAATGTCCATAATGTTGAATGGCTCACTCATTCAGCCAGGACTGATGATGCTGGTCTTGAATGTGAGCTATTTGCAGACTCATTTAATCTCATTCAACTAGTCAACCAACCCACCCGTGTACCAGATAATCCTAATCATAATTCCCACCTACTGGACTTATTTTTAACAACCAATTCAGAAAATTATGATGTTACAGTGAGGTCCCCACTTGGATCTTCTGATCACTGTCTGATACAGGCCACCTGTCTATCACCTACCACACTTCCCACTCTGAACCTGTTTGGTGACTAAATGGCATTACGATAGGGCAGACTGGGAGGGTCTTCAAGGTTTCTTATTGATATTCCCTGGACCTCTTTCTTTTCTAATGATGCACACTCCACCTTGAGCCACATACAAGATTTTGTAAAAATTGGAATGGAAACTTTTATTCCTCATCAAAAGTACAGTAAAAGATCTAATTCACCTAAATGGTTTGACCATAATTGTGCTAGAGTAACTGAACAAAAAGCAATAGCCTACAATGCATACACAAGATCAAAACATATGAAGCCTTTAATTACTTTAGAAACATCAGAAATCATGCCAAAAACTGTATTAAACCTAACTAAATCAAACTTTCTCCATAAGCAGGCAAATAAACTTCTAAATAATCCAAATGATAACAAAATATTTTGGTCTACTCTTAACTCATTCAAATCCAACTTCACTACTGCTTCATCCATTCCATTAAAATCTCCGACTGGCAATCTTGTAAGTGACCCACGAGGTAAAGCTAACCTTCTTGCAGATATTTTCTCCACCAACTCAACCTTAGATGAAATAAATCAAGATGTCCCTGTACTTAATTTTAATTCACCTGAAATTCCCTCACTTAAGATCCACACCAGACATGTCAAAACTATTTTGCAGAATCTCTCAGTAGATAAGGCTCCTGGTCCAGATGAAATTCCTCCAATAGTACTTAAGAATTGCTCCTTGGTGCTCGCTCCTGTATTGGCAATTTTTCCGTCTGTGTACTCATACCTCATGCTTCCCAGTACCCTGGAAAGAAGCAACATCCATCCAGTTCCTAAAAAAGGTGCCTCTTCAGATCCATCAAACTACAGACCAATAGCTATAACTTCCACTCTTGGCAAAGTTTTTGAAATTATATTAAATAATCACATAATTAAGCATCTGGAGAATAATAAATTAATCAGTGATAGGCAATATGGTTTTAGACGATGTCGATCAACTGCAGACATTCTTTGCCTTTTTACGCATCAAATCAACCAAGCTACAGACCAACATGGTGAAACACATACAATAGCACTGGATATATCAAAGGCATTTGATAGAGTCTGGCATCAATCCTTATTGTCGAAGATGTCACACTACGGCCTTGCATCATTAGTTCCACTAATTTCTTCTTATCTTCATAACAGAAAAATAGTGTAATGGTAGATGGCCTTTATTCTCAATTTCACTCAATAAATGCTGGTGTTCCCAGGGATCAGTTTTGGCCCCAACTCTGTTCCTCATTCATATCAATGATCTCATATCTACCACTCATAATCCAATACATTCCTACGCAGATGACTCAACACTCCACAGTTCCTTCACATTTACCAATTCTTTCACCCAACCCGATCTTATAAATTAAAAAATAAACACTGCAATTTCTCTGAACCAGGACCTTTCTAGAATTAATGAATGGGGACAAGAGAATCTAGTTTCCTTTAATGCACAGAAAACCAAGTACATTCAATTTTCTAACCGACAGAATCTCACTGACTCCCATATATTTTTTAATGATGTAAATATTCCCACTTCCCCTAGTATTGACATTCTCGGTGTAACATTAACTACTAACTTGAGCTGGACACATTATGTTAGAAGCATTGCTGAGAGTGCCTCTAGGAAACTAGGACTCCTGTGCAGAGTTCGAGAATTCTTCACTGACGAGCGGTTGGCCGTGGTGTGTGGAAGTCATGTGCGCTCTCAGATGGATTGCTGTTCGCCTCTGTGGGGTGGAGGTGGAGTGGTTGCATTGAGGCAGTTGGACGAAATTCAAAGTGGAGCTGTTGGATTAGTCAATAGCCCTGCAATCACACGGGACCTTCCTACATTGGCCATGCGAAGAAACGTTGCATCCCTTGCATTGTTCTACAGATGTTTTCACAGCGGTTGTTCCGAGGAACTTGCTTCAATTGTGCCGCCTCTCCGCATCTTTCCCCGTGGAACTAGGGCAGCTGAGAGCGCCCATGAATTTACACTTTCTCCTCCACAATGCAGAGCTTCTGCTTGTCAGAATTCATTTGTCCCCGGAGCTGCTGCTCTTTGGAATTCGCTTCCCTCGAGTTGCTTTCCACAAGCTTGCAATCAGCAAGTGTTTGAGTCCAGTTGTTGCAAACGTTTTATGAATGGAGGATGCCTTTGGGCACATGGACCTTTTTGTTTTATCTGTGTTTTTCCTTCCTCCGTTCATTGTCTCTTAAAAAAAAAAAAAAAAAAAAAATATATATATAATTATTATATAATTTTTAATATATATAATCTATAATCTATATATATAATATAATATATATTATATTATATATAATAATTATATATATATATATATATAAATATAAATATATATATATATATATATATATATATATATAATTATATATATATATAAGAGTTTGTGGTGGGGGACATTTATGTTGGGTATAAATAAATAATAAAAATAATAAATAATATAATAATAATAATAATAATAATAATAATAATAAATTATAATAATAAAGCAAAAATATAAATGAAATACAAATATAAATACTTTTTTATGGGTATATATATAAACACGAATTATATTATATATAGATTATAGATTATATATAATTATATAATAATTATTATATATATATATATATATATATATATAAATATAAATATATATATATATATATATATATATATATATATTATATATTATATATATATATAATTATATAAATATATATAATAAGTGTTTGTGGTGAAGGAAAATTATGTTGGGTACAATAAATAAATAAATAATAAATAATAATAATAATAATAATAATAATAATAATAATAATAATAAATTATAATATAATAAAGCAAAAATATAAATGAAATACAAATATAAATACTTTTTTATGGGTGATCCCATACACAGGAATAACAGGTATAATAAATAATAATAATACAAATAATAAAATAGGCCTAAACACAAAAATAATAAAAATAATAAAATGGTGGTGGTGGTGGTGGAGATGGTGGTGGTGTTGGTGGAGATGGTGGTGGTGTTGACACAAATTGGGTTGGGTTCATTTTCTGACCTGGCCCACGGTCAGAAAAGGGACCCTACCCTATTGGTGTCAACACCACCACCATCTCCACCAACACCACCACCATCTCCACCAACCACCACCATCTCCACCACCACCACCACCATCTCCACCACCACCACCCCGACCATCACCACCACCACCATCATCACCACCACCATCACCACCACCATCTCCACCACCACCACCACCATCTCCACCACCACCACCACCACCACCAAAAATGTTGACTGTACTTACTCACACTGCTGAGATTCCCTCGTGGCCACCAAGCCGTATATGTAGAGTGCTTTTGCCCATAAAAAACTTACCTCCCAAGCACTTTCCACCAATAAATTATCGAGCAAAAATGCAAGCACTTTCCACCACTAAATTATCGAACAAAAATGCACAGGGCTGAGGGAGCATGGCGACATATGCTCGACCAGTAATGAAAGTTTTTTCACTAAGAAACACTAATACAAGGTAAGATACACTACTTGAACGGATAAATAGCAATATAATTGACTGATATTTATATGAAAGTGTTCCACAAACAAGCAAAACGTTTGGCAAAAAGCATGGCCCCTCCCTCCACCACCTTGGTCACGTAGCCTACACCAGAGAATGCTCGATCAGTAATAAAAGTGTTTTCACTATAAACACTTATACAAGTAAAATACACTACTTCAAGTGATAAATAGCAATATAATTGACTCAATATGGTATGAAAGTGATCCACAAACAAGCGAAACCATGGCCCCTCATGGAGCCCACCTTGGTCACGTACACCAGACTAGCAAAACACTTCACTAACATGGTTTTTATACCCTAAATAAGAATAACACAATAATCCATCGATAACCCAACGATATAGCACTTCGTTTGGGTTATATTAGGGCGGTAATACCAGCCAGGCTGGGCAAAATGGAGGCCCCTTGGTTTAAAGGGCTGCACACACCCACCTACTAGGCTGGCTGATGGGAAGAAACTGACTCTCTCTACCACCGCGGGGCCCTCACAGGGACGCTAGGGGGTTGCTAGATTTTTCCACATGTACAACTAACTTATCGGACTTACCAGCCAAAAAACCGGCTCAATTGCGTCATAAACTTATTTTCTAGAAATATAATAAGTCCATATGACGCGATCGCGTCATATGAGTTTTTGGTTCACTCTGCCATATGACTCGATTGCGTCATATATGTCTGGGAGAGTTAACCTGTTACAACAATAAAACAAGTGAAAACAGCGTTTGGATGGTCAAAATCGGCGATACAGGCCGGGAGTTACATAATGTATGGCTGAGGCAACTTCCTTTCTCGCCACTTTTCCCCAAGTCTGGAGAGACACTGTCGATCGATACTCTCTCTCTCTCTCTTGCACTCGATTGCTAACAGTGATGACAATGCCCTGCTTGCAACTCGCTAATGTTAGCACGAAAATATACCACAGAATAAGGGAATAACAGGGAAAATAGGTGATAACTGAAGGAGGGGAGGAAAGTGGGGAAGGAGGGGAGGTAGAAGAGTGATATTTGGCATGGCCCAGGGGCAAAAATAAAAAAAATTTGGTGTTTTAAATTGATTTTTTTTCCCCGACTCTTAACCCGGGAGCTGCGGGGAGACTCTTAAGAGTTCCCCCGGCGCACTGCGGGAAGACTCTTAAGAGTCAGAGAAAATAAAAATCAACTTTTGACATCGAAAAAAAAAAAAAATTTTATATTTTTTTTTTTTTTTTTTTTTTTTTTTTTTTTGGCCCCTGGGCCATGCAAAATCTCAGTCCTCTACCTCCCCTCCTTCCCCACTTTCCTCCTCTCCTTCAGTTATCACCTATTTTCCCTGTTATTCCCTTATTCTGAGGTATATTTTCGTGCTAACATTAGAAATCCGATTGGAGGGTGTGGTCATCACTGATAGCAAGCGAGTGCAAGAGAGAGAGAGAGAGTATCGATCGACTGTGTCTCAGTGGCCTTGGGGGAAATTGGCGGGAAAGCAGATTGCCTCACCCATACATTATACAACTCGCGGGCTATATCTCCGATTTTGACCATCCAAACGCTGTTTTCACTCGTTTTATTGTTGTTTCAGGTTAATACCTTTATAATCAACCCATAATAGGCGCATATGGATAAATATTAATGCTATTAATGGCACAATGAATATTTTAGTGACGGAAACACCTCAAATACGTCAGCACAGGGGGACGTTTCCAATTACCCCCATGCGCACTTCAGAGGTTAAGAGTCTTCCTGCAGTTCCCGGGTTAAGAGTCTCCCCGCAGTCGCTCAGTAACACCTCTTAACCCGGGAACTGCGGGGAGACTCTTAAGAGTTCCCCCGGTGGACTGCGGGAAGACTCTTAAGAGTCAGAGAAAAAAAAATCAACTTTAAACATCGAAAAAAAAAAAAAAAATTGGGGGCCCCTGGGCCATGCAAAATATCACTCCTCTACCTCCCCTCCTTCCCCACTTTCCTCCCCTCCTTCAGTTATCACCTATTTTCCCTGTTATTCCCTTATTCTGAGGTATATTTTCGTGCTAACATTAGCGAGTTGCAAGCAGGGCATTGTCATCAGTGTTAGCAAACGAGTGCAAGAGAGAGAGAGAATATCGATCGACTGTGTCTCAGTGGCCTTGGGGGAAATTGGCGGGAAAGCAGGTTGCCTCACCCATACATTATATAACTCGCGGCCTATATCTCCGATTTTGACCATCCAAACGCTGTTTTCACTTGTTTTATTGTTGTTTCAGGTTAATACCTTTATAATCAACCCATAATAGGTGCGTATGGATAAGTATTAATGCTATTTATGGTAACATTAATATTTTAGTGTTGGAAACAGCTCAAATACGTCAGCACAGGGGGACGTTTCTAATTACCCCCATGCACACTTCTTAGGTTAAGAGTCTCCCCGTAGATGCCGGGTTAAGGTGACAAACTGATGTCACGATGATGTATAAGGCTAAGGAATGATAAGGGTATAAAGTAGTTTATCGAGAGGCCTTCTCTAGGGTTAAGTGCCCCATTAATTACTATTTCCTTTCACCTATGCATAACCTCCGATAGTGCAGTTGGGATATTGTACATGCTAAGATTGGTATGCAGGATTCGAAACTGCATAATAAATCGTAGGCTTGTGCAGTATTCTTTAACTGTCTTCGTGGTGCAATGCATAAGTGTGTTGATTTTCGGTGTGAGCATCCTAGGTTCGAATCCCCGGACTGTCACATGTGTTTGTTAATTTCATTAATCGAGTTTAGGAGTAAAGTTGGTTAGTGGAGAGAGCATAATAATTATTTGTTTTAGTTTATTAGTAGAGTATAATTATTGTCTATATAAACAGGATATATTTATGTTGCTATGTGTGATTATATACGGAAGGTATTATATATGTATTGACAAGTTCGCTGGCCTGTGCGCACCACGTACTTCTGTTGTTCTTTGCCGCCACGTCACTTGGTGCTGTAAATACAAGCATCCCAGCAGCTCGGCGTTTCCTTTACCCCCACACACATGCCCACACAGCACACATCTAGCCAACAAGATGGCATCAGCTCTAACAGGTTATGGGCCCAGGCACAGACTAGTGTTTGATGGAGATGGAGAGAAGTATGAAGTATGGGAAGCAAAATTCCGAGGTTACCTGACCACCAAGAAGCTTGATGGTGTCCTGACGGAAATATCGCCGGATGCAAGTAAGGATAAAGAAGTGTATGCCGAGTTGATTCAATTGCTGGATGACAGCAGTATATAGCCCTGATTCTTCGAGATGCAGTAGACAAGGGCAAGGAAGCTTTGGAGATCTTAAGAAGTTATTACCTGGGTGCAAGCAAACCGAGAGTGATTTCGATATACAAGAGGTTAACAACACTCAAGTTAGGTGGCGACGAAGAGTTGGTAGACTACATATCATACGGGCAGAAGCGGCGGTAGTAGCATTGAAGAAAGCAGGAGAAGAAGTAAGTGAGAGCATGATTATAGCAATGGTGCTCAGTGGACTTCCTTCAACATACAACACATTTAGCACCGTGGTGGAACAACGGGAGAAGGAAATGACCTTTCAAGAGTTTAAGAAAGCCCTGATGAACTATGAAGAATCGGGAAAGTTGAGAAGCTCACGCGAGGAAGACAATGTGATGAATGCAAGCAGTGATAGAAGCAGATACATAGTAAAATGTTACGAGTGTGGCAAGCCAGGCCACAAGTTCTACCAGTGTCCCAAGCGAGCCAACAATGATCACGAGAAACGAACTAAGTGGTGCAGCCAGTGCAAGTCCAACACCCACAACACACACCTGTGTAGGAGAAATGCAGCCACAGCACACACAGCACACAGTGAGGGAGATAAAGCAGTGGGAGGAGGCAGTAGCGACCAAGGTGATGGCACCCACAACTTCGTATTCCAAGCCAACACATAACCAGCTAGAGCTAAATTAACCCTCCCGCATTCGGTAACTTAAATAGCTAACTTATGGTAAGGCGTTCTCTAATTTGCCATGAAATATCAGGCTGGGCGAGTTTTCGAAGCCTTGTGTTTTTCTGTATTTTCATCCACCAGAATGCTGTTTATTGTGATGTATCATATGTCAATGGAAAGAGGAATATTTATAGTACATGATAAAACAAAACAAAATGTAAATAAATCGAAATATGAAAGTGTAAATGAGTCCGGAATACAATTATTTCCATTCAATTGTCTTCACACTGTCTTATCTCTAAATTGTGAATGATAACCATATATTTTATTTTGCTCAAATAATAGTATTTTTTCTCCTCTTTCCAAATCTGACACCAGAAATTGTTTATCTTCAATAGTTCTCAAGCAGTGACCGAAAAAAAAAATATGATTTTGATTGATATGGTTTATAACATTTTCGATTTATTTCGTTGCTATGAAGTGTATGATTTTAAATTTAGGCTGCATGAATACAGCAAATAATGCTAATGAGTATAAAACAAACTAGAAGTTCCTACGACAAATACTTTTTGCACTATGAATATTTGAAATGAAGAACTAAAATCCGAATATTTACGCTTCACCCGTCTCTGTTCCGCCGATGCTAGCCGGGTTCCGAGCTGTTCCCCACCTCGGCGTTGGTTTATTTGCTCGGATAGGTATATAACTGTTTATATCACCGTCATCGGAAAATTATGCTCTTTCTAATGGTGAAAACCAAAATAATATAGCGTAATTGGTTCGCGAGCTATGCGCAATTGTTTCCATGCATTGTTATTGTTATGTAAATATATGAGAATGTTTATACAGTTGTATATCTTTGCCACAATGTATAACACTTCTATAAATATATAAATATATATATATATATATATATATATATATATATATATATATATATAAATATATACAAGGTGTCAAACAAAAAATAATGAATGGTAATAAAAATATGTGTATGTGTGTGTGGGTATCTATATAATAATGTATATATATATATATATATATATATATATATATATATATATATATATATATATATATATATATATATATATATATATATATATATGTACAGTATACATACAAGGTGTCATAAATATATATATATATATATACTGTATATATATATTTATGTGGTATATATATATAAAATAAATAAAATAAAAATATAAATAAAATGAAATAAATAAAATAAAATAAATAACAACAGTAATAAATAAAATAAATAAATTTATAAATAAAATAAAAATATAATAATAATATAAATACTCGATTATGGGCCTTGGGCTTGCTCGGGACCTTGGGGCTGATCCGCTAGACACCCTGGGGAACAGGAATAAAAAAAAAAAAAATATATATATATATATATATATATATATATATATATATATATGTATATAAAATAAAAAAAATAAAAAATATAAAAATAATATAAATACTCGATTATGGGCCTTGGGCTTGCTCGGGACCTTGGGGCTGATCCACTAGACACCCTGGGGAACAGGAATAACAAAACAAATATATACGGTATATATATATATATATATATATATATATATATATATATATATATATATATATATATAAAATAAAGAAAATAAACATAAATAAAATGAAATAAATAAAATCAAATAAATAAAAACAATAATAAATCAAATAAATAAATATTTAAATAAAATACAAAATATAATAATAATATAAATACTCGATTATGGGCCTTGGGCTTGCTCGGGACCTTGGGGATGTTATATACTGTATATAGGCTATATATAATATATATATATAATATATACTGTAATATAACTAAAATTCCATAGAGTACTTACCATACTTCCTGTAAGCATTCCTGTGACATCTTCGTGATTATAATGTATTTATTTCGTAGGCAGTATTTGTTGATAAATATATTTGTCCTTCAAACAAAAAATAGTGTAAAGTCATCAATGATACCTAGACAAAACTGCATCAATACTCAAGGGGTTAACCAAGATTCACTCCCCTCAGTCATCAAAAGTCACAAGTAACATCTTATATACATATATAGTTCGAATTATTCACTAAACACTTTCACTGGGTAGATGAAATAATCCATAATTGCCTGCCTATAGCTAGGCATGGTGGGCCAGAGGGAGGGAGCCCAGAATTTAAAGGGCCGGGACCCTGCCTCACAGTCTGGGGGCCGGGAAACTACTGACTTTACAAAGGCCCGGGCTCCTCAGAGAGGGATGCTATGGGGTTGCTAGATACTTCCTTTTGTAACTTACTAATGCCTAACTTACCAGTCCAAATTGCGTCAAAATCGAGTAATAAACTTATTTTTGGCGAATATTTCTAACTTACAGGTGGCATTATGACGCGATTGCGTCATACGAGCACTCTTCGAGGGGTGGCGTTAGGATGCGATCGCGTCCTAAAGATGCGGGAGGGTTGAAAGGCAGGTTCCAGTGCTTTGTTAACCCTTAACTGGCGGCACACGTCATTAGTCAAGTTAAAGAAAACGTGCCCATATGCGGGTCACGGCATATGTCGAGTGCAATTTTGAGCACGTAATGTGCTCTGAGAGAGAGCGGAGCGGCGGGAGGAGCATAGATTACCTCCTGACCGCTCGCCACGGCCGCTGTGGACCTACTGAGATTTACTGCACCCTCCTCCACCCTCTCTCACTCGTTTCACACGTAATAATGTAAGAAAATTACAGTATTTTAGCGATTTTGCCCTTCGGTTGCACGATCGATGCAAGACAACCAGTGATCGTAGAAGGATGGTTCGGGTGTCATTGGAAAGCTCAATTTACGCCCATTCAGGGGTACATACTTGTATTACGCTCTGGGTCTTGTTTATGCATGAAAAAGAGCACGGAAACAACCCCATTTATGGTAAAAAAAAAACCCGCTGGGCGGTACATAGAAATTACCGCCTAGGCCGCTCATAAGGTGCTAATAGACAGTGGTGCATCAGTGCACATTATTATAGATAAATCTAAATTTGTTAGATTTAACAAAGACTTTGAACCAGACAAACAAATAATGCAACTAGCAGACGGGAGTAGGCAAACTGGAACTGTGTTAGGCAGAGGTGATGAACCAGACAAACAAATAATGCAACTAGCAGATGGGAGTAGGCAAACTGGAACTGTGTTAGGCAGAGGTGATGCTGCATGACATAAATGGTGAGCCAAAGGAAATGGTAATGAGAGATGCTTTGTATATCCCATCATATAAGTTTGATATTCTCTCTGTTCCAGCTGCCACAAGAGAAGGTGTTTGTGTACATTTTGAACCTGATCATGCAGAGCTAGTGACCTCAGACGGCTCGGTATTCAATGTGGAACGGCAAGGTAAGTTATATTGCATTAATAATGTTAGAAACACTCAGGTGAAAAGTACTCCCACAGCAGAGGAGTGGCATAAGGTTCTGGGTCACTGCAATATTAAGGATGTTATGAAACTTGAGAAGATAGTAGAAGGTATGCACATTTCTGATGACAGAGAACATTTTAATTGTGAAACTTGTATTATGGGCAAAATGAGTAAATTTAGAAATATGGAACCAGATGCAAGAGCTACAAAGAATTTAGAATTAGTATATAGTGACTTAACTGGTCCAATGAATGTAGTTGGTAAGGGAGGATTTAAATATGCAGTTTCATTTGTAGATGATTATTCAGGAATCTTTATGGTTTACCATTTATGATACCAAGAGTAATACTTTGTCGGCCACAGAGAGGTTCTTGGCTGATAGTGCCCCTTTTGGCTCAGTAAAACGTATGCGGACTGACAATATGGTGGTGAGTATGTGTCCAAGGAATTTAGGTATCTTATGGTGAAACACAAGATTAAGCAGGAGTACTCAGCCCCCCATTCCCCACATCAAAATGGCACAGCAGAACGTTCTTGGAGAACTCTATGTGAAATGGCAAGGTGTTTGTTGCTGGAAGCTAATTTACCCAAGATGTTGTGGCCATAATATGCCATGAAAGTTTCCGCATACATAAGGAATCGCTGTTTTAACCCAAGAACAGGCAAAACCCCTGTAGAAATGTTGACAGGGAGAAAACCAAACTTAAGTAATATGCATATATTTGGCACAGTATGTTATACATACACCCAAAATTGTAAGAAGTTAGATGCACGTTGTGAAAGGGGAGTATTCGTGGGCTATGATGGGCAGAGCCCAGCTTATCTTGTGTATTACCCAGACAAAAAGGAAGTTAGGAGAGTGAGATGTGTGAGATTTACAGACAAGTATGATGTAGAAATGCCAAAGCCTGTAACCTATGAGAGTGATAGTGATAATGATATGGTATGTCCTCCCAAACCACAAGACCATCAGCCAACCAAGAAGTATTTAGATGAGACAAAGAATAAGAGTGAGACTAGTAGAACAAAAATTGACGAGGGAAATCAAAGGAAAAACCCTCCGAGAATGAAAAATCCACCCAGCCATTTAAATGATCATGTTGTGGAGAGAGATGATGGTGATGATGAATTGGCAGGATATACTACTGATTATTGTCATAAGGTATGTGAGGCCCCAAGTACTTATTTAGAAGCTATACAATCCCCAGAGTCACATTTATGGCAAAAAGCTATGGAAGAAGAGATTGATGCTCTAACAGAGAATGACACGTTTGAATAACAACATTACCTGCAGGTTGATCAGTTGTAGGAGGCAAGTGGGTTTTTACAGTGAAAATTACCCAAGTAATGGTGAGAGATACAAAGCAAGATGTGTAGCCAAGGGTTTTTCCCAAGTTAAAGGCATAGACTACCATGAAACTTTTTCCGCAACAGCCAGACTCACTTTGATCACTGAGAATGTTACTACAAATAGCTGCACAAAATAATTTTGTAATTGATCAGATGGATGTAAAGACAGCATATCTGTATGCAAATATTGACTGTGAGATCTACCTTGAGCAACCGGAAGGGTTTGTGAAGGCTCATGAAAATGGAAATAAGCTAGTCTGTAAATTAAAGAAATCTCTATATGGTCTAAAACAAAGTGGCAGAAATTGGTATAACTTGTTGCAAGGTAGTCTAGTTGAGGAAAGGTTTGAACAATCCCAAACAGACCATTGTGTATATCAAAGGATAGATAAAACTCTACTGTATTAATTGTATTCTGGGTTGATAATATAATCATAGTTGCTAGTGATAATGAGGTACTAAATTATATCAAGGTGAGTCTGAGTAAGACATTCAAAATGAAAGATCTGGGCAGACTGTCATGGTTTCTTGGCATTGAATTTTTATTTGATGATCATTGTATAATTATTAATGAACCAGAAAAAGTACTGTGAGAAAATCCTAGAACGTTTCAGCATATCAGACAGCAAACCTAAGTGTATTCCATGTGATCCTAGTATCAGTAAGGTAACAGATAGTGAATTCAGTACACTAGACAATCCCAGACTCTATAGGGAAATAGTAGCGAGTCTCATTTACATTATGACTGCAACCAGACCCAACCTAAGTTTTGTGGTTACCAAGTTGGCTCAATGTATGGAAAACCCAACTGTAGCTCATCTTGGTTTAGCTAGACATGTATTGAGGTATTTCAAAGGGACACTTGATTATGGTTTGACATTTTGTAAACCAGAGACAGGATTGAAATTGACTGGTTACTGCAATTCTGACTGGGGGTCTTCGGAGGACAGACGTAGTATTATTGGTTATTGTTTTAAGCTGAGTAGTCATGGTCCTCTTATATCTTGGAAATGTAAGAAACAAAGAGTATATAGTTGCTCTATCCAATTGTGAGGCAGAATATATAGCCATCAGTCATGCAATGCAGAAATGTAATTTTTTATCTCAACTCTATGCAGATGTAACTGGATCCCAGAGAGATTCTGTGATATTATTTGTGGACAACCAAGGTGCAATTGCATTAGCTAAAAACCCAGTGTACCACCAAAAATCAAAGCACATAGATAATAAATATAATTTTGTTAGAAGTCGAGTAGAAAATGGAATTGTTAAACTTGTGCATGTACCATCAGATGAAAATGTAGCAGACATGTTTACAAAACCTCTCCCCAAGAGTAAACTCTTTAATTAAGTTCAATGTAATCAGAGGGTGACTTCAGTTTGTTGGGTGCTGTTAAGGTGACAAACTTATGTTACTACATGTATAATGTATAGGCTAAGGAATGATAAAGGTACCTCATATTATATGTATTAGTTTATTAGTAGAGTATATTTTGTATATATACAGGATATATCAGAGGTGGGCAGGTGCGCGCCATTTGGCGCTCTGCGCTCTGCGATCCGGTGCGCATTACCAATATAGAGGAGCGCTGAGCGAGGAGCGGCATAATTCTGAAATCGGAGTGCAGGCGGGGAGCGCAGCTAGAAATTTGCGCTCCTTTCTGGCGCTCCGGAGGCAATTTTTCCTGTCAACAACAGGTACAAGAACGTCATTATCGTGTACAGTCATCGTACCGTTCGTACAGTGTTACCCACGGTGTTAGTGAACTGTGATACAGTGATACTATGATAGTGACAGACTGACAGTGTTACAGTTGTTAACTTGTTATTTTTTTTTTTTTGGCTTTTGCTAACGCAAAGTAAACCTTACGGGCAAGTTACAGCTTACGAAGGGGCCTAAGGGTAAGTCTGGCAGTGGTATAGCCCGAGCCTGTCTGACTGTCTGAGTGTCTGTGGACAGCTTGGACGGGTCCAATAATCATAATATAATCAATTAATCATATCATATTAAATTATTAATGATATTATGATATTAAATTATTATTCATTTAATCATGTAATCAACTAAATAGTAAATACTAATCAATGTAATCATGTTGTATTGTTGCTATTGTATTGTTAGGCTTGTTAGAATGTTAGCTTGATAAGTTTAACTGTTTAAGTTTCTCAGTTTGGACAGTTTCTGTAATTCTTTATGTCATATCATAGATATCAATGGACAGTCACAATGTCACAAACTCACAATGATATCAATCATATCATATCATTGACATTTGCAATGATATCAATCATATCATATCATTGACATTTGATTCATTGATATGACATAAAGAATAACATAAACTGAGAAAGTGAGAAACTTAAACAGTTAAACTTCAGAAAGACACCATGACTTGAGTTTTTTTTAATGTTTTGAATTCTTGGAATTTAGTGAAGTGAAAGACAAAGGACAGTGAAGGACAAAGGTAAATAATTAAATAACTTCTAGAAGCTGTTTTGTTTGTTTTGTTTTTTATATACCTATTTTTGGGAGCGCGGAGCGCAGGAGCGCGGAGCGGGAAGCGCATCGGGTCTGCTGACAAAAGGAGCGCGTGAGCGCTGCCGCATTACCTTATGTCTGATGAGCACGGAGCGCTGCCGCATTACCGGTCCCACCGGAGCGCGCCCACCTCTGGGATATATTGATGTTACTATATTTGATTATATACGGAAGGTATTATATGTATTTTGACAAGTTCGTTGGCCTGTGCGCATTATGTACTTTTGTTGTTCTTATCCGCCACGTCACTTGGGCACAGGCAAGCATCCCAGCAACTTTGCGTTTCTTTTACCCTCACACACATGCCCACATCTAGCCAACAAGATGGCATCAGCTCTAACAACCGAGCCATCTATACCTGGAAGGTCCTTGAAAATCTAGTACCTGACCCAACACCCTCTTCCCTTCAAACCACACAAGTACAGTGAACGGACTGGACGCAAGTGCTTCTGGAAAAACTCGAACTCTGCTAGCATCCAGTTTGGGTTATGAGGGTCCAAGGATCTTCAGCACTCTCCCAAAAGATGTGAGAGCAATCACGAGCTGCTCGATGGAGAAGTTCAAGGCTGGTATTGACAAATTCTTGAGGCACTACCATATGAACCCCCAGTTCCCGGCTACACTGCCAACTGCCGGGCAGACTGTAATACTATACCGGACCAGGCGACACTCACAAGGAGGGACACCAGGACTGGAAGCAGCAGTTGTTGTTGTTGTTGTTGTTCCCAAGGCTGTCTGGCCGAACAGCCCCAAGGTCTCGAGCAAGGCCAAGGCCATAAACGAGCGCCCCAACAAAACCCCCCCCCCCCCCCGCTCACCACTAACAAAGCCCGGGTGACCGAAGCCACTCCAAGGCAGGGAGCTGAGGAGGGTGCGGAAATGCCCGGAAAAAAAAAAGCCCCACCCAAGGTCCTGTGCCCCTCAGCAATTATGAAGAGAAAGTTGAGGGGCAAGGGAAAAAGCAGCAGTTGATCACCATGGCTCTGAAGCGACGACTTCTGGACAAGACCAAGTATAAGTAATGAGTTCATAATTATGAAAAACTGACTGAGGCGTTAATTATCAACAAGTCAAGCCAAAATTGACTAGGTTGAGTTTATTGAAAGCTGAGAACGCGCCTTATTAAGGAAAAGGCGGGAAACTATATCTGTGAGTTGGCACCAGTGTCACAAAAATTTTGTTTGTGTTTTTACGAGCTGCTAATTATTTTTTGTGAAGTTTAACCATCGAATCAGCAAACTGCACATTTAAACAATAAGAAGAAGAACCATCGAATCACCATTATTGCAGTGAGGTAAGGTGCATGGGTTATCTGTGCATGATTTGCAACCATAGAATTTATGATATTGATGATTTAAATGGTTTGAACGTGATTTGAAGAGAAGCTATTTTGTCTCAGCATCTTTGAGAGCGCACTGAAGTTGGTTACTTAGGCCTATTTACTTTTTACTGGTTCCTTGTTGGTCCTTTATATCAATAAGTAATAAGTAAATAGGGAATTTTTGGTCAATATTTACGAGTCACACCACAGCTGGGATCTCATTTTTAACGGTAGTTTTGGGTTCCTATCATTCTATGCTTCATTGCTATATACTTTTTATCCACCGGAAAATATATTTTTTTCTTGGCTTTTTTGTTTTGTTTTTAGCCTAGCATTAACCTAACCAAAAAACCTAACCTAACCTAACCTAACCTAACCTAACCTAACCTAATAGCCCCCAAATACATTTAGGTTAGGTTTTTAGGTTAGGTTAATGCTAAAACAAAATAAAAAAAATAAAAATAAAAATAAAAAAACAAGAAAAAATAATATTTTCCGGTGGATAAAAAGTATATAGTAATGAAACATAGAATGATAGGAACCCAAAACTACCATTAGAAATGAGATTCCAGCTGTGGTGTGACTCGTAAATATTGACCGAATTTTTTTATTTTAATAGCCTACCACAAATTTTCCGAGTGTTTTTTTCTAAAAGAAATTGTTCATTTGCATCAATATATAGGCCTAGGCTAGTGTTTGTAATTAATTAGAAATCTCGGGAAAACCTATTTTCCCCATTAGGCCTAGGCAGTGTGACAAAACAGGAAAATGTTGTGTAGGTAGTAAATAATGATTAGCTGAAAATAGTAATTAACCTCGGCAGACGAGGGGGGGTCCTGGGGGCGAAGCCCCCCGGCCGTCGGAGATTTTTTTCAATTTTGAGTTGGCAGAAACTGTATTTCCTGCATTCTGCTGATGATTATACGATAAATCTACAGTTATACTACCCCTATTTTGTCGCTATTCTGTTTGTACTAATGGATTAATATTATTAGTAGTAGGCCTAGACTTGGTATGGTTTGATGATGCACGGAAATGTATATTTGACTTGAAATAGATACATTGAAGTATTACAAACCTTCGCGAACCCATAAACAGGGAACGTGAGCTGGGTTTAGACCTTCGCGCACCCATAAACAGGGAACGTGAGCTGGGTTTAGACCGTCGCGGAGACAGGTTAATTTTCGGTTAGGTTAGGTTAGGCTAATGTTAAAAATACTAAAATGCGACAGTCCTCGGTATTAAACACTGTAGCCTATATCAAATAAAAAATAAAAAAACAACTACAAATTACCTGAAAAACTTGTATCTGGTTGGAGTGTATGAATGGGGGGAGGGGAAGAGTAGATGGGCAAAAGCGTGTAAGAGAAAACTGAAAAAAATAGGAGTGAAACAAAGAAGAGTGGGAGAGGAGCGGAGAGATGTAGGGAGTAATGCAGGACTAGGTCAGGGAAGGAGACTAGAGAAAGAGATAGGAACGAGAGTGAAGGAAGTAGGAAGACAGGAATGGAAGAGAAATATGGAGAAGAAAAGTACACTGATAAGATATAGAAGCAAGGGGAGACCGAGAACAGAGGAGTTTTATGACGGAAGTTGGGGAGCTGAACTACTGTTTAAGGCTAGGGCAGGAGCATTAGAGACAAATAGGAGAACATGGAGGTGGAATGGGCGGGTGAAAGAGTGTCTGCAGTGTGAGGTGGGAGGGAGGAGAGTGGAGGAGACAATAGAACATATAGTGACAGAGTGCCAGGGGTATGCAGAGGAGAGAGAGGGGTTGGAAAATGAGTTGAAACGGGTGGTAGGGGAGAGGGAATGGGAAGAGCAGAAAGAGGAGGAGGATGAGGGGGTAAAATTTGTGTTAGGTCTCGGGACAGAAGAGTGGGGAAATGGGGAAAAGAATGAAGGTAGTGAAAAGATTCCTGGAGCAGGTGTGGCAGAAGAGAAAACGGAATAGAATAGAATAGGGTGAGGGGGGAGAAGGTGATCAGAGTGGGGGAGGAACATAAATGAGATTAAATAGTAGAGAAGGGAGAAGGTAAATTAAGGTAAGGAGAGAACAAGATATTGGGGGGTGGAGGAGGGGGTAAAATAGGGAAAGGAGAGTTCTGCTTAAGCTATATACTTCAATTCTTTTTCTTTAACTATCCTTTCTACGACTACATATTTTCTAAACTAGTTCTTAATCAAGCTCTAGCTGTTTCTGGAGAAGCGATCACCGGTGCATAGGTGAGCTGGCTCTAAAAAAGGGACAGCAACTCCACAAGAAGAAGAAGAAGAAGAGGTGATAAATTTGTATCAAAATACGTTTTTTTCCAGTTTCCGCGTCTGCTGAACCATCCAAAAACACGCTAAAAGGCGTGTTTTGAAGGGGGGAGGTGGTGGGGGGTAGTGGGGGAGGGGTAGTATAACTGTAGATTTACCGATTATACTTGAATAACCTACTTGTAAATAGAAATGGAAGAATTTTATTGAAATGTGAATGGGTTTTTTTTCTGCTCCTAGTGTTAGGCCCTAGGCCTATATCGATATTTGAGAGACAGCAGCAGCGCAGCGCGCATCCCTAATCCCTAGTGACCAGCCCAACAGTGGATGCAGTTATTGCAGCCTCCTTATGAAATGGATAATAGCCTAGGCCTAATGCATTTACAAGTGTATTAAATTTGTAGAATACATTTGTATGGTAGGCCTAATAAGTATTAGTATTGCTATTATCCTCCCTACAAACAATAAAGGCTGCGGCTGCCTGGCTGCCCGGGCCCCCGTCCAGGACTCCGGGTACTACGGGTAGTCCTATATGATACTATGTTGTTGGTAAAAAGGGCAGTGTTGCTGCATAGCCTAATGCATAGGCCTACCACTATTGTTGGTTACAGGTGGTAAGCTCCTAAATTCTTAAAATGCAACAAGTTATAACTTACGCATGGCCGTGGCGAGGGGCGGCAGCCTGCATTGGCCCGGCTTGGAGGCCCAGGCTCCCAGCGGGTCAGCCCTGAGCCCATTGCCCAGCACAGTTGAAAATTAGCATTGTCAGCAATTCAGATAATGTAGGCAGCAGGCTAGGCTAACCTAGTTTAGGAGTCCTTAGAAATTTAGATGGCCTACCACCAGGCGTAGTCTACTCAGTATCACTAACTACTTTAGGCCTACTACAGTACTACTAGCCTAGGCCTAGGCTAATATAGCCTAAGTAACTAGCCTATTGTAAATTCGTGTTTAGGGCCTAGGCTAAATATTACAGGCTGGCCCCTGGGGCTGTGTATCCCACATCACATATATCTCACATTTCACAAGCATAGGCTAGGCCTATATGAAAATAAGGTCATTATCAGTAATTTGACTGCCTTGGTAACGTATTTCAGCTTTTCACACCTCTAATTTCTTATAATATAACGTTATTTTCACGTTAAAATTCACAGTAGGCTACAGTATACACTTTCTGAATCACACAGTAAGATAAAAATGGCAACTAAGGAACTGTTCTTACCATTAAGTACTACTGAAGAATTGTCTTTCACTACTACACCTCCATATCTTGGCGGCCACATATTTAAGGCTCTGAAAAACCACTAAGATGGACATAATACCGTAATCCTCTATACGTATCTATATCTACAGCCCCTTGTGGTACCTGTCACCAATTCTGGGGAGTCTATTTCACTGTTTTATGTGTTTTTCAGACATATCACATTTCAAGAAACCTCAAAAGCACGATAGAATTAAACTTAATGTTTTAGAAAATATAAGTACAGTACTGTAATAGTAAAGTGTTGGATTCTGTGCGTTCTTTGTTTCAATTGTCTTTAAATTGGATCTGGTGCGATTGTCTTGATCTTCTTTTGTCTTTATTGTTCGATTACTTATGGTAATTTGGAGGGAATCTGATCACATAACTAGATACTTCGGCAATCGGTAATCATAGCCCTCTATGAATAGGATAATCTAGCTAACGACCTTGTATTGATAATCTTGCTAATTGCAAAGCGACATTAAAAATGACTTACATTTACCTGCAGTACCGGTAGTCACTGTTAAGATTGACTTAGTATACATAACTTATGTCGAGATATTTTATGGTATACGCCGATCTGAATCATAACAAAAGTTTGCTGACTTAGTTTCGTGAGGATGCCTGCAAGAGACTCTGCTTATTTCAGGCCTTTCTAGTTTGTAACCATTATTATTTACAGGGAGGTTAGTAATAATATGTATTAAGAGTCCATAGGCCTTAATGGAAATGGAAAGAACGTTGTGTTTTGCCCTGTATAGACTATTAGTACGTTTTAACTTTGGCCTGGTGGGTCGCGGCGAGCTAGGCTCTGGTCCTCCGAATCTGAAAATAGTCATTAATTATTTTTTGCATATCGGTAGTAAGATATAAAATCACCTATTTCGGCACACTGGGCCTAGGCCCATTGATCGATGTTGAGACTCGCCCCCGATAGTGATTTGAAAAGACATTAGCCTAACCTAACAACCTAACCTAACCTAACCAAGTATTATGTGTGGTGGCTGCTGCCCCCACACCCCCCCTGGTTGTGTACTAGGCCTAATCCCTTAGGCCTAGGCCTAGTAAAAAAAAAAAAAAAAAAATGGCTGTCAATTATACGAAGGTGAAAGAAAGTCGATGAAGTCTATGGTGTTTACTCTGCAATCTTCAGCTTTGATTGTACATTGATAACGGGAAAGTACCGTATTGACAACCTTGTTACGAAAATTAAATTTTAGTACCATAGGGGTAAAACGCTGATGAAAGTACCGTCGGTCAATAAAAATACAGATTTTCATTTGCACATTACGCATATAAAAGCTTTCTGTATATAACTTTCATTGGTATATTCATAAAGAGCACACTCTAAGCTATTCATAAGTCACTTAAAACACTAAAATCGGCTTACGGTAGCCATGTAATAACATGGTGAACCTTCGTGAAAGTGGCGCAAAACGGCGAATTTATTGGTGGATGGTGGAAAGTTCTGGGTTTACCGGATGTATGTACCACCTGTAACATTGGTAATTTAATTCATATCTTTCTTATACCCCCTACATATGATTCAGAAAGCCTTCAGCTTTGCATATATATGCATATTTTGTACCTAGGTCACATAATAATACTTAATTCGAATACTTACCAAAGTCGATGTTAGGCCATCAGAATTGTCTCAATATTATCCTATTTTCACCAATTTAAGCAGCTCCTCGTTGTCATACACAACGTTCAGTTATTCACAATTGTAAATCATGTGTGGAAATGCTGATACTAAAGCTACATTCTCCATATTAGCCTGAAATATGAAGAGAAACCGAAAATCTGCCATTTTTCTTCACTGAATGAGTAAGACTGGCCTCTTAGTTCTTAATCCATTACACTATTCTTCAATTATATACGAAAACTACATAAAAGCATGTCAATAAATAAATGTAACATATTTATTACACAATTCACGATTTATAGCCATTATTTGCAAGGAAATTACAAAAAATTACCATTAGACATCGTAGTTCGGAAAATGGCTTTGGCTTCAACTTGATACACTTATGGTGACCATATCTTACTTTGAAATATATAGAATATAACATATAAGAGATAGATTTATGCGATAAAGGTAGCATCAGGCCACCCAAAACAATGGTACATTTATTGACCGACCGCAAAAATCGCGTACGTTTTTATAAAAATCTGTATTTTGCCACAGGGTGCTTTTCATACCTGAAGAATTCGAACACACTCAGCCAAAACGTTTTCAGTCCTGTCCCGGCAGCCATTTTGAATGCAGGTGATCTAGTTTTGTGAATATGAAGAAAGTTTTAGACTTTGTCCGCACCGGTAATCGGCGAATCTTGCTCTGCCTCGCAGATATATTCACTTAATAACTTAACCTATGGAAATGCTTAAATATGATATATTTTACCTTTAAAGTGACAATTGATAGTGTGTGCTTCCAGCTGTTTTGTGTAAACAAACCGATGAAGAAAAAAAGGAAGTATAAACCCCAGCTGAAGTTGGAGGTTCGCAATTATGGTAGGTGAGACCAGAGTACTTTTATCGGCGTTTTACCCTGCTTTTATATTCGTTTTTTCCGAGGGTTTAACACATTTGCATATGATCTATAGAGCTATCGATAACTGTATTGACAACCTTGTTACGAAAAAGACATTTTAGTACCATACTTTTTTATTAAGTTTTGCCGAGGGTTAAAACAAATTTTCTTATGATCTTTAGAGCATATAGATTCAATATTTATTTTCAAATATATCAACAAAATTTGTGGTATTAACCCTTCCAGCCCGGGTGTCCTGTTAAAAGGACACCACAAAAGAAGAGCAGGAGCCCTTAACAGGTGTCCTGTTAATAGGCAGCAAGCTTTCAAGCCTATTCAGCTTGGTCTGAACGCCGTGCGTCCGACGCATGTAAACAAAGCCGATCGTTGCGTCACCGCACCTCCGAAAACAATAAGGAGACGTCGGATCAATGTTATTGTTGTGACGTCAGACGAAATTAGTGTCTGAAAAGCTCCGATATTGTCAACATCGCGGAAAAATTCGCTCCACGGAAATCGTCATCACAACTGAACCAGTTGACTTAGAGAGCTCTACTCAATGCCAGTCTACAGATTGGAAACCGCACTATGTTTATAGATGCGTGGACAATTTCTAGCAGTTAAACTAAACAAAAATACGGTAGCCTAGGCCTAGACGTTTTTCGGCCAGATCACCCGGGTAGCCCACACTGTCCTTTGGAGGACCAGCCCGGGCCAGGAGGTTTAAAATAACATTGAACCGTAAATAGTTTTACTTACATTTTATGTATTCAAAATATACGGTACGATTTTAGTTACTGGACATCTATTTGACAGGTACCACCGAGGATTTAATACATATTTGTTTTCGGTTTCCACGCATCCAACACCAAGCTACACCTTTTTCTGGTCCGGTAATAGTATTGAAAACGATATAATAACTTTTTAAATGTGGTTTTCGACGAGAATGAAACGGGGCGTTTGGGCCGAAAATCGGCGGCGGGGGGAGTCCGTCGTCGCTTCGGATCGTCGCGGTTTGTTTATCCAGGACGCTCGAGGTGACAGCCAGCTGTTTTACTTGCCCCCTGCTGGCCACATAGATGACGATTATTATAATTCACGGGGGGGGGGCAACCCTGTCCTGTATCCCACGGCCTATAACGCAAGTTTTTATCAAAAAATGTACCCAACAACTGGTTATAAGCTTAGCCATTTTAAGTCGACCGCCAAGGCGGGACCGGGAAGTCACTCCGAGCGTAAAGTAAACAAAGCCACGCTACTTCCACGAACGCAACCGAGTTGTCTTTATATTTCGTCTCATATTATCATTATTAAAGTGTCCCCATTGCTTTTTTAGTGTTTCGTACACCAGAAAAGGGTGTAGCTTGGTGTTGAACGTGTGGAAACCGAAAACAAATATGTATTAAATCGTTGGCGGTACCTGTCAAATAGGTGTCCAGTAACTAAAATCGTACCAAATATACAAATCCAATACGTAAAAAGATCTAGAATAGGCCTAATTAATAAATGAATAGTTTTAGTTACATTTTACGTATTCACCATTGTTGGACCTTTATATCAATAAGTAATAAATAAATAGTTTTAGTTACATTTTACGTATTCAAGAAACCGATCCAATACGTAAAAACAGCTAGATATTACCGATTCAAAATGAGAGA
Source organism: Paralithodes platypus (assembly GCA_032716605.1). Classification (NCBI taxonomy): domain Eukaryota; kingdom Metazoa; phylum Arthropoda; class Malacostraca; order Decapoda; family Lithodidae; genus Paralithodes; species Paralithodes platypus. The sequence goes on along the minus strand of CM064582.1, from coordinate 48,135,070 downwards.
AGTCCTATCGTGACTTGATAGCACTTCACTAGGCTATACATTTTTTGCCTGAGAAACACTCTCTATAGTCACCTAACACTGGAAAATAATAAAACAAAAATTACTGTTTTTACGTATTCGATAGATTTTACATTTTATGTATTCAAAATGTAAATCCAATACGTAAAAACAGCTAGATTATATCGATTCTGGATACAACTCCCAATACGTAAAAACAGCTCATTTTACAGATTCAAAATGAGATAAGTCCTATCGTGACTTGATAGCATTTCACTCTACATTTTTTGCCTGGGAAATTCTGTAGCCACCTAACACAGTACACTGGAAAATAATAATAAAGCGAAAATGACTGTTTTTACGTATTCGATAGAGCGAGTGTGTGTGAGTGAGTCAGGTGGTAGGAGGGTGGAGGGAGGGAGGGGTGATTGATAAGAAGTAACGCTCTATATCTCGCCTAAAGAGCACTTTTATGGCTTCACCTGTGCACAAACACGAGTAATGCAGCCCATGTGAATAATATACACCGATAAATCAAGCGCAGAGAGGCATGAGGATGAATAATAGGAGAAATAACAGCCAGCAAAGGAGACTGGAGGGTGGCACGGGGAGGAAGGTGTTAGGTTACAGTGGGTATGGGCGCAAATCTCGACCTCGTAGACTGCCTTCTGTTCAGTTTCTGATATTATTCTATATATGTACACCAATATAGTGCTTGATAGGCATAGTGGAAGGATGTTTGATCAGCAGTAACAATGAATTATATTAGAAACACGTTATAACATTACAACATTTTTACGCACTACTGTATTTGCTTGCAACTCCTGAATGAAAGGTAATTTGTTTGCTTTACGTGTAGGCTACATTTTTGAAGTGTTTGTTCGTAATGACATAATTATATGGGTTAATATACAGGAGGCGCTACAATATTGGTAAAAAATTAAGCTCAATAGCATGTGATTAAGCGATTTTTCTCCAAATTGTTGATGTAGGTGTCATTCCCGGGAAACTAACATAATACATATTATATGGATATTTACGTTTTAAGGGTTTGTTTACACTTCTTCTTTTTCGTCTTCATCTGGGAGACTTCTTTTGTGTGACTGTCAGTCAACAACTGAGACATCTGGTGGCGAATGCAATGAACTATACTGGTGGCGTCGTAGCCAAAGTAATCACGCTACCTAATTCATGCCAAGAGTACTCGAGTTCACTGACACGTGATGTCTATCGACCAATCAGGTGATGCCATGATTTGGAAAACAGGTGGCCCAGGATATAAGCTGTCAGTTTGACTGGCCAGCTTGTGTAGAGGGTGTGAGCCGATCAAAGCTTTTTCCACCGTCTTTAAAAAACACTGAGGCTGCTTAAGACCTTTTCGCCTTCCAATAAGTGTAAACTGTCCAAAGTGCAATAACCAGTGTTCCAAATACAGCTGACGAGGACAGCTGGTTTTGAAATGCACATACACTTGTTTTACATGGAAAAATTCGAAACAAAAATCCACCAGCTGTTGACCAAGATGCTTAGATAAGTGGTGATCGAGCCTCCAGCGGCCAGCCAGGCAGCCCAGTACCTCCTCTGTTCATTAAGGTTAGTTGGTTGGTCGGGACAACATAAAGGAGCCGGACCACAGCTAGCTCGGGAATCTTAATGGGTCATCGCAAAGTAACATAAAGTAACAGATTTTTTCGCATAGGATTAAACTGGCATGCAAGGGCTAGTTGGTTATACTGATGTTTTGGACCGACAGTTAGCCCATCGATCTTTTTAGGCCTAATAGGTCCGGTAGAGCATAGGCTATACATCATTGCTATATATGTCATTAAGAGCTGAAATGTATTAGCCTATAAGGGAGAACAAAAATAAAATAAAATACATAGGCCTACTGTAATACAATAAGTTTTTCAGCCAGTACCCAACCAGCGGGGGTGTGGGGGCGGCAGCCCCCACCAATAATACTATGTTAGGTTAGGTAAGGTTGTTAGGTTAGGCTAATGTTAACCCCATTCTTACTAGGTTAGGTTAGGTAAGGTTGTTAGGTTAGGCTAATGTTAACCCCATTCTTACTAGGTTAGGTTAGGTGTAAGGTTGTTAGGTTAGGCTAATGTTAACCCCATTCTTACTTCGTTAGGTTAGGCTAATGTTAACCTTATGAAAACCCAAACAAAGATTTTATTAGGGTTACTGTGTAATTTTAACATGAACATTAGTAAAATCCGAGCCAAGTTTCGTCAAAACTTGGCTCGTGTTTTCTAAATGTCGGGTTATATGGGTATGGAAATTTACAAAACCCGAGCCAACATGTTAATAAGGTTACTGTGTTATTTTCATTTTTAAATTAGTTAAATCCGAGCCAAGTTTCGTCAAAACTTGGCTCGGGTTTTCAAAAAGTCGGGTTTTATGGGTCTGGAAATTGACAAAACCCGGAGCCATTATTTTACCAAGGTTACTGTGTTTTTTTCATTTTTACATTTGTTAAATCCGAGCCAAGTTTCGTCAAAACTTGGCTCGGGTTTTCAAAAAATTGGGTTTTATGGGTCTGGAAATTGAAAAAACCCGAGCCAAATTTGGGTTACAAATGTGTATTATCGTGTTCTATACGCTTTTTACCCCTCAATTTCCCTGATCTTCATAGCCCTCCCCACTATCGGGGGGCGTGTCTTTAGATTGATGGATAATGGGTAAATGCTTAATTCCCATTCAATTTCATCACTAGATACGACTAAAACACCAAAAACAAAATCAAAATACCAAAAAAAAATACCTGAAAAACACATTGTTGCGTCTCCTGTATATTAACCATTATATGTTGTGTAGAAATCTTAAACATACAAAATACCTCGATATACACAAGTGTATCGAGGTTATATATATAGCCTATAAATACCTGTATATACTGTATATATATATATACCGGTACAGTCAACCCTCGAATGTGCGGACTAATGGGGGGGGACCCTTGTCCGCACATTGAAAAAGTCTGGACATTGGAAATACATTGGAAAAAATAAAAAATAAAAAATAAAATATCCCCACCGCTGTAGGCCTACTCCCTCCCCTCCCCATCCCGGCCTCAACCCCGACCCCATATTTGTCATTTGATAAATTTCACATAGAAATATAGCTAGACCTAGTCTTCACCAGTGATCCACATGATGTTAGAAAGATAAATTATCGTTGTCCCTTGGGAAAAAGTGATCACAAGATATTAGAAATGGAGATGGATTTGGGAAAAAATGAGGAGAGAAATGAAGGACATAAAATAAATAGATACAATTATGCTAAAACTGATTTTAAATCATTAAAACATTATTTCCAAAGTATAAATTGGAAGGAACTAGAAAGCCTGGAAATGGTTCAAGACAAATATAGACTTTTCCTGAAAGTATATGAAGAAGGGATACATAAATATGTCCCAAGGTTCCAATCAGGGGTAAAGAAGGAAAACGAATGGTTCAATATAAGATGTAGTAAGGCACAGGATAGAAGAAACCGAGCCTGGAATATAGCACGGAAGAGACATAGTGAAAATAACTGGAATAAGTACAAGGAGAAAAGAAATGAATACGTAAAGATACGATGCGAGTAACAATATAAATATGAAAGGAATATTGTAGAGAAGTGCAAAAATGAGCCAAAACTATTTTATAGATTTGTAAATGGAAAAATAAAAACAAAAGAAGGTATTTTCAGACTAAGAGTTGGAACAAACAGCTATGAGAAGGATAAAGAATTGTGTGAAGTTATGAATGAAAAGCTTCAGTCAGTGTTTGTAAAAGAGGAGGAGTTTATAGAACCTGATAGAGAAATGAGAACACCACAGATGCCTGAAATGAAAGTGACAAAAAGTGAAGTGCTGAAATTGATGCAGGATTTGGACGTGAGGAAATCAATGGGACCAGATGGAGTGGCTGGATGGATCCTCAAAGAATGTGCGGAAGAGTTAGTGGAACCAATCTATGAAATCATCAAATCTTCACTGAATGAGGGAGACCTGCCAGTGGAATGGAAGAGAGCTAACATAGTACCAATTTACAAAGGAGGAGACAGAGAAAATCCGCTTAACTACAGACCAGTGTCCCTCACCAGCATTGTTTGTAAAATTTGTGAGAAAATTATAAGGAAAAAGTGGACACACTTCATTGAGGGACAGGGGGTGCTTAGCGAGAAACAGTTTGGATTTAGGGAAGGGAGATCTTGTGTATCTAATTTATTAAGCTTTTATAGCAGAGTTGTAGATGTTACACAGGAGAGAGAGGGATGGGTTGACTGTGTTTACCTGGACCTGAAAAAGGCCTTTGACAGGGTGCCTCACAAAAGGTTATTGTGGAAATTGCAGGTTGTTGGAGGTGTACATGGTAGGATGTTAAAATGGATGGAAAACTTTTTAATAGGAAGAGAAATGAGGACCACGATACGAGATGAATATTCACAGTGGAGGAGTGTGACGAGCGGAGTACCACAGGGATCAGTGTTGGGTCCGATAATGTTCCTACTTTATGTAAATGACATGCCAGAAAACTTGAATAGTCATATGAATATGTTTGCGGATAACGCTAAGATCATGAAGAATGTCACCTGTATAGAAAGTTGTCAGGATCTTCAAAAGGACCTAGATGAGTTGCCCAGATGGAGCCAAACCTGGAAAATGAGTTTCAATGCAGAAAAGTGTCATGTTTTGGAAGTGGGAAGAAGTGAGATAAGGCCAAGCTGGGAGTACAAATTAGGAATTGAAATAATCGGCAAAACACGGCATGAGAAGGACCTTGGAATACAAGATGATCTATCCCCGGAGAAGCATATTAACATGATCATTGGAGGAGCATATGGAATAATAACCAATATGAGAGTGGCATTTAACTATTTGGATGAAGAAATGTTAAGAAAACTGATAATGACTATGATAAGACCAAGATTAGAATATGCAGTAGTGATATGGTCACCACATTTGAAAAAACATATAAATAAATTAGAGAAAGTCCAAAGGATAGCAACGAAGATGATCCCAAGATTGAAGGAGTTGACATATGAGGAAAGACTTAAGACACTACAACTGCCTACCTTGAAAGAGAGAAGGGATCGAAGCGACTTAATAACGATGTTCAAGGGAGTAAAAAGTTTGGAACGAGTAGATAGGGAAGATCTATTCGTGAGGGATAATGGAAGGACAAGAGGGCACGAGTTTAAGCTGAGGAAGGGCAGATGTCGTAAGGACACAAAGAAATTCAGCTTCCCATATAGGAGTATAGAGACTTGGAACAACTTGGAGGAGGAGGTGGTGAGAGCGAGGAACATTAACATGTTCAAATCTAGGTTGGATAAAAGCAAATATGGAAATAGGGCAACATAAGTTATGATATGTTAGTCCAAAAATACTGGGAACTGGGAATATCCATTACGATACTTGTCTAAGTAAAATGGATTGATTATAAAGTAACTAAGACAGGACAACACGAGCGCTGCTCAATTCCTGTAAACTACAAATAGGTAAATACAAATAGGTAAATACATAAAAAAAAAAAAAAAAAAAAAAAAGGAAGGATATCCCCACTGCTGTAGGCCTACTCCCTCCCCTCCCCGTCCCGGCCTCAACCCCGACCCCAACCCCGACCCCGTTACTGTGATGATGTTGACAAGCCTTATGTTACACCCTATTGATAATGCAAAACTATTGAACACACTTAAAAGTGTATGTTATTTGGTCTCTATATAATCTGTGAATCATTTCCGATATGATGGAATTAAAAAAAAAATTTTTCCACCAACTCATAATCAGCAAAAACGACACAAATGTCAATTAAAAACATGTTACAATATTTCCCCATCATTTTGTGTATACCGTGGGGAAAAAAAAAAAAAAAAATCTATCAAACATAAATCTTCGGTCCCTGAACCTCGGCGCCTCGCACAGCAAGAGGGGTTGAAATATTTTGACTATCTTATATATTGTTTATCTATGTGCTGGAAGGATATTATATTTTTCAATTCCATTGCATTAGAAATGATTCAAAGATTACAAAAAGTCCAAATAAGACATAGTTATGTTAATGTATAAGGGAGTTAGGTAGATGCATTAGAGAGATAGATAGATAGAAAGAGAGAGTTGCAGAGGGGGAGTGAGCGATAAGATAAACACGAACTATTATGAGACAGACTTAATTAGTTCTGAAAAGACAAAAGAAACTTTTTTATTGACTCTTTTTCATGTTATTATTTGTGTGCTAGTAGGATAATATTGTTTTCAATTCCATCGCATTAGAAATGATTTATAGATTACAAAAAGTCCAAATAAGACATAGTTATGTTAATGTATAAGGAAGTTAGGTAGATGCATTAGAGAGATAAATAGATAGAGAGAGAGTGGCTAGGGGCGAGCGAGCGATAAAATACTAACATATATGAGACAGACTTATGTTTCTGAAAGACAAAGGAGACATTTTTATTTACTCTCGTTTTCATTTTATTATTTGTGTTAGAAGGGTAATATTGTTTTCAATTCCATCGTATTAGAATTGATTCATAGATTAAAAAAAGACCAAATAAGACATAGTTATGTTAATGTATAAGGGAGTTAGGTAGATGCATTAGAGAGATAGATAGATAGAAAGAGAGTTGCAGAGGGGGAAGTGAGCGATAGACAAACACAAACTATTAAAATACAGGACAACTTTTAAATTAACGGTCTTTTGCCCGGTCTTTTGCCCGATTTGTCCGGTCTTTTGGGGACTTGTCCGCATCGGCTGTTGGGTCCGCACAAACTGAAGTCCGGTCAACTGGGGTCCGCCCATGCGAGGGTCGACTACCTGGGGGCGGTTCGTTCGTGTCCACCCCTTCGGGGATCACGGCGTCAGGCAATAGATAGATAGAGATAGAGGATATATATTGGGAGGTTTGACGTACCTCCCAACCTACCAAATAGGAAAACCTACTATTTGGTAGTTGTCTTGGAAAATCCAACGTCAAGGCTATTAACCTAATTGCAATGACGACTTGTCTATTTTGACTGCTATGTCGTCATTCCAACCGCGGTTAAAAAGAAAACGTCTAGAGTCTACTCCTTATCTTGCTCTAGGAGACGTTGTACATTAACCAAAACTACCACCGAAGGTGAAAAAAGCATAGAAGAGAAGAAAAAGGGGTTTACCTTAGTTACCGCTTAACCCGGGAGCTGCGGGGAGACTCTTAAGAGTTCCCCCGGCGCACTGCGGGGAGACTCTTAAGAGTCAGAGAAAAAAAAAAATCACTTTTGACATCGAAAAAAAAATATTTTTATATATTTTTTTTTTTTATTTTATTTTTTTTTTTGGCCCCTGGGCCATGCAAAATCTCAGTCCTCTACCTCCCCTCCTTCCCCACTTTTCCTCCTCTCCTTCAGTTATCACCTATTTTCCCTGTTATTCCCTTATTCTGAGGTATATTTTCGTGCTAACATTAGAAATCCGATTGGAGGGTGTGGTCATCACTGATAGCAAGCGAGTGCAAGAGAGAGAGAGAGAGTATCGATCGACTGTGTCTCAGTGGCCTTGGGGGAAATTGGCGGGAAAGCAGATTGCCTCACCCATACATTATACAACTCGCGGGCTATATCTCCGATTTTGACCATCCAAACGCTGTTTTCACTCGTTTTTATTGTTGTTTCAGGTTAATACCTTTATAATCAACCCATAATAGGCGCATATGGACAAGTATTAATGCTATTAATGGCACAATGAATATTTTAGTGACGGAAACACCTCAAATACGTCAGCACAGGGGGACGTTTCCAATTACCCCCATGCGCACTTCAGAGGTTAAGGCCCATCCCGTGTTCCGTCATGTGCAGATCCCTGTCGAACGTGCGCATGAGCGACCCTCTCTTGTCATCACATCTCACGTCAGCAGAAGAACGCGGATGGGCAGGGGTCCGGCGTGAGGGAGGGTATTATGTACGTTGGATTTTCCAAGACTACTACCAAATAGTAGGTTTTCCTATTTGGTAGGTTGGGAGGTACATCAAACCTCCCAATTTGTTAGTAGTCTTGGCAAATCCAACGTCAAGGCTGCATAACAAATAGGAGGAGGACATCCAAGCCCAACCTACCAAAAAAAACAATGCATAAAACAAAATTATGAATGACAAAGACACAATTTAAACAAGAGAGTTTAATAAAAGAGTGAAAAACTGAGGAGTAGCTAAAAAGAACAGTTTTAACACATGCCCGTCATTCATAGTAATGCAAAAACATAGACTTGTCTTAAACCAAAAAGGTACTGTACCCAAAATCCCTTTTCTTCCAAAACCAACAAAAACACTGAACCCAAGAACAAAACACAATTTTCAATGTGGCAAAAACACTTATGTACTGGAACAATACATAATCCCAAACTTGCAATCCAGTGTTGCAAACCCGTACACCCCCCCCCCCTTTGTCAAATAAAACAAAGGAAAAGAACGAGGGACAAGGGGGGAAGACCAGGGATCTTCGCCAGAGCACCAGGAAACACGACCCCCGAGAGCAATCACCGGCCGAGGGGGTCGAAACTGGACACGGAGAGGTAGGAGGAGATGAAGGAATTGATAGAAGACCACAAAACCGCTGAGGCGATGGCAGGTAAGGATCGACGTGGCAGGAACCGGAAGGAGGCAGCAAAGGATCTGACATCGTGCGCAGAACCCCTATAAACAGGGTGACGGGCACGAACGCAACAGAGGAGTGCAAGGCTGACACCGGGCACAACACATGGCGAGGATGCCCACGCCGTAAAGCCTGGACGGTGAAAGGCTGGAAAACGGGGGCCTCCCTCCCATGCGTGGTAACAAAAGGAGGGGAGGAGGCGAACGAGACGCCATGCAAGGACGGGGAGAATCGCACGCAGTCCCGGGGCCGTGACAATGCCGCTAGTGCAGACACCCGATCCCCAGTGGCCAGAGCGACAAGGAAGAGTGGACGCCGGAGCAACGGAACCGGCGTAGCGGCCCTTGTATACGTGGGTGAAGCCAGAAGGACCAGAGCCCGCCCCAGATCCCACTGTGGAGGGACCTGGCGCGGAGGCGGTCGATCCCGGAAGGCAGCCGTTAGGAAGGAATCCAGCTCCTGCGGCGGAACGACCAGCCCAGCGACGGACCCAAAGACCCCCGGACGGCAGACAAGTGGGTACGTATAGCGTCGACTTGAAAGTGACGTGTACGGAAGAGGTGAAACAAGGAGCGGAGGACGAGGGAAGGAGAGCCAACTGGCAGGCGAGTGTCCTGTAGTAAAAGACCTCCAGCGGGACCCGTAAGTCCCCCAAGGAGAAGAACGGCCAGGAACGCTGCAGGAAGTCAGTCAGGGCCCGGCCGGGGACCGGGAGCCACCGTGCCTCATGAACAAGCACGATGCGAAGGCCAAAGAGGTCCGCAGGACCCCAACCTAGCTCAAGTGGAAGTCGGAGACAGGTAGAGGGACCGGACTCAGGCACCACCGCGGCAACCAGGCGTACCAAGCCCGTGCCGGCCACAGAGGCGCGAGGAGCCAGACGCAGCCGCGGTACAGCCGCAGCCTCGCGAGGACTGGGCACATCAACAGCACGTCTGGTGGCGGAAAGATGTATATCGACCGCCACCTGTACCAGGCTACCATGAAAGCGTCCGGACCCCCCCCGGAGCGCGAGGCCGGAGGGAGAGGTCCAGAGGCAACTGGCGCGGCACCCCCGATGCGAACAAGGCGACCTCCGGAACACCTCAGGAAGCCGCGAGGTCGGCGAACACAATCCGTTGCATCGCCCATTCTACAAGAATGCCCTGCCCTCTCGACAGGGCGGCCGCCCACAGGGTGGCAGGCCCGGGCAGGGAGGAGGCATGCAAGGAGAAGGGGTGTCGGTCCGCGAGGAAGAACAACTCCACCGAGACCCCCAATAGAGTCAACGACCTGGAGGACCCCCACATTAGGAAACAGTGGACAGCTGTCTGAGTGTCCAACCCGAAGGCCACCGACTTACCCCGAAGGGCCAGCGCGTGGTCCCGCAGGAAGAACAAAGGAACCAACAGTCTGAGGGCATAGACGGGTAAGTGGAGGGAGACCAACCCATCTGCCGGGAAGTGGACGTCCCAGGGTCGATCGGGAACCTCACCCAACCTCGTTCGACGTATCTGTGTCTACCCAGACCGTCGGCGGGGGGGCGGTCCAGGGCACAGCCGCAGAGAGCGCGCCCCGAGCAACCCAGCGACCGAAGCGTCTGCGAACGGTACGCGGGAGCGGCAGGAGCCGATCCATAGGGTCAACGGAAACACCGCGGTGCCCATGAGGAGGAGGCGGCGTAGCCAGAGGCTCCCTAAGGGAAGGGGCAGAGCGGCCCAATGCAGCGAACCCACGAACGAGTCCCAGAGCCACCCCGGTAGGGAGACCGAGTGCAACACGGCGAAGACCTCCCACCGAAGGTCCACCGCGGCCGGCAGACCCCGGGTCACCGTAGCGCCGGACAAAACCCATGCGAGACCGACCCATGGCACGACACGCGACGGGGTCAAGCGTGACTTGGGAACATCGAAGGGGAACCCTAACCGTGCAATGTGGCGAACGACTGTGAGGGCGTCGCCTACGCACAGTCCTAGGGCGTCGGAAACTACCAACCAATCGGCCAAGGAAAACAGGATCTGGAGCCCGCTCCTGAGGAGAGGACCCAGAGCCTACCCCACCAGTGCGGAGAAGATCCGCGGCGCGATGTGGAGACCGAAGGGAAGGCCGTCGAACAGGAACACACGAGCGGAAGTCCGAAAGGCCAAGAAGCGCTGGAAGCGAGGATGGAGAGGAACGAGCCAAGACGCATCCTGGAGGGCCAGCGACACTACCCACGACAGAGGGCGCAGGGCCAGGCGTACCAGGGGTACCGGCAGCATCCGAAACCGTGTGTGCACGATGTGCCCGTTGAGGGCCGACAGATCCACCACCGGTCGCATCGCGTCGCAGTTCGTCTACGGTACCAGAAAGACACGGGAGAGGAAAACCGGGTTACCGGCGGTCAACTCCCTCGACGCTACCCAGCTCGGGCATGGAAGTGAACACGTGGGCCACCTCTGAAGAGATGGGCCGGCGTCGATGACAAGAGCGGAGAGGGGGTCTGGACGTCCACCTCCAGATGAGACCCCTCCGCGCAACCCGCCGCCCCCAACGTCCCTCGCGGCCACCGAGGGGCGCAAGGGCGAAAACAACCCGAGGGAGCACCCGAGAGGAGGGGAGCGACCCGGCCGGCCAGGCGAGAAGGAGAACAAGGAGGCCGACCCAGAGAACCTATACATTGTGTTGACGTGGAGGTACCCCCGGTACGGGCCGTGCGGGCATGAGCGCCACGTTGACCTCCTCTACCCCCCCCCAACCTCGTCGAAAAGGGCGGGCCACCCCAACCCCTGACCGTCGCGGGGCGGACCCCGTCGAAGGGCGGCCGGAAGTGGAAGGCCGGCCAGCCCCGACACGGCGGGGATGAAAGGGGGCAAGAACAGAAGTGCGAGGCGGAACCGACGCACTGTCCTGCAACGTCCCAGTCCTGCGCCCGTGCAAGGCGGCAGCACTTGCAGCAGCACCCCGAAGAGGACCGGCAGAAGGACGGGACTGAGAAGACCCGGCGCGCGACACAGGGCGTCGGTGCGTTTCGTAAGCAGGGTCCGCAACGACACAGCGCGTCGTCGCGTGTCGGAAGCAGGGGCCGCCGACAGAGAAGCGTAGCATTCCCAAGCATCCTGCTCAAAAAACCCCGACGTATATAGCGCAGAGTACAACAAACCCTGACGAATATCCAAGGGGGCCGGCCGGCAGAACGAGGACCGTACCGTCGGGCATTGCCGAGTAGCCGCGCACAAAACCGCCTTCAGCTCGGGAACCAAAGACACCGCGAGCCGAAGGTGGATCCGCTGAACGCGGTCCAAACCCTCACGAAGATCGCCTGGCGCAGACGCCTCGATAAGCCGCAGGTGGTGAACAGACGTCCGGAGGGAACCTAAAGACAAGACAAGAAGTCTGTCACCCTCTGTCGCAAGGGAAAATTCTTGGCGACAGAGGGCTGATCCGGGCGAGAGAAGAACGGGGTAGCAATAGAACAAAGTTCAAGAACGGGCGCGCTTATCCAGGACCAGAACGCGCCGTCCAAGCCGCCGACAGACACAAGAGGAGGCAAAAGCAGTGATGACTCCGGGGGAGGGACTGAAGGAGAGCCGTCGACGGATCGGTAGGTGAAGTCGAAGGCCTCAGCAAACCAGGCCTCCAATGGGAGAGGGTGACCGAGCATGAAGGCTAAGCCAGGCGTACCGGCGTCGCACAAACCTGTCCCATAGGAGGACAGACCCGTCAACACAGCCAGGGACTGAACTGCCAGAAGGATGTCAGGGCGGCTGAAGTCTGACCAGAGCGTAGGCCTGCAGAAGGGAGGGGGACCGTAGCAGGGGTAGGTATGGTGAGGCTCTGAGGGTGTGTCACCGCCAAGAAGCGCGATAAGAGGGAGTCTTGCATCGACTCCAAGCGCCCGTCGATGCGTGACACAAGCCACCCCTGCATAGCCGACAATCGATCCGAGAGAGGCCACCCCCCCCCCCCCCCCAAGAATGATCGGCCCGCAGGGGTGAGCGCGAGCGGGAGCGAGATCCACGACACGAACCAGCAGAGTCGCGGCCCAAGGTAGGCGAGCGACCACGGTTGTGTCGCCGCAGAGGGACTCGGCCCCGAACACGAACGCCCGAGGGGGAAACAGCACGATCCCCCTCTTCCAGCGACATGTCAGCCCCTGAGAAAGGGGACCCCGAAACCACGCGATACCCCACCGAGCCAAGAGGAGGGGCACCCCCGTGGCGAGACGGTAAGTGAAGGTCAGGGAGAGAAGAAGGAGGAGGAGCAGGACGACGGGAGTGGGAAGGCTGGCCGGGTGAAAAGACAGCATCTGGTGTTCCCAGGCGGTCACCCATCCAAGTACGAACCAGACCCTACGTTGCTTAACTTCGCTGATCGGACGAGAAGCGGTGCATTCAACGTGGTACGGCCGTTGGCTGAAAAGAGGTCAGAAGTAGCCGCGGGGGGAAACAGAGCAAGGATCCCCAGGGCAGAGATAACAGGGCGGCCCGACACCGAGGCAGAGGAGGGAGGGACCGCCACCGGGAGACGAGACCGTGAAGGAAGAATAGGCACCGAAGCAGGTGAAGTAGGAGGGGAAGCAACTACATCCTGGCGGACCCCGCTGGACAGTGTAGGAGGGAGCAGAGGGCCAGCTACAACCTGAACCTCCGCGCGCGTAGAGGACAAAGGAAGAGGACGTCGTACGAGCAGGGGAAGCGGGCGGAAGGTAGTAGAGCCCCGACCCGGAGAGGCCAGGGGAGGGCGCACAGGGGCAGAGCCGCTAACCCCGGCCTCAGGGCGAGCACCATGACGAGGGCGATGGGCGCCGTCAAGGCGATCAGGAGGACAACGTGGGGCAGGAGAGGACGGGCGACGAGGCGAGCGAGAGCGTGGACGGAGCAGGGGAACCCCCCGACAACGTGACGACCGGCTGCGGGACCCAGGCGAGAGGGCCCGAGCAGGGAGAGGGTCAGGCGAACGGCCTTCAGTCGGGTCAGGGATACCCAGGACGACGCGGATCCGGGCGGCAACAAAGGCCGGGGAACGGTGGCCCACAGTCCAAAAGTGGCGGGAGACTATCGCCCACACCGACTGAAGGGAAGGAGAGGCCACCGCCGCCGCCGAGGAACCAGGGCTATGGAGCACCACATCCACCAGGGCCAGACACGGGCCACACAGAGCAGGGAGGTAGGCCATAGAGGACACACAGTGCGAGTGGCGCAAGCAGGACTTGTGGCTCACCAAGCACGGGGAGCAACAACCATGGCGAAAGCAAGGCAGCCTACCTGCATTGGAAGAACACACACCATAATCAGCACGTCGAAGGAGTAAGTGGAGAGAATTTCCAAGAAGAACCAGGGAAGGAGCACGGGGAAACAGGAACACACATGCAAACAGGTATCCGTACTCACCCTAAACCGGGAGCACAGAGGTAGGTGAGTAGGGCGGGCGAGGGGGAAGAGCACTAGCAGAACCTGCAAAGATGGAGAAAGTGTTAACCACCACTCAACATCTTACAAGCAGGGCCTATAACACCAGTAAAGTGCACACACCAAATAGTATCAGGCAACAAGATGACATAAAAAAGGTCAATAGTGAAAGCCAACTATTACCGCAAATTTGCGGGCCAATGGAGGCATAACCGTACCGACACCACCCTCCCGTAATTTAGCGGGACCCCCCAGCGATCTCCGCAAATTTGCGGGAGCCGAAACGCCCCAGAGGACCGAATCGAGCTCCCGCAAATTTGCGGGACCGGCCGAGATGGTCCGGCGCCGAAAAAGCGAGAGGAGCGTCTAGGGAATAACAAAAAAGGGCCACAAAAATGCGTCATCTCCTTATGAACTCCAAGCGATGATGGCCATCAAGCTGAGCAGTGTCTTCCTTGATTATATCCTGACTCAACCGGTCAAGGGAGAGGCAAGGAAGACACACCAGGGGAGAGGAGGCACATCCCCCAGGAACCACCCAACCCACAGAGATAGAGCAAAGCCCATGAGGAGAAGTGGCAGGGAGGGTGGTTTCGCACAAACAGGGGCCCCCGTGGGGTACCCCTGGATTGGGCAAAATAGAATATGAAAGGATGGAGGTGAAACAGGAAGAGAAAACAAAAACCAGTAAATGAAACTGGCGAGAAAAAGGGTGGCCTAGCCGTGAGCAGAGAATGTGTCAGGGGCGAAAAACCCTGTGGTGTGAAGGAGGGGCCCCCGTGGGGTACCCCTGGATGATCACGAACCACCTGTCGCCCAGGCCCTTGAGACACAGTGAAGGCTCGAAAGGGGGGACTCGGGAATAACACTAATAATGCGGCCGACACAAACTCTACAAACAGCACCGCCACCAACGAAATCTCAGATTGTTTACCCAACGGTACACCTTAGGCTATGAAAAAATGAAAACTCATAGGGGCATAGCAATTCCGGAATGAGAAAACCAGCTAGGCTAAAATAAGCTAAAAGCTAAACTATGCCCAGACTAACAGGAAAAAAGAATATGAAAAGAGAAAGAATGAAAAACATATACGAGGAACGCCAGGCGCCCCTGTACCTTCGGTAGGCTATTTCCACACGCGTCTCCATTGTACACACTTAGGAGCCCATTTATGTGTGCCCTAGATCACGTAACATCTGTCTAACAAAAAAGAAGGCCAGATAAGCCGAAACGAACCTAAACAGGGTGAATTAAAGGAGCACAACAAAAGCGACTTCATTCAATGGAGCGCGTGGAAAAATGATGACAAGAGAGGGTCGCTCATGCGCACGTTCGACAGGGATCTGCACATGACGGAACACGGGATGGGCCTTAAGCGGTAACTAAGTAAACCCCTTTTTCTTCTCTTCTATGCTTTTTTCACCTTCGGTGGTAGTTTTGGTTAATGTACAACGTCTCCTAGAGCAAGATAAGGAGTAGACTCTAGACGTTTTCTTTTTTAACCGCGGTTGGAATGACGACATAGCAGTCAAAATAGACAAGTCGTCATTGCAATTAGGTTAATAGCCTTGACGTTGGATTTTCCAAGACTACTACCAAATAGTAGGTTTTCCTATTTGGTAGGTTGGGAGGTACGTCAAACCTCCCAACGTAGAGCTATATACAGTAAACCCTCGCTATCTCGGACTAATTGGGGGCAGACCCAGTCCGAGATGACCGAAAATCCGAGATGTCCGAAGTCCGACTTATGTCCGACTTAAGAGAGGGAAAATTCCGAATTAGAAGAGGAAAGTCCGCGTCACCAGATATATATCTATTTAATGCATCTATCTCCCTTATACATATATATAACTATGTCTTATTTGGTCTTTTTTTAATCTATGAATCAATTCTAATACGATGGAATTGAAAACAATATTACCCTTCTAACACACAAATAATAAAATGAAAAAGAGAGTAAATAAAAATGTCTCCTTTGTCTTTCAGAAACATAAGTCCGTCTCTTATATGTTAGTATTTTATCGCTCGCTCGCCCCTAGCCACTCTCTCTCTATCTATTTATCTCTCTAATGCATCTAACTAACTCCCTTATACATTAACATAACTATGTCTTATTTGGACTTTTTGTAATCTATAAATAATTTCTAATGCGATGGAATTGAAAACAATATTATCCTTCTAGCACACAAATAATAACATGAAAAAGAGTCAATAAAAATGTCTCCTTTGTCTTTTCAGAACCAATTAAGTCCGTCTCATAATAGTTCGTGTTTATCGCTCACTTCCCCTTCTGCAACTCTCTTTCTATCTATCTTGTCTTTTCAGAACCAATTAAGTCCGTCTCATAATAGTTCGTGTTTAGTTTATCGCTCACTCCCCCTCTGTAACTCTCTCTTTCTATCTATCTATCTCTCTAATGCATCTACGTAACTCCCTTATACATTAACATAACTGTCTTATTTGGACTTTTTGTAATCTTTGAATCATTTCTAATGCAATGGAATTGAAAACAATATTATCATTCTAGCACACAAATAATAACATGAAAAAGAGTCAATATAAAAGTCTCCTTGTCTTTTCAGAACCAATTAAGTCGTCTCATAATAGTTCGTGTTTATCGCTCATTTCCCCTTCTGCAACTCTCTTTCTATCTATTTTGTCTTTTCAGAACCAATTAAGTCCGTCTCATAATAAGAACATAAGAACATAAGAAAATGGGAGTCTGCAGAAAGCCGATTGGCCTAAGCAAGGCAGATCCCTGTCCCACACAACCCCAATTCATTACAAAGCCCAATTATAGGCTTCACACTCTAATACCCTGAGGATCATCTTACCAAAACGGTTAGAGATTAACGCAGGATTATGGAGGTCTGCAGAGCGCTGATTGGCCCAACCCGGCTGATCCCCCTTCACACCCAACCCTTCTCGTCCATATGCTTATCCAATTTTATCTTAAAGCTCCCTACAGTTTTAGATCCCACTATAGCACTTGGTAGTCCATTCCACCCGTCTACAACTCTGTTACCAAACCAATACTTGCCTATATCTTTTCTGAAACGAAATTTATCTAATTTGAAACCATTGGTACGAGTTCTTTCGCTATCACTGAGCTTTAGTACATTTGCCATGTACCCTTTGTTAATCCCACTAACCCACTTGAACACCTCTATCATATCCCCTCTAACTCTGCGTCTCTCTAACGAATGTAAACCTAATTTCTTCAACCTTTCTTCATACGAAAGATTTCTAATATTATGGATCATTTTTGTCATTCTACGCTGTACTCTCTCCAATGAATCTATGTCCATTCTGTAATAAGGACACCAAAATTGGACAGCATAATCCATATGGGGTCTCACTAATGACAAGTAAAGTTTTAAGATAACATCAGCAGTTCTGTTACTCACACTCCTAGAGATGAACCCGAGAATCCTGTTTGCCTTATTACGAACGCTTATACACTGTTTTCTAGGCTTCAAATCATTGCTAACAAACACACCTAGATCTTTCTCGCAGTCTGAATTTTCTAATTCTAAATTAGCTAGTTTATATTTAACATTTGTTTGCATCTTCCCTATCTTTAATACCTTGCATTTGTCAATGTTAAACTTCATCTGCCAATTTACTGACCATTCATGTAAGGTATCTAGATCCCTTTGGAGGCACTCTATATCGCTATCTGAATCAATTGATCTCCCTATTTTAGTATCGTCTGCGAATTTACTTATCCTACTAGTTATACCTAAATCTAGGTCATTTATGTATATAAGAAACAACAGGGGACCTAATACCGATCCCTGGGGGACACCACTTTTGACTGCTCCCCATTCTGACTTGGTACCATTTATGCTGACTCTCTGCTTCCTACCAATTAGCCATGACCTAATCCATCCTAACAACGCCCCACCTATTCCATGTGCCTCAACCTTTCTCATCAATCTCTCATGAGGGACTCTGTCGAAAGCTTTACTGAAATCTAAATATATAATATCATATGACTTGTCATTATCTACTGCTTCATATACCTCTGAGAAAAAACTAAGCAAATTAGTAAGGCAAGACCGTCCCTGAGTGAATCCATGCTGAGAAGAATTGATTAAGTTAAATGTTTCTAAGTGGTTTCTCATTTTCCTAGCAATAATTGACTCTAGTAGTTTTCCTATGATTGAAGTGAGACTAATGGGACGGTAATTGGATGCTATTGATTTATCACCTTTTTTGAAGATCGGAACTACATTTGCAAGCTTCCAAGCTTCTGGAACTATACCTGTTTCTAATGACTTGTTAAATAGAAATGTTAATGGATAACTTAACTCATCTCTGCATTCTTTTAATACTCTAGCATATACCTCATCAGGACCAGGCGATTTATGAGGTTTCAGTCTGTCAATTTCCTTAACCACATCATTTCTACTTATAGTAACCGTACTTAACCTATTTTCTATACTATCGCTGTATACCTTACGGACTTCTGGAAACTGTGCCAAATTTTCATTAGTGAAAACGGAAAGAAATTGACTATTTAATGTACTGCACATTTCTAAATCACTTTCTGTCAATTTTCCTATCGAAGTTTTAAGGGGACCAATTACATCTCTAACCTTGGATTTATATAGTTGGTAAAAAGCTTTAGGATTATTTTTTGAATCATTGGCAACCTTAATTTCATAATTTCTTTTTTCTTTACTAATATCCTTTTTTACCTGTCGTGATAGATTCTGATAGTAAGCAAGTAGGTAATAGTTCGTGTTTATCGCTCACTCCCCCTCTGTAACTCTCTCTTTCTATCTATCTATCTCTCTAATGCATCTACGTAATTTTTGGTGACTTTAATTTACCTGTGACCAAGTGGGGCGATACTCTTACTTCACACTCCGGACATGACTTGTATACGAACTTGCAAGAGAGTTCGCTTTATCAATTTGTTGGAACGCCGACCCGTGGTAATAACGTTCTTGACATTGTACTTGCAACAAAAGAAGAATTAATAGAGAATTTGAATGTTGGTGATGAATTCAGTAACAGCGACCATCATACGATAACTTTCACTTTAAAGTTTACTAGTAACGAACCAAATAGTAGCATCGAAAAAGTCCCTAATTTCAAGAAAGCAAACTTCCATAAACTTAGAGCTATGTTTAAAGAAACTGACTGGAGCTTTTTAATTCACAATAACGACATAAATACATCTTGGAAGTTATTCGAAGCCACTTACCTAAAAGCAGTGCAAGACTGCATACCATCGAAAACTCGGCGTCCAGGCCATAATAATAAGCCCAAATGGTGGAATAAAGATATTTCAAACTGCCTGCTTGCTAAAAAATTTGCTAATGATAGATTAAAATCCTCACAAAATGACGAAGAACGGCTGAAATTTGTAGAGCTACGACGCAAAGCCAAAAAGTTAATTAAGCAAAGTAAAAAGACCTTAGAGTTACATATTGCGAATCAAAGTAAAACAAACCCGAAAGAATTCTATAGTTATATCAGAAAGAAAAAAGTAGTTACTTCAACTGTTGGACCGTTAGTCGATGAAAATGGAGAATACACCAAAGACGAAGAACAAATGAGTAATGCCCTCAATACCTTCTTTGCATCAGTTTTTACAACAGAAGACCTCAGTGATATCCCTACACCATCACCGATTCAGATTGATAATTCAGATGTTTTAAGCAATATCACCGTTACAGAGAGAGAAGTATTGAATTGTTTAGATAAACTCAAGGTAAATAAAACGCCTGGACCTGATACAATCTCGCCTAGAGTTCTAAAGGAAGCTAAGGATGAGCTCTCTAAACCACTGACATTACTATTCAATAAATCCTTGCAGTCTGGAACTATGCCCGATCAGTGGAAGCTAGCCAACGTAACACCGATATTCAAAAAAGGCAGCAAATCCCTATCCAGTAACTATCGTCCAATTAGCTTAACCTCAGTTGTATGTAAAATGCTAGAAACTGTCATACGAGACAGACTCGTAAATCACTTAGAGGAAAATAACATACTTAAAGATACTCAACACGGCTTTCGTAAAAAACGTTCCTGTTTAACAAACCTCTTAGACTTCTTCCACGATATCCTCAACCTCTACGATGAGAGTAAAGCTGTAGATATTATATACCTTGATTTTCAAAAGGCCTTTGACAAAGTTCCCCACAAACGTTTACTGCTAAAACTAAAAGCGCATGGAATACAAGACGGTGTGTTGAAATGGATAGAAAATTGGCTCAGCGACAGAAAGCAAAGAGTAGTCATAAACGGTAAGGCATCAAAATGGACCAATGTAAGTAGCGGGGTACCCCAGGGATCGGTACTAGGACCAATTCTCTTTCTAATTTACATCAACGACATAGATGAGGGTCTCACCTGTACAATCTCAAAATTTGCTGACGATACAAAAATTGCAAATAGCGTACTCTCGAAAGAACAAGTTGACGATATGCAACACAATCTAGATAAATTGTCATGTTGGGCCCAAATTTGGCAAATGAGTTTCAATGCGGATAAATGTAAAGTACTACATATCGGATACCTAAATGAGAAAGCAAACTATTCGATGAATGGCACTCAGCTTAAGAATGTAAACAGAGAAACCGATCTGGGAGTAACAATATCGAGTAACCTAAAACCGAGTCAACAATGTTCAGAAGTTGTTAAGAAGGCAAACAAAATAATTGGCTTTATAGGCAGGTCATTTGAGCATAAATCCAAAGAAGTTATCCTAACCCTTTACAATTCCTTAGTCCGCCCTCTTCTGGAATACTGCGTTCAATCCTGGTGCCCTTATTACCAAAAAGATATAAACAAGCTAGAACGAGTTCAACGTAGAGTTACCAAAATGATACCTAGCCTAAAGAACAAACCATACGAAGAGCGTCTTAGAGAATTAAATCTATTTCCTTTAACCCAGCGCAGATTAAGAGGCGACTTAATTCAAGTGTTCAAAATCATCAAAGGCATCGACAATATGAACTGTAGTAAGTACTTCACTATCGACCAATCTAATTACACGCGGGGAAACGGTTGCAAAATTATTGGTAAATCTTTTAACTCGCACGAATCTAAGAATTTCTTCTTCAATCGAGTTGTCAACTTGTGGAATGGGCTTCCCCGAAACGTTATAGACTGCATCACCGTTGATTCATTTAAACTCCGCCTAGACAAATATCTCGCATCAAACCCGCGACTGACTGCGTTTGTAAATGAATAACTTTATTTTATCCCCCCCTCAGTTACTAACCCATCTGTCCCCTACTAACTTCCTAATCCTGCCACGGACATTAGTTCCAGGGCAGTAATTCCCTTTCCAATGTTCCCTTACCCACTCTAAACCACTGTTTGGACACTTGATCCTCAGTGTTTTGGAGGACAAGCAACCTAGAAGGGTCACTGGATCTGTTGTTGCTTGATTTCCTTTGTACTCCTTTGTACTCCTTTGTACTCCTTTGTACGTAACTCCCTTATACATTAGCATAACTATGTCTTATTTGGACTTCTGGTAATCTTTGAATCATTTCTAATGCAATGGAATTGAAAAATATAATATCGGACATTTTCCGAATACTTATATAAAGTCCGACAACGTCAGAGACTGTCGGAACGATGACGGAAATGTCCGAAATACCGAAGTGCATGTCCGAGAGGCCGTAGCCAGTCCGACTAGTACGGGTTTCCGACTTCTAGAGGTCCGAGATGGCGAGGGTTTACTGTACTTATCGTATAATTCCGTTCCGCTCTGGAGCGGGCAATTATCGTAATCACTAGCGCGATTAAATCGATAACATCTAGAGTAGCACCTTACTCTCTCTACTAGGTACGTTGTACACACTTTTGAGGCTACTATTTTAAAGGAAATGAAAATATTGATAAGAAAGAAAAGAGAAAATTGCAGAACATTGTCCATCCTATCTGGCTCCTTAAGCCGTTGTCACGGGTCCACCGCACAACCCGACCGGGTTCATTAGATCATCCAGGTATCAAGTTAATTAGACAAGATTGGATGGGCATGGGTACGGTGTGAGGGTGGAATACTATGATGTTGGATACTCCGAGGCTACCTACCAAATAGAAGGTTTTCCTTCTTTGGTATTGGGAGTGTCAAACCTCCCAATTTAGTAGTAGCCTCTACATCTCCAACGTAGAGCTAGAGTAGCAAATTGGAGGCGGACATCCAAGCGAAAAAACACAAACTTAGCCCTTAGGAAATATCAGGACCATGGAAAGACCGACTTAAACAAGAGAGTTTATATAAAGAGTGTACAGACAGGTGCATATCAAGAGAGGTCAAGTACAGTCAAGTCTTATTCCATGAGATAACTTAGCCTAAGACAAAGAATGATGCATTTCATAATGATGAATATAAATTCCAGGATGCCCCCCCCCCCCCTCCTTCCGGAAGAAAGCAGGACGACCCATACTGTAACAAGTAAATACCGGCATACGTCGAATAGGAGTACCGTACAGGATGTGACGAGAAACTACATAAGCAGTGTCAGTGACAAGCACTAAAGGCCATATGAGAAAAGTTCAGTGGTATGAGGACAAGACATACCAAAAGAATGTAGTATACCGGGTACTTATGACTAGAAAGTACTGTATATCAAAAGCTTAGCCCAGTTATTAATCTTTAACATAGGTGCAAGTATGGGTATAGTGCAATACCCTTCCCTCCCCCCCAACCCCAAATAAGAGAAGGACAGGACAGGAGAAGGACAAGAGACAGAAGGAACCCCGCAGGTAGACCCCGAGGGAACCTGCAGGCCCAACGCACTACAAGGACGCCCCGGTCTGTCGGTGGACAACGACAGAGAGGAGGAGACAAACGTGGTGGGGGAAGACCAAAGCCCTGTGTCTGCAAAGTCCGGGCGAGAAAAGTCAAGTAAAACCTGAATGTAGCAGCGTACGAATGGACGGCATGAGCTGTGCCCTGAACGTACGGGTTACTGGCCCGAAGAACCCAACAGGCGAAGTCCCACAGCACGGCGATCAAGCCTCCTATCGGACGTAGGCGCCAACCCGTAATGTCAACCCCGACACTGGCCTGGCCGAGTTCACATACGTATGGAGGGTTTGAACCGGGCATAACGGACGATGAACCCTACCACGTGTGGAAGCCGGTACAGCTGCGCAGTGGCAGTATCGTAACCAATGAGGTTTAGTTTTCCGAGTGACGTATCTGCTACTGCTGAAGGCCCAAAACACGGTTAAAGTTTTCAATTTCATCTTTGCCTAGTACTTGCGACACCTCGGTTGGGTTACCTTCTTAGGAAGGTAATCAAGTCGTACCCCACCTGCTCGTGGTGACCTCGCAAACACCCATTTCTATTTATTTTTCCATTTGTTCTTTTTTCAAGATAGGGTGACACAAACGGGGATGGCGCTACCTGGGTTTATCCCAGGTAGTACTTTAATTTTACTGTAATTTTATTAAGTGTTTTGTATATTTTTAACTGTAGGCTACATAAATATAAACAATGGCCGGCCAAGGCAAACGGAGGCAGAGTTTATTGGGAGATGAAGAGAGCTATGAATTTGAGGGATTTCTGGCAGAGGGTAATGAAGTGGAGGATCAATTGACTGTGGTGAAGAGACAGATGATGGGTCTGTTAAGATGGAAGGGAGTTATGGAGAATTGGAGGAGAGATATAGGTGTGAAGGTGGAGTCACTGACAGAAATATGTGGAGCCAGTTCAGTAGCAACTGCAGATGGGCCATTAATTGCTAACCTAGATGCTGTGATAAGGAAAGTAGATGAGCTGGAGGCAGAGAACATGGCACTCAAGGAGCAGCTAAAGGAGTATGAGGGCCATTTAAGTGAGAAAGTAAAGGGAGTAATAAGTGAGGAGAAAAATGAGTGGACAAGGGTGGGGAATGCTAAGGTGGATGCATTGGAAGAAATCATGAAGGAGCAGGTGGAAGAGAGAGAAAAAGAGAAAAGAGAGTTTGAGAAGAATGTAGTGCAGGTTTTGAAGAGCAAGGAAAAGGTAGTGAGGGAAACAGTAGATAGAGGTAAAAGCATAATAATTTTTGGAGACATTGAAGAACATTTAGCAGATATGAGGGAGAGAAGGGGAAGGGATGAGGACAAAGTAAAGAAAATATTGGAGTGTCTAGACGAAGGCTGTGATTGGGGGAGAGAACTGGACGAAGTAAGACGGCTAGGAAGATATAAAAAGGGTGAGATGAGACCGATAAAAGCAGAGTTTAAATCTAGGTCAGTGGTTGAAGCATTAACCATTGTAAGCTGGAGGCTAAATAGTTGTACTGGAATGAAACATATTAGGGTGAAAAAGGACTTAAGCATAGAGGAAAGGGAAAAGTTGAGAGAAGTTCAAGCAAGGGCTGACGATGAAAATCGAAAATTGTCAGATGAGGAGAAAAGGATTTTTTTTTGGAGAGTAAAGGAAGGGAAACTAAAGAAGTGGTACACTCAGAGTCAGAAAGAACGGAAAATACGAGGAGAAATGAACAAGGAGACAGTGAGTCGGGTAGTGGATCAAATCGGGGACAAGGAGATAGTGAGGGAGGAGCAGGAGATAGACACAGTGAGTCAGGTAGTGGATCAAACCGAAGACAGAGAGATGGTGAGGGAGGAGCAGGGGATGGAGACGGTGAGTCAGGTAGTGGATCAGCCCGAGGACGGAGAGATGGTGAGGGAGGGGGGGGGGAGGAGAATAGAACTAGCAGGGAATGTGGAGGTAGGTCAGGGAGGGGATGGAAGAGGAGGTGAACCTGATGGGAGGCAGGGAGGGAAGAGAAACAAGGAGGAGGATTCCAATATACTGTGCTACTACACTAATATAGATGGAATAACCAGTAAAAAGGTAGAATTGGATGATATATTAAGAAAGGATCAACCACAGATAGTCTGTTTGACGGAGACAAAGCTGAACCAGGACTTTGACAGCAATATAGTGTTTAGTGAAGGATATACTATATGGAGATATGATAGAAAGGGAAAAAGGGGAGGTGGAGTGGCAGTATTAGTTAAGAACCCTATGACAGCAAAGCAAGTGGAGTTAAATAATGACAAGGCAGAAATAATGGCAGTTGAACTCAATGATATAGAAGGAAAAAAGCTAGACATAGCAGTAGCTTACATGCCACCAAAGACCAGAGCATGGAGGGAGTTGGAGTTTGAGGAGATGGTCGAGGATATGATTCAGTCGTTGAGAAGATTGCTTTTAAGGAAGAATCGATTGATCTTGGTAGGAGATTTCAACTGTAGTGAGGTTGACTGGGAATCGGGAGATGCAGGGCCAAATCAGAGATCTTGGGGAAGTCGGCTAGTGGAGTTGGTTACGGAAAATGTACTTGCACAACATGTGAAGGAAAATACAAGAATGAGGGGTAATAACGAACCTTCTAAACTCGATCTGATTTTTACAAAGGATCCTCACGAAATTAGTGATATAAACTATCTTGTCCTGTAGGTAAAAGTGATCACCTATTACTAAAATGGAAGTTGACCTCGAGTAATGCCAATAGATTAGACAATAACTACATAAATGACAGATTAAATTATAGTAAAGCTGATTATGTATCCTTGAAAAGATATTTAGAGGGAGTAGATTGGGATCTTATTTTGAAGGAACAGGACGTACAAGGTAAATATAGTAGATTCCTCGAAATTTATAGAGTAGGAACCAATCTGTTTGTCCCAAGATATAAAACTGGAAATTTTACTAAGCAGAAAGATTGGTTTAATTTGAAATGCAAAAGAGCTTTGGGTAGGCGTGATGCAGCTTGGGCTAGATTAAGAAGAAGGAACACTGAGAGTAATCGGAATAAATATAAACAGGAGAGGAATAGATATGTTAACATAATTAGGCAAGTTAAAATGAACTATGAGAAGAACATAGTAAATAAATGTGAAAGTGATCCTAGATTATTTTATAAATATATAAACAGTAAGTTGAAGGTAAAGAAACAAATTACTAAATTAAGAGTTGATGCTAGGACGTATGAAAATGTATCGGACATGTGCGAGGTAATGAATAACAAATTGGGGTCAGTTTTTACTAGAGAGGAAGGTTTTGACGAACCACAGGCGGGAGTACTGGAGAGTGGTCTTAGTAAGATTGAAATAACTAGAGATGAGCTGTTATCTGCAATGAGAGGACTTGAAGTAAGGAAAGCTATGGGACCGGATGAAGTGTCTGCCTGGGTTTTAAAGGAGTGTGCAGAGCAATTAGTGGAGCCAGTGAGGGACATAATTCAAGCTTCCTTAGATAAAGGACAGGTTCCTGTTGAATGGAAAAGAGCTAATATCATTCCGATATACAAGAATGGAAACCCTGAGGACCCTCTAAACTATAGACCAGTTTCACTTACTAGTATTGTATGCAAGATTTGTGAAAAGCTAATTAGGAAGAGATGGATGAAAATGTTGGAGAGAAAGAAGATAATAACCCCAAAGCAATTTGGATTCAGAGAAGGGACATCTTGTGTTACCAGTTTGCTATGTTATTACAGTAGGGTGATAGATGTACTCCAAGAAAGAGGCGGATGGGTGGACTGCGTCTACTTAGACCTTTCCAAAGCATTCGATAAGGTACCACATAAGAGATTGTTATCTAAGCTTGAGACGCTAGGATGTGTCAGGGGGAGTTTGCTGAAATGGATGGAGAGCTATTTAACAGATAGGGAAATTAGGACCAACATTAGAGGAACTTACTCATCGTGGCGGAAAGTTGAGAGTGGTGTGCCGCAGGGATCTGTGTTGGCACCTCTCATGTTCCTTATGTACGTGAATGACCTGCCGATAGGCATAAACTACTACATGTCAATGTTTGCAGATGACGTAAAAATTATGAGACAAATAACAAATAAAAGTAGTTGTGAGGAGCTGCAAGGGGATTTAGATAAAATATACGAATGGAGCACCAAGTGGAAAATGAAATTTAATGTAAGTAAATGCCATGTGTTAAATATGGGAAGAAGTGTGAATAGACCAAATTGGGAGTACAGGATGGGAGATAATATAATTAGCAAGGCCGAAAAAGAAAAGGATTTAGGGTTGATTATACAAGATAATTTGTCGCCAGAGAAACATATTAACAAGCTCTTTAGCGGAATGTATGCAATGGCCGGGAATATGAAAGTTGCTCTGAACTACTTGGATGAGACCATGGTAGCGAAAATTATGAAGAGTATGATTAGACCAAGATTGGAGTATGCAGCAGTGGTGTGGTCCCCGCATCTAAAGAAACATATTCACAAGTTAGAAAGAATCCAGAGAGCAGTTACTAGATTGGTTCCAAGTCTCAGAGAACTGCCATATGAAGGGAGGCTAGACAAATTAAATCTACCGAGTCTAAAAGAGAGGAGAGAGAGGGGAGACATGATAATGATGTACAAATGCACCCGGGGGCTGGAGAGGCTGGATAGGGAGGATATATTAATTACGGATACAGGAATAACTAGAGGCCACAGCTACAAAGTAAAAAGACCTACCTGCAAGAACGATATCAGGAAGTTTAGCTTCCCCTATAGATGTATTGACAAATGGAATGGGCTGGAGGAGGAGGTGGTAGGGGCAAGGAATATCCATATTTTCAAGAAAAAATTGGATAAAAAGTAGACTGAGAGACGGGACAACACGAGCTTAGCTCAACTCCTGTAAACTACAATTAGGTAAATACAATTAGGTAAATACAGGAAAGGCCTAAAAACGGGAGTGTCGCATACGGTTGTAGCTACAAAACGAACAGACGGAGACAAAGTAACTGACCCTAGGACGGGAGAAAACGTAAGCAAGGCCGGGTCCTAGACATGGCAGCCATCTCCGAGACGCCGTCACCCGCCGCCAAAGCCAGAAGGAACAGTGTCAATGCATGGATGTGTTCAGGCGCGGGGTAAATAGTGTAAGAGGCAGACGAAAGCAGTGGGAGAGCCTCCGCCAGAGACCACTGAGGAGGAATCGGACGCGGGGTAGGCCTAAGCCCAAAGCAGGCCCGCATGAGGAAATCCAATGCCCTGTGAGGAACGACCAACCCCGTGAATGACTCAAACGGTACCCAAATGGCCGACAGGCGGGACCTAAGCATGGTGCATATGTTGGGACGCATCTCAAAAATAACCAAATGAGGTAGGGAAACACGAACGCCACCGACAGGCGTGTCCGTGATGTGTTGGTCATCCCAGAAGGAAAACCGTGCCAGTGAAAGACGGAAGTCTGCCACTGAGAATGTGTCCAGTGGAGAGGATTTGACAGTCAAAGATCGACTAAACGTCGGCAGCCACCCTGCCTCACAAACATCCACGATGTAAAGGCCAACGAGGTCCCTAGGTCACCAATCGATCCCAAGTGGAAATCGGGGAACGATAGGGGAACAGGACTCGGGCGCCACCGCCACAGCTGAGCGGATCAGGCGTGTGCCGGCCAGATGGAAGTGAACAACCAAACAGAGTCCATGGACCCACTCATCCTGTGGAGGACTTTGCACATCAAAAAGGGCGTCAGGTGGCGGAAACACATCAAATACGGTGTGTTGGAAAGACCAAACTACCCGGGTGCTCTATCCTATCGACAGAGCAACCGCCCATAGGTTGGCAGTCCCGGGTAGGTAGGTTACACGCAGTGCGACGGTGTAAAGGAGTGCGTGATAAAACAGGTACCCCGCCAGGTCCTGAAGAACGAAAAGACTATGCAGTCACCTGACTCAGGGTAACAGGCGTGCTCGACCTGTCCCAGTCGAGGCCCGCCCACGGCACATCGTGCGATGGTGGAAGGCAGGACTCGGGAACGGCGACTCGGAAACCGAACCGAGAAACAAGGAGAGCATCGTGTACACAGTGTGTGGGAGAGTTCGCGGAGAAGATCCCACCCACCAAGGAAAAATAGGAGCGGAAGACCCCGAGTGAGCAGGGGAGGCAAGGCCAGTCCGACGAGGGTCGTAAAGACACGAGGAGCGACATGGAGACCGAAGGGTAAACCGCATAACGTGACATAATTAGAGTCATCAATACGAGGCACGACAGGTCGACCACCGGTCACAACACCTCGCTGTACGTCACAGAGACCAGAAAGACATGCGACAGGAAGCCCCGCTGGTGAGGCGAGACTTCCCGAATAATCCCATCCACGTGCATGGACAGAATAACTTAGGCGACGTCTGGGGAGACAGGCCGATGTCACGCAGGTCGCCAAAGTGGAAACGTGGACCGGCACCTCGAGGACAGACCCCGCCGTATTACCCGGCGTGCCCACGAACGGTTAGCTAAACCGAGAGTGGGGACACAAGAGCCGGTAGGGCCCCCGAGTCTGGCGGCCTCGTTACGAGCCGGTCTGCCGACCTCAACTAAGATGAAGCGGTTGAGGAGGGTCGTGACATCCCAGGCGGACGGGGAGCGAAGAGCCCCGCAGCAGCAAAGAGGGAAGACCCCTGTCATGCAGGGGCAGAGAAGAGCCCCTCCGGAGGGAGCACAGAAAGCAACAGCGATGTGCGGACCTCAGCCGGCGCCAGTGTACAGAAGAAAAACCACAGAGACTGGCGACAACGCGCAGCCTCATGGAAGGGACACTGAATGAAGCCGACGGAGGCGATGGCGACCTGCAGTCGCACTCGCCCGAATTGGGCCCCACCCTTCCCGAGTACCCTAGTCGGTCAGGCTACAATAAGCCTGAGGGGAAGCCGAGCTAGGTGCAGTCGCTCGAAGAGGGTGGAGAACATGCGAGCAGTGCACCGCCAGGGCTTGTGAACTCGTTCCAGGGCACCCTTCTCTGGTGGCGTGAAGGAACGTGGCATACGTTTAGAAAGATAACGGAGGGGCACAGAACCAGGCCCAAAATGGAGGTGAAACCCCGGATGAAGGCATGACGAGGCTCGACACGGAGGAGCAGCCGACAGGAGGGAGTGGTGAAGAACCCATCTCCGACCGAACCCCGAAGTCGACGCCCTCCGTCAGCCACAAGGAACAGTAAAAGATAAACTAAGGAATGACACTACCGAAACTCATACGAGGCCGACAGAGTGGGCGCGTCGACATGTACGTCGTGTCAAGCAAAGGCTTCGAGCTGTACCTGCCAACTCGCAGGCACCGGGCGCACCCCTTGTGCATGTGTAAGAGCTCGTTCCGGGCGGGATGCCGCCACGTTCCCCCACGATGACGGCTTCCCGTAAAGGGAAGGGAAGCGACGTCCGTTAGGGACCGGAAACGTCCCGAGGGACGGAACGTGGACAGGCCGACCAACCAGCCCGAGGCTACACGCAGGGAGCATGACTAAAGAAGTCGATGCCGCCTGAGAGCGAGTGGGAGGATGGACAACCGGAGCAGCAACCACAGGGAGAGCAGGTTACGGAGGCAAGAACACCGCCCAGTACGGAAGCACGCCCGGAGATCGTACAGGGGAAGAGACAGGGCGGCGTGGAGCCGTAGACCGTCGGCGACGTGGTGAAGTAGAGCGGCGTCTCCCCTACGACCCAGCGTCCTCGGAAACAGTAGGGACGTCCGAACGAGGCACCGGGGGAAAAGCGTTCAGGCGCCAGGGAGACAGCAGAGGGAAGGGGAAGCATGGCACGCACCCCTTCGTCTAGGAAGCGCAGAAACCGTCGGAGGTGGTCCTTGACAGAGAGAGCGAAACCCCGATCATGTAGCTCAGAGGCGAGACCTCGCCTCTACAGCGTCCGGGAACGTAGGACGAGACCCAAAGGTCAATATCGACGAGACACGGTCTACACCTCCGAGGGTTAAACCCATCGTGGTTGGAGCACGAGACATGGGTAGGACTTTCCATGTCCCAACGGGCATGGCAGGATGGGAGCCCCCATGGTGTGCGCAGGGAGGGAAGGACACCCTCACTGCAACCGGAAAGGAAAAATATACCGATGGCCCATGTATGAAGCGCCCCAGGCAGAGCAGGGGAAGAAGGCAGGCGGGCCACAAAGAGTTACCACAGGTAAATAGGAGGGACGGTAGTAGAGCGTCCCAAGAATACCGCCATGTACATAAGCATGGGGCGGATGGAGGCAAACCGGTCAGCGGTGGCCTCCTGAGCCTTGGGTGGAGCCACATGGATGGCATGAACCGGACAGAGGAGTCGGAGATCGTCAGCGGGATGGTGAAGGAGAGCGACGACCCACCTTCGTTTCGGAGTCCTAGGAAACAGCCAGGACGCCCGAACGAGGCACCTGGAGGAAAGACGATCTGGCACCTTGTAGACTTCTGACGTACACGCCTATGGCATGCGCAAGGAGGAAGTGACATCCACATCGCAATTGGAAAGTAAAAGATACTGATGTCCCATGTATGAAGCACAGGAAATGTGTGCAAGCACAACATTGGGAAAAACCCTTGAATCCGTGATAGGAGAGTACCCCCTTCCCCTGTCGAGGAAGGGAAGGACGAAAAAGGGGGGCCCTTTGAAACAGGCACGAGGGCAGAAAAGTGCACAAAAGTGATCACTACACCCTGCAAATGGAGCACCTTTCATGAAAGTGAGTATCCCCCCCCCCCCTTGTGCGTGGTAAAGAGGGAACCCCCATGCGGAGGGTCAGAGAGAGACCAGGCGAACCAGCAAGTGCAAAGAACCCCGTGCAAGTCCCGAGAAAGAAGGCATGAAAAGCCTTATATAGGAAGAGGATAATAATAATACCCAAAGGTTGAAGGTACTGAAGAGAAGAAGACACCCAAGGGTACCATCAGAGTAGAGTGGGAGCACAATCTGATGAAAAGGAGAAGTCTGTGAACTACTGCAACCGAGTCCCTAGACAGAGGCAAAGCAAAGCACCCTAGCACCGACCCAGAGAGGAGTGGACTAGAACGGGCCGCTCCGCTCGGGGGCGGAAATCCGCTCTGGAGCGGAATGTAGGATGTAGGACGAATGTAGGATGGGTGGAACTCACCACCCGGTGAGGAACCCGTGGCGAGAGCAGAGCGAAGTAGACATACTACACTGGAACCAGAAGAAAAAAACCCTGTGAAGACCCCGTGTAGGCCATGGGAAGGCATGCATGCATGTCATCGACAGTAACAAGAATAAAGCCTGTTTGTAAGCACCATGAAAATAAAGGCCATGGCAATGCACGCATGTATGTCATTGGCAGAGACAAGACGAAAGCCTGGTCGGAAGCACCACGAAAAAACCACTGAAAGTCGATGAATCCTTAAGAAGAAGGCCAAAGAGTGCCTCCGAAATGGGAGGCCAGGCAGGAGTAACAGTCATGAGGTCATGCACAAAATAAAGATCAGAGATCCCAGAATAGGCTACAGGAACCAGGTCAGGGAGTAGCCTAAAAGCTCTCACTAGCCCTGGAGACTGGAGTCCCGTCCAAAGAAGGAGAGTGCCCCCCCCCCCCCCTCCCCCAATATCCCCCTGGAAGTTAAAGCTGAAGAAAACCCTCCAAAAGGAGGATCAGGAATGCCATAGAGGAACCAGCAACAGGCCAAAGAGCCCCAAACCCCAGGTCAGAAAAAACCAAAAGGGTAGGTTGAACCCTCTGAAGAACTGAAGGAAACCCCACCCCAAAATATAATGGAGACCGATACCTTAAGGCCGGTATCAGTGAAGAGGTCCTGTAGGTCAGAAAGCACAGCCTGGTAAAAAGGAGCATTAAAATACGTTTTAATGGAAGTGCAGGACGACCAGTCTAGGCCTAAACTGAGGCAAGAGTAGCGCGACCGTAAACGGCAACGTCCGTTCGAGAGCGGAAAAGTACCGACACCGAGCGGGAACGTCCGCGTTCCAAGGCGGGCGGAATCGTCCGTATACGGACTTGTACGTTCAGGTGCGGGAAGTGGTATGAGACGGCAGCAGTGCGTGAGGGAAAAGGCCCGTCCGAGAGCGGAGAGGCCCACATGGGCCCCGCCGTAAGCCGAGGACCCAGGAAAGGTAGCCTGGCAAGCCACAGCAGATGTGGGAGCGTCTGTGGGAAACAGACAGTGTGAAAACAGACCTCTGACATAGAACGGAAAGTCCCGTTCGAGAGCGTCTGTGGGCATCAGTCAGTGTGAAAACAGACCTCCGACATAGAACGGAAAGTCCCGTTCTAGAAAGGAGGGGCCCAGTGAGACCATGGGACCGTAAATGAAAGGTCCGACCTAGAGTGGGGAGTTCCCGACCCAGGGCGGAAACCCATCGGTACGTCTGAGAGGTCTGTGGCACCCATGAAGGTGGAAGGCCAGTAAAAGAAAAGTCCCTTCCAAAAGCGGAGGGGCCCAAAGGTAACCCTCCTAAACTCACATCAGGCACGGGAGAGCCTGTGGGTAATCAAGTGCACGACCGTAGTGGGGGTTCAGTAGACAGAATAAAAACTGTCAAATAAAAACTCATCAGAACGGGCTACGTTCGCAGTTTTGTGGGACTGAGGCCAGGTAGACAGAGCACTGGAGCCGTCAATCAAAAGGTGAGCATTAATTGCTAGATTGAGGAAGCCACAGTGTCGGACACCTAAAAGCCCCCCACCTAGGCTAGGCCAAAAACGGAAGTAAGCCTAATCGGTACGTGAGTCAGTAATATATGAAATTACACTAGGTACCGTACCCTTGATGAGGGTAAGCAACAAGGGATCATAGCGACAGGAATACAGAGCACTGGGGCCGCCGATCAATGCAGGGGCATTTATGCCAGATTGAGGAGGCCACAGAGTTGTACACCAAACGCCCCCCTTCTAGGCTAGGCCAAAAAAGTTAGCCTATTCGGTACCCGAGTCAGATTAATAATGAATTGGAATAGGCTAGGCGAAAAAACGGAAGTTAGCCTATTCGGTACCAGAGCCAGTAATATATGAAATTACAGGGAGTCACCAGTTACTGTACCCTTGATGAGGGTAAGCAACAAGTGACCGAAGCGTCAGAGAGACAGAGCACTGGGGCCGTAATATCAATAAAAGGGCAGAGTATGCCAGATTGAGAAGGCCGCAGAGTCGCAGTCTAAACCAAAACGCCCCCCCATCAAGGCTAGGCTACAAACGGAAGTTAGCCTAATCGGTTCTGGAGCCAGTAATATATGAAATTACAAGGCACCACCAGTTACTGTACCCTTGATGAGGGATGTAATCAATACCGTAGGAGGGGCAGTAGACAGAACAAAAACTGTTAGACAAGAACTCATCAGAACGGGCTACGTTCGCGGTTTTGTGGGACTGTATCCAGGGAGACAGAGCACTGGGTCCGTCAATCAAAAAGTGAGCATTGTATGCCAGATTGAGGTTGCCACAGTGTTGATATCCAAACGCCCCCCTCCCCCCTAGGTTAGGCCAAAACTCGGAAGTTAGCCTTGAGGCAGTAATATATGAAATTACCTGGCGCACTAGTTCCTGCACTCTTGAAGAGAGGCAGCAACAAGTAAAAAGACCACCAAAAGGGATCGGCCCTACAAGGGTCAGCGCCCCCCTTCCAACCAACTAGAAGGGCACAAGTAAGCCTACAGTAGGCATAATTTAGCAAAAAGAAAAGCAAAAATAAAGGCAGTGACAAAAAACTATAATGACAAGAAGCTTACTAAAGACAAAACTAAAGCCACCGCAAGTGAAATGAATACAAAAGGCAAAGCCTAAATGAACGAATGTCGCCCAAGCGGCGACGCATGCGCAGATGGCAAAAAATTAAGTAACCTCCAGTTTCGACGCTACACTCCAAGAAAAACACATTTGAGCCCATTTTTTAGCGTGCCTACAGCACATATCATCTGTCTAGAATCACAGGCACCTTAAATAAGGCCCACAACTCCCCCAAAGGGGAGGTGACAGGAGTGATAGGCACAAAAACAGCAGCAGAAAGTGTGTGGTCATAGTGTAGCGCGAAAAGGAATGATCTAATGAACCCGGTCGGGTTGTGCGGTGGACCCGTGACAACGGCTTAAGGAGCCAGATAGGATGGACAATGTTCTGCAATTTTATCTTTTCTTTGTCATCAATATTTTAATTTCCTTTAAAATAGTAGCCTCAAAAGTGTGTACAACGTACCTAGTAGAGAGAGTAAGGTGCTACTCTAGATGTTATCGATTTAATCGCGCTAGTGATTACGATAATTGCCCGCTCCAGAGCGGAACGGAATTATACGATAAGTATATAGCTCTACGTTGGAGACGTAGAGGCTACTATTATATATTCCAGTTTATACAGCACTAGGGACTTCCATAATGGGATTAGATGGTCAGGATCTCTTGATTTAAAAGTTCTTAGGATCCAGCCAGACATTTGCTTAGCAGATTTTGTGATGTTTTCAATGTGTTCCGAGAAAGTACAGTCATTGCTCATGACCACTCCCAGGTCTCTCACAGAGCCTTTTTCGGAAATATTTTGGTTTCCCACTTGATATTCACTGCCTTCGAAGTTTCTCTTTTTTCCATACCGTATTACTTCAAATTTATCACTATTGAATTTCATGCTATTTGATTGGGCCCAGTTACATACGGTATCCAGACCTTTTTGTAGAAGGTCAGCGTCGACTTTGTGGGTTATTTTACGGCTAATCCTTGTGTCGTCAGCGAAAGATGAAATTCTTGAACTATTATCGTATAAATACGATAGAATATGACTCTTTTGTGATCTTGTATGTCTCTGTGACGTCACGATCTCTCCTACAGCACGACGTAGGACGAGTAGATCGTATATTATAAGATTGTAAATAGGTTAAGTTATAAAAGGCCTAATATGCTATTAAGCAATATTGCCATGGTCTTATGTAGTATATATGAATTTATCGTATATATTAATATAATTTATCGTATAGAGCAACCTAAATGCGGTACGATAATTTGGGCTCCTGGCGGTTTGCCAAGGCAGCAAGGTGTGCTTTTGAGGTACGCCAGAGCCTTCACGAACACCAACCAGTTAACATCTAATTTTCCGCCCTCAGTTGATCGTGCTTTTGTGCCTCTAATCACAATACACATACAGCAATACACACAACTACACCATCACGACGCTCTCATCGACATCATGACTGACTGATAGATAAGCATAAATTATAATAATCATGTCCATTCCCATGTAATCATTTATTCTTTCTTTAACTTGACTCGTGTCTTGGGACCGAAGTCTCGTTCCCCATTGTCCACCGCCATATTGGGTAAAACGTTCTCCCTTGCCTCATTGCCACGTGGAACTATTGGTGAGTTAATTCCTGGCTAATATTAACCCTTATAACCTTACCCTATAATTATATACATTTATTATGTGAGACCTTTGGATATAAATTAGCTTGTTTCAGATTTAATTCAATTTAGATATAGAGTAGTTTTTATTTAGATTGATTTGATTTGATTCATTATAGCTTAGTAATATTTAACTTCCATTGATAGTTTACCACATTGGTGCCCAGACCCGGGAATTACCAGTAAGGGATTTTAAGGCAATGAACAAGGGGACATATAACAGGATGCAGGAACAACTCTATGATAAACTGGCAAGGCTAGCCAAGCGATGGTTAGAGCCGGAATGCAGGGTCACATCGTTGTGCCTGCCTAAGTCTTGCATCCCACCCATCATCTTTCCCCAATAATTTTCTTTTCCGTTTCAGACTTCCTGTGACATATGACCTGACCTAACCTTTTTTCTTGTTCAATATGATCCATTAGTAGGTATTGCTATTTACTATTTTTTCTCCGTAACATAGAAGTCCGCCGGTTGGCGTCTCTTAATTATACTATTATTTGGCCGTTGTCTTTGTAACGTAACATTTAGATACATAGCCTATAGGCTCACATGCAAAATGGATAAAGACCATACAGAGACACCGTCTAGTGGGGTGCTAAGCAAAGCCCCTAAAAATCAAAGGGCGGGACTTCGGGGAGCATTAAATA
The DNA here is from genome assembly GCA_032716605.1 of Paralithodes platypus. Classification (NCBI taxonomy): domain Eukaryota; kingdom Metazoa; phylum Arthropoda; class Malacostraca; order Decapoda; family Lithodidae; genus Paralithodes; species Paralithodes platypus. The sequence goes on along the minus strand of CM064582.1, from coordinate 48,098,338 downwards.
GGCTAATTGTGGACTTAAACACTTTCATCACTACTGCTGAACTAGAGGAATTGGAGGCTAGATTAGATAACGTCCAGGCTACCCACGGTCGTATTACGGCTCTGAGTGAGGTGATTGTGGCTGACATGATAGAGGAGGAAGAGATAGTTACAGAGTGTGATAGTCGCGCCCTCTATGACGAACCTGTCTTTAGAGCGAAGCGCCTATTACAGCGTGCTGTCGCAAGTAAGAAGGGAGGCGATAATGAGGCCCATAGAAGGGCTGACCCAAAATATACTGTACACCTCCCAAAGCTCAATCTTCCTACATTTGGGGGCAAGTTAACCGAGTGGTTAGCTTTCTGGGACGTATTTCGATCTACGGTTCATGAATCCTCTTTGGATAGTGTCCGCAAGTTTCACTATCTGAAGGGACAAATGGAAGGAGAGGCCTTACATTTAATAGAGGGATTTGCAGTAGTGGGTGATAGTTATCTTGAAGCGGTACACTTATTAGAGTCCACATACGGGGATAGAGAGCAGTTGAAGATGGCCCATGTCGTTGCCTTGTTGGGGCTCGCAGAACCACAGTATAAGGTTGATGAGTTGACAAACTTCAGGGCAAATATGGAGTGCCATACTCGATCGCTAGACACCCTAGGGCTTACCACGCAGGAAATGATAGTCATTATCTTGCGTCAGAAGCTTCCTATGGCAATACTTGATAAGGTAAGATCATTTGAGCTGGGGGAGTTCAAAACTCAGTTCAGCAAGGAGATGAATAATCTACAGTTGAACAAAGGGAGAATGTATGAGTCGGGAGGGAGTGAGAATGTTGAGAAGAGGGGAACAGTAAGCATGACAGTGGGGACTAAAGTAAAGAAAGAGGGTGCGTATAAGAAACCTGCTCAGATTCTATGTAAGCTATGTAACAACAAACATAAATGGAGTTTCTGCGTAAAATACCCAACAAATGAGACAAAACTAGCACAGGCGAAAAGATTGAAGCTATGTGTAGGTTGTCTAAGTGGGGAACATGGTAAGCAGGGACAATGTACTGCTACATATTTAACCCTTAAAAAGCGGCTCACCACATAAGTCGAGTTGAAAAAACTGGCAAAAAACGGGTGAAAAAAGGGTGGAAATCGAGTGAAAATGGGTGGGATAGTAATGATCCATACGTCCGACATCTGTGGCCTCCCGGCCCACACTAACTCCAGTTCCCCCACCGCGCGGGAGGATGACAGTGTAACCAATAGTTCGCTAAAAGTGAGCAAGGTAGCAAAATCAGCTAAACTTCCATCTTCGAGGTAACACTGTCAGTGCTCCACGAGTGCTACGTAGCTGTATGTGGCGTCATTGTGTAGCGATTTCCACCTAGTTTTTGGCGCAATACAGTTCCTTTCATACTGATGGTTGATATAGCAGTCAGAATGGCCTGAAAAGGCCCAAAACGGCCACAGAGGACCCGCTAGACTAGGGTTAAGGCCCTGTCGGCACTGCAAAGGACATCACTTTGATAAGTTGTGTCCTACTGCAGATAAAGTCAAAGACATAAAAAATGAGGGTACTACAACTGTGGCACTAGGTAGCACGCAAGACACCACTATATTGCCCACAATACAGATTCCCATGGAAGGTAATGACATTAACAAAGTTTGTCGGGTACTTCTAGATCAAGGATCTCAACGTTCCTTTATAAAGAGGTCCGTACTAGTGGGATTGAAGCACCGAATCGTAGGGGCTGAGACTCTTCGATTACAGGGCTTCACAGGGGTTACTGATAAACAAGACTACGAGATAGCGGAGATTTCATATTTCTATCGTAAAAACCGGTACTTTATGACTTGTATCGTAGTAGACACCCTACCAGAATATGTATCTGTGGGTGTGAAGAAGGTGGAACACGCATTACGTAGCAAAGGGGTTAACTTGTCAGATCCCATGGGAAATCAGAGTGAGGTGCATGTTCTACTTGGTGTGGATCATTATTATGAAGTAGTATACCCTGGATTTAAAAAGATGAGTGGTGTAATTTTAATCCCCACTAAATTTGGATACTGCATGAGCGGAAAGGTGCATACTACACAGTCAAAGGTCCTGGTCGACACGGTCTCGATATATAGAGTCAATGTAACCGCGGCAGAGGAGTTGGGAAGGGAGGATTCCCAACCTAGTGACCCTAAGATGGCTGCCGAGTTTGACCTGGAACGACTGTGGAGATTGGATCACATAAGCATTAATCCTATGGAGACTGATTATGACTCGGAAGTTGCGCTACAAAGGTTTGACGAGTCTGTGTGCTACTGTGCCTCAGACAAGCAATATAAAGTTAGTTTACCCTGGAAGAACAGTGAGATAAGCCTGCCTACCAACTATGGTTTGGCATTAGGTCGCTTGCGCGCATTGCAGCGGAAATTGTCTAACGAACCGAGCACGCGCCAGGCGTATGACGATGTATTTCGGAGTTATGAGGATAGGGGTTTTATTGAGAGAGTCGATGTCGAGGAACCGTGTAAGAAGGGTAGGGTTCACTATCTGGCCCATCATGGGGTAAAGAAAGACAGCGTCACCACACCAATACGGGTGGTGTATGACTGTTCTGCCCACCAAGGTCAACAACCCAGTCTGAATGACTGCCTGTTGACAGGTCCGTCCATGGTGTCGGACCTGTCCCAACATCTATTGCGGTTTAGGCTGGGGAAGTACGCCTATACCAGTGACATCGAGAAAGCATTCTTGATGGTCAAGCTCAAGGAGGAAGATAGAGATGTTACCCGCTTTCTTTGGTTTAGCGACATTAGCGACTCTGAAAGTCCCATCATAATATACCGTTTTCGGGTTGTACTCTTTGGGGCCACTTGCTCGCAGTTTTTGTTAAATGCCACAATCAGAAAACATCTAGCTGACACTCATGAGGACACAAGTAAACTATCTCGCGGATTATACATTGACAAGATTTGCAGGGTACTAGCGATAGTCAAGATGATTTGTTGTGTGCATACTGGCAAGCACGCAGATTGTTTGCGGATGCACATCTATTTCTCCGCGAGTGGGTTACTAATAGTGAAGATCTTCAGAGTTTAATACAAGTGGATGGTACGGCATCTCTTAACCAGGAAAAGTCCAGAAATTTGGGGATGATCTGGCAACCTAAACATGACTTACTAACTTTTCAAACAAGGTCTTTTGCTCAGCAGACAGGAGCGCACACAAAAAGAAGTCTGTTGAGCAAAGTTGCGCAATTTTATGATCCTTTGGGTCTAGCATTACCTGTTACCATAAGAGCTAGGATTCTAATGCAGGAAGTTTGGAGACGTAAAATAGGATGGGATGACAGTTTGCCCGAGGACCTGAATGACCAAGGGACATTGTTGTTGAATGAATATGCCATCCTATGTACTAAACCTATACCTCGTAAAGTGGCGGCGTTCGGTGACGTTACGTTACACACGTTTTGCGATGCTAGCGCCACGGCATACGGGGTAGCCATATATGTTGTTACTTCATTTGGGGCACATTTAGTTACAGCCCGGGCCAAAGTAGCCCCGGTTAAAAAGGTAACTATCCCTAAAATGGAATTGACTGCCATGCTGCTATTAGCACGTCTGGTGCAACATGTACGCGCAGCATACGAGAGCGAATTAAATATTGAAATCGTTCACGTATGGTGCGATAGTCAGGTCGCACTCAACTGGATACATAGCAAGAAGTCTCTGCCAGTTTATGTGCGGAATAGGGTAGATGAGATTAGAGCCCTTTTGCCAGATGTTGCTTATCATTATGTAAATACAAAGGAAAACCCTAGTGATCTCATAACTAGGGGTATAACGGCTAGCCAGTTAATGAAGTCCGAATTGTGGTGGCATGGTCCAAAGTGGCTGCTCCATGAAAGTGAATGGACGATATGGCATGCTGTTGGTGAGGGACTTCTGCCACTGGAAACAGTGGCAGTTACAGCCCAACCAAATGAGCCACCGGGTCCTATTATGAAGTGGGCAAGATTCGGTGACTATAATAAACTAGTCAGAGTTGTAGCTTGGGTATTGCGATATGTATCCAATCTCAAGCTTAAAGTAACGGGCCAACTCTGCAACAGGGGTCACAACATTGATGCTCGTGAATTTAAAGCAGCTGAAGTAACTTTGATCAATTGGGTTCAAATAGAAACCTTTTCCAATGAATTAGAATCCTTGAAAAGCTCGAATAAGACATTAATGCCTAATATAGTGCGTCAACTAAGGTTGCACCTAGACAATGGCCTCATCAGGTGTGAGGGTCGCCTGAAGTGGTCGGGTGTACCAGACGGCACAAACCGACCTATACTTATGCCAACAAGACATCACGTTACTGATCTATTGATCATACGTGCACATAGGGATGTAAAACACTACGGGGTATGTCATATTATATCAAATTTACGTCTCACATGGTGGATACCCAGAGTTCGACAAGTAGCTCGACGCGTAGTGAGAAAGTGTGTAATATGCCAGAGACTAAAGGGTAAACCATATGCAACTGGACCAGCTCCACCTCTACCTGAATGCCGTGTAAAGCACGTAGAACCTTTCCAAGCGGTAGGATTAGATTACACAGGGGCATTGAAGACGAGGGAGCATGAGAAAGTTTATATATTATTGTTTACCTGTGCGACGTCTCGAGCGGTACACCTAGAACTATGTGATAATATGTCTAGCGAAGAATTTATGCTGGCGTTCAGACGGTTTTGTGCCCGTCGTTCATTCCCTCAACTCATTCTTAGCGACAATGCTCCCACTTATGTCCAAGCATCAAAATATCTAAAGGATATGAGTAGTGATCCTACTATCATCACTTTTTTGGGAGAGAAGAAGTGCGAATGGAGGTTCATTCCAGTTAAGGCACCTTGGTTTGGTGGAATATGGGAACGATGTGTCGGCATAGTAAAGTCAGGACTCAGAGCGGTTGTAGGACGTGCTCTATTAAAGAAGAGTGAGTTGACGACAGTCCTCACAGAGATAGAGGCAGTTGTGAATGATCGCCCGCTTACATATGTGTACACCGACCTGCAAGAACCACTACCATTAACGCCAGCTCACTTGCTATATGGAAAACCATTGACTGTGTTTCCATCTGATTTTCAGTCCATAGTAGAGTTAGAGGATCCCTCGTTGTACTCTGAGGTAGCGGTGTCTAAGAGATACCAGTATATATCCAGGATAATCGAGGATTTTAGGAAACGGTGGATTAGTGAATATCTGCTAGCATTGAGGGAAAGGAGTGTTACTCCCTCTGGTAGACCAACGGCACCTACAGTTGGCGAAGTTGTTTTAATTAAAGAAGATAGTCCTCGTTTATACTGGAAATTAGGCCGCGTGTTAGAGGTATACAAGGGGGCAGACTCTGTAGAGCGGGTGGCGCTATTGAAGACAGCCACTGGAACTACTGTTCGTCCTATCGCACGTTTGTACGCTTTGGAGCTCTATTCCGCATTGCAATCTGAGGCTCCACCTGTTATTGCTGGGTCCGAGGATTCTCAAAGGAACGACTCACCTCATACTGATGGTGATCATTCTCGGACCGGGACGCGTCCCAGACGCGCTGCTGCTGGCGCTGTCGACTTGTGGCGTCAGAAGATAGCCTCTGGGCAACTTTAGGTTTAAGGTGGGGTTCAGGTCTTTTTTGTGGGGGGAGTGTATCGTATAAATACGATAGAATATGACTCTTTTGTGATCTTGTATGTCTCTGTGACGTCACGATCTCTCCTACAGCACGACGTAGGACGAGTAGATCGTATATTATAAGATTGTAAATAGGTTAAGTTATAAAAGGCCTAATATGCTATTAAGCAATATTGCCATGGTCTTATGTAGTATATATGAATTTATCGTATAGAGCAACCTAAATGCGGTACGATAATTTGGGCTCCTGGCGGTTTGCCAAGGCAGCAAGGTGTGCTTTTGAGGTACGCCAGAGCCTTCACGAACACCAACCAGTTAACATCTAATTTTCCGCCCTCAGTTGATCGTGCTTTTGTGCCTCTAATCACAATACACATACAGCAATACACACAACTACACCATCACGACGCTCTCATCGACATCATGACTGACTGATAGATAAGCATAAATTATAATAATCATGTCCATTCCCATGTAATCATTTATTCTTTCTTTAACTTGACTCGTGTCTTGGGACCGAAGTCTCGTTCCCCATTGTCCACCGCCATATTGGGTAAAACGTTCTCCCTTGCCTCATTGCCACGTGGAACTATTGGTGAGTTAATTCCTGGCTAATATTAACCCTTATAACCTTACCCTATAATTATATACATTTATTATGTGAGACCTTTGGATATAAATTAGCTTGTTTCAGATTTAATTCAATTTAGATATAGAGTAGTTTTTATTTAGATTGATTTGATTTGATTCATTATAGCTTAGTAATATTTAACTTCCATTGATAGTTTACCACACTATCAACTTTCTCATCTATGTCCCCAATCATAATTAGAAACAGAAGTGGAGCCAACACTGAGCCATGAGGGACTCCACTAAGCACCTTGGTTACATTGGAGCGTGCTGCGTTCACAGTGACAATCTGTGTACGTCCCACTAGGAAGTTGTGCAGCCATGTCCCAATTTTACCACCAATTCCATGGGCTTTCACTTTACAGAGGAGTATGATGTGATCTACTTTATCAAATGCTTTGGCAAAATCAAGATAGACCACATCTACATTACCTCCATTTTTGGTGTCTTCGAGGATATTGCCGTAGTGCTCAAGTAATTGTGACAAGCATGATCTCCCCTTCCTAAACCCGTGTTGACCTGGATTTAGTTTGTTCTCATTTTCTAGATAGTTTACTATTTGTTTTCTGAGGACTCGCTCGAAGATTTTTGTGATGTGTGAGGTAAGTGTAACTGGTCTATAATTTTTCGGTAGACCTCTTGAGCCTCCTTTGTTCACCGGTGTGACTATTCCTTCCTTCAGTTGTTGGGGGATCACTCCTTGGTCCATGGATAATCTCCACAGTTTATAAATTGGCTTCGATAGCTCTTCCTTAGTTTTTAAGGAGTGCTGATGGGAAATCATCTGGCCCTGATGATGAGTTAAGAGATAGTTCTTCGATGGCTTTCACTATGTCATTTTCGTTGAAATCAATGTCCTGCATCTGTGGTTCCTCTCCATTATTGATTTCAAATTTTTTTAAGGGTGATTCAACGAGTTTATCTTCTTCTGGTTTACTAAACACACTCTCGTATTGTTCCCTCAGAATTTCAGCCATATCCACTCCCTCTTCTACCAGTTGTCCATTTCCTTCGAGGGGTCCAATTTGTGTTCTGGTTTTCATTTTCTTCTTGGCATAAGCATAGAAGTACTTGGGATTTTTCTTGATTGATGATACGGATTTGCTTTCATGTTCTTGTTGTCTTTTGTGGGAATCCTTTATCCTGGTTTCAATATCTTCAATCTGCTTTTCAAGTATTCCCATATGGTTGCTGTTTCTACCGGACCTTAGTTTTTTTAACATCTTTGTTCTTTTTCTCATTAGAATCCTTCGCTCTCGAGGAATTATATTTCTTTTTGGGTGAACTTTCTTTGCTGGGATGTTGGTCTTGCAGATGCTTTCACAAACTGAATATAATCATGTTGTGTGTGGTCCTAAGTCATTCCAGTTTTCTTCTGCCAACTTTTTTTGTATTTTGTCCCAATCGATGTCTTCACTAAAGAAATTTAGATTTCGTAAGGAGAAGTTCACTCTATCCCTGGTCTCTGATCGCTTTGGTAGTTGTTGTTGTTGTTGTTGTTGTTCCCCAACCTGCCTGTCCGAACAGCCCCAAGGCCCCGAGCAAGGCCAAGGCCATAACCGAGCGCCGCCACGGAACCCTCCCTGCCGACCACAATAAAGCCTGGGTGACCGAAGCCACTCCATAGCGGGGAGCTGAGGAGGGTGCGGAAACACCCAGGAAACCAAAGCCCAACCCAGGGCCCTGTGCCCCTCAGCAATTATGAAGAAAAAGTTGAGGGGCAAAGGAAAAATGTGACGCTTTGGCTTCCAATCTTGGTAGATTGGGAGGTCAATCCACGGAAGAGACGCCGTCACTAGAGATCTAGAAGATATATAAGTAAAAGGTACAGTCATAGTAAGCTATGGGTATGGCAGAGATCGCTCAATTCTCACTCTGATAGACCAGCCCATCACCACATGACTAGAACCCAATCCTCTCAGCAACAGCTAGGAAAGGCCCTAGAAAGCCACCTTTGGCGGGGGGATAGCTCCCCTATTTCAACCCCTTTCGAAGTTTGGGCACCCGCCCAAACTACCACCCGCTTTGGTAGTTTTTCCAGGTTTGTTGTGGTCTCAATTAAGTTATGGTTTTGGCAATTTTTATATCATAGATCAGTGTGTGATTGTTAACAAAAATCAGATCCAGGATATTGTCAGATCTAGTTGGTTCTTTCACGACTTGTTCCATGAAATAGCTATCTGTTATATTGAGTAGGTGCTTTGCTTGATTCTGTTCCTCCCTCGCTTCTCCAGTATGCTTTCCTGAGTACCACTTAATTGAAGGGAAATTAAAGTCTCCCATTATGATGAGGTCTTGGCTGGTGCAATTTTCCAATTCTTCAAGTTTCTTATTCAGCTTCTGGCATGTTCTTGAAAAATCTAAGTTGGAATTTGGGGGGCGGTATATTACTGCAATGGTAGTTTGCATTGTTTTAAGACTGATCAGTAGAACCTCATTTGTGCCATCAGAGTACGAGAGCAGCACTTCCGCAGCTGAGGCAAAGTCTTTTCTTACATACAATGCTACCCCTCCATGGCTTATGCCCTTTCTGTCAGTCCGGAACAAAACATAGTTGTCAATGTTCACTTCAGCATCTATTATGTTTTCATTAAGATGAGTTTCAGTTAGTGCAATGTACATATAGTAATTTTCTTTGGCCAAATCTGCAAGATATGGTTCCTTGGTTTGGTTCGAAATGGGGTAGAGTGCTGCATTGCACTCTGTGCACATTGCACAGTAGGAAGCATTCTAATAAGTTGTTGGCTTGTTCATGTACTGGTTGGGCCAATGGGCCTGATTGTTCCACAGTACTTGTTGGTGGTTCACTCCCATTTGATGTACTCCCGCCGTTGGTACTTGAGTTATTTCCATTGGGGGAGCTGAGGGTACTGGTACTGGTACTTGCTGCTGCTGGGCTGGCGTTGGGCACTAGACGGTCTGGACATGCCCCAGACGTTGAAGGACAAGATGAATTTGTTGTTGTTGTTGTTGTTGTTTTTCCCCAAGCTGCCTGGCCGAACAGCCCCAAGGCCCCGAGCAAGGCCAAGGCCATAACCGAGCGCCCCCACAGAACCCTCCCCGCCGACCACAATAAAGCCTGGGTGACCGAAGCCACTCCATGGCGGGGAGCTGAGGAGGGCGCGGAAACGCCCGGGAAACCAAAGCCCCACCCAGGGCCCTGTGCCCTTCAGCAATTATAAAGAGAAAGTTGAGGGGCAAAGGAAAGATGTGACGCTTTGGCTTCCAATCTTGGTAGATTAGGAGGTCAATCCACGCAAGAGACGCCGTCACTTGAGATCTAGAAAATATATAAGTAAAAGGAACAGTCAGAGTAAGCTATGGGTATGGCAGAGATCGCTCAGTTCTCACTCTGATAGACCAGCCCATCACCACATGACTAGAACCCAATCCTCTCAGCATCAGCTAGGAAAGGCCCTAGAAAGCCGCCTTTGGCGGGGGGATAGCTCCCCTATTTCAACCCTTTTCAGGGTTGGGCACCCGCCCTGAATTTGATGAATTTGTTCTTGGAAGTAGTCCAACCTTTTGCTTATTTGTTCTTGGCCTAAAAAATATGTTGTTTTCTTCATTTGGTCTTGGGTTTGTGTATGCATCTGTGCCTGTGGTGTAGGTTGTAGGTTGTGTAGGTTGTGTTTGATTTTTAGTTTCTCGGTTTCTTTCGTCCAAACGAGATGTTCTTCGAGAACCCTTGATGTGTGTGAACATGCAGTTTGTTCTGTTGCAAATTCCTTCATTAAGTGCCATATAGCACATTCTTGGATGGTAGTGGGGGCAGCGTCTTCCCCGCTTGCATTCTTTCTCACCATCGAAGCCATATTTCAGAAGCCTAGGGCAGGGTCTAGGGTGTGCATTTTTACACCCCTTTCCACTTACTCTATACTTGCAGGTCTTCTCGATGTAGTATCGGCAGATTTCCTGTTTTCCATCATTTTTCTTTTTGTGACTGCTCTTTCTGGTACCTCTGTTTAGGCCTATTCTATTTTCGGAGGTTTCGACATGTTCTTGGATTTCTTGGGCAGTGGCAGATGCTGGAGTACTACTTTGATTTTCACTGTTCCGTGTGTCTGTGTCTTCTAAACTAGGAGAGAAATTTGGTGAAGGCTGGCTGAAGTTGATGTCTGCCGGCGTATCTCCTAGTTCCAGGTTCACCTTTGGAGCATTTGTTTCTTTATCATCACTCATTTTGTTTCCTGAAGCTTCACTTTCTTGATCATTTATCTTATTTTCTGGAGCTATAGTAGGCCTAGTGGGATTTTTCAGGAGGTCCCTTTGCTTCACAATTATTTCAGAAACTGTATTGTCTTTGTGCTTCAAGTCACTACACACTTTGCAGTCAAATCTTCTATTAGTGTTTATGAGGAAATTTAGCATATAGTCTGGTAAATATGTGCAAGTATAGTGGATCCACACCTTGCAACTATCACACCTAATAGAGTGGTCCATGTCTATGTCACTTTTACAGGTTCCACAAATTTCCACATGGGTCTGCTCTGGTTTGTTTACATCCAGGGTGGCCATCTTGGATTTCTTGGTACTCAAGTTATTGTTTTCACTCTTTTTCTTCTTATGCACTGATATATTCTAGTTAAATGTTTAACAAATGTGTTCCCTGATAGTTTATATCACTAATTGAATGGCCAATTTGCCACTATTTGCACTGGGAACTTTGTTTTTTCGGTGATATAGTGAGGAGCAACTGGGAGCACTGCTGACTCACTCACTACAGTTACGTCCAAGTACATACATACATACATACAAGTTTAAAGACTTTTTGTCCACAGAAGCTGTGGTTACAGTCTCACGTCCTAAATGGCAGCTTTCCAGGCGGTCCTGTCAAGGGCCGCCTGTGTTGTCAAGTTCTTTATTTTGAGATCGGACCGGAGTACCCGAGCCCACGTCATTCTAGGTCCACCCCTACGCGCAGCTCCCCCCAAGTTCACTGTCCGGCATTTCTCCACCCAGTTCTGATCATCCATTCTCTCCACATGTCCAAACCAACCAAGTCGGCTCGTGCGCATCACTTCACTGATACTCCTAATGCCCAGACGCCTTCTCAATTCCTCGCTCGATACCCTGTCCCTAAGATTAACCCCACACATCCATCTCACCATTCTCTTTTCATTTCGTTCCATTCTATTGACATCCTCCGCTTTAACCGGCCACGTCTCAGAGGCATAGGTCATCGCGCTCCTAACACACGAGGTATACACCTTCCCTTTAAGGTGGGGTGGGAGCCCTCTCATGGTCAGGAGTGGCAACAGCTCTCTAAACTTTCCCCAGCCACTTCTGACTCTAGCAATGGAGCTAGCTTCAGCGCCACCTCCAGCGGAAACTGTATCGACCAGGTAACAGAACTTTTTCACACACTCCAGCGTTACACTGTCGAAATAATAAGTACGAGATCGTAATATATCGTTTTTCAAAGGAGAGCTGCCTGAGACCCATTTTTGCAGGGATTTGACTGTCAAGCCACGGTGGTGTTTGAACGACCAAGTGATAATTTTCCCGGCTTCTAGGAATGGTTTCCCTTAGTAACCCTTCTGAGCCGACGGTGTAGGCTACGAGATCGTAATAATTATAAAATGGTCGAAACGACCCATTTTAGCAGGGATTTGACTCTTAACCCTTTGGCTGCAGCTATGTTTGGGCTATTTAGGGCATATTCAGGCACTCCTGAATGATAAATCAAGCATCTGCATTAAATGAAGTGTATTCTGCCAAAAACTAGGCGAAAATAGCTTCAAAATGACACCAGAACGGACCGTGTACGTGGTCTGGTTCACCCGCAGTGGTCCCAGTGAAACGCGGGAACCCCGCTATTATGTAACACTCGCTCGCTTGGCTACACTGGTGAGAGAGACAGAGAGAGACTCGCCCGAGACAAAGCCTAGCTCAGTGAGTCGCTCGGTGCTCTGAGGGTCGGAGGTGGGCCCCTCACGCTCCCACCCACTGACACTCGATTTTTACATTTTTTACAGGCTTTTAACCCTCCAGCCCCGGGGGCTATAGCTCGCGACTGTGCTGCGGTACCGGGTGTTTTGACGATCTTTGGGCTATGTTAACTACTCTGTAAGTCAATGAATATGGCATGTAATGTTGTGAATAAAAAAAAATAAAGTTCCACAAACCTTCCTCTGTCGAATGGCGTTGAGTAGAGGTCTCTAGCCCCTCTGGTTGCATAATGGTGAGTGCGGGAAGACGAGTGCTTTTCGGCGGCAAATTCTTCCCGCGTTCGGACACGTCGCACCGGCCATGGCTACGACGCACCTAGCCGCTCGTCGCGCCAAAGTATTTATCTCCCTTAGACGATTTTAGTGTTTGATATTGAGAATGTGATGTTTATTTGATATTTTTATAGTTATTTTGAGGCCAATTATATAAAGTATGTTTATTTGGGTATCACTGTCACTGATATTGCTAATTTTCACTCGATACCGTACATTTTATTAGTAATTGAGGTAGGTTATTGTTGTATTAGGCACTGATTATTCGTTATCACAGGTGTTTATTATACTTTGGCCATCAAATATTAGGTCTTGTGTCACTTTCACTTTGACAAATATGCTTTAGAGAGTGTCACTGTCACTGATAATGCTCATTTTCACTCGATACCGTACATTTTATTAGTAATTGAGGTAGGTTATTGTTGTATTAGGCACTGATTATTCGTTATCACAGGTGTTTATTATACTTTGGCCATCAAATATTAGGTCTTGTGTCACTTTCACTGACAAATATGCTTTAGAGAGTGTCACTGTCACTGATAATGCTCATTTTCACTCGATACCGTACATTTTATTAGTAATTGAGGTAGGTTATTGTTGTATTAGGCACTGATTATTCGTTATCACAGGTGTTTATTATACTTTGGCCATCAAATATTAGGTCTTGTGTCACTTTCACTTAGTTATATGATTTGTAAACGTTTATATACAATTTATTATGTCTTTTTTCACTGATTTCTATATATCTATAGGTTCTAATCATATGAATGTCACTTGGTATATACATATGTGTCACTTTCACATATTATTATGGTGTAATTGTATTTGTATCAATTTTCTCATAATACATGACTTTTGTATTACAATAAATTGGTTTTCTTCCACTTTTTGCCTATATATAATTATAGTGTACATATTGTCATTTTATTTGGCAATTTCAGTATGATTATTAGAACTCCAGCTTGGAGTGGTAATCAAAGAAGCACTCTAAAGCACAGAGTGCCACCTTGCACTCCACACACTCCATGGTTGACTTTTTACCTGACCTCGGCCTCACCCTGCTGTTGTAGCAGACATGGCACCGCTTCTGCTGCGTTCTTCCTGATTCATTCTGAGGCAGGGAACCAAGCCTGTGCCTAATCAAGTATTGAGCACACTGCAAGCGGTCAATAACGGCGGGCCCAGGGTGTGCCACTGCCCTCTGTGGCGTAGCATACTTCTCCAGGAGCTCCGTCAACACCTGCTTTTGGAACCTCCGCAGGCTATTGAACTTCATGGGTGTGTTCACATTCCGAAGCTTGTATATTGTAGGCATTCAGAACTGACATGTCCACCATATGCAGAAAGAACTTTTTGTACCATCTGCACGAGGTACGCAGGCAGTCAATGAAGCCTATCTGCATGTCGGACTTGTCCACCAGCCTCATGTTGATGTTGTAGTCCAGGACAGCATCGGGCTTGGTCACCCTGGCCTGGGTGCAGCGATCCACCTTGCCAGTCTCCACCATTTCCCCCTTGTGGATGGTGGTCAGGAGGTTGACCTTCCGCTGGTCGTGCCAGTGGATAGCCAGAATGGGCCCCGACTTCTTGAACACATCACCTTTTTTGGTCTTTGGAGGGAAAGGTGGCATGCCCTTCCTTTTCCCTCGTACTGTGCCTACAGTCCCCATCTTGCGCTCATGCAGGTACTGTGAGAGAGTAGGGGACGTGTAATAATTGTCCGTGTAGAGGACGTGATTCTTATGAAAGTAGCGGTCCATCATGGCTTGCACCACTGCTCCGCCAAAGCCAATGAGGGGGTCCACAAGTAAGTCCCCTTCCTTCCCGCTGTAGACCAGGAAGTCCAGGACATAGCCAGTTTGGCAGTCGCACAGCACAAAGAATTTTATGCCAAAGCAATGTCTTTTTGAGGGGATGTACTGCCGAAAGCGGAGTTTTCCCCGGAACAGCACAAGAGACTCGTCAATGACGACCTTGCGGAAGGGCTTGAAGTAGGAGGTGAAGCGTTCTCGCATCATCTCGTACAACGTCCTAATCTTCCACAGCTTGTCACCGAGGTGGATGTCGGTGTTGGTGACAAGATGGAGCGCTGCGAGGATATCAAGGTACCGGTCGCGAGACATATATTTCCCGAAGGCAGGGGTGGATATCAGATCATTGGTGATCCAATAGTCAGGCAACCTATGCTTCTTGACATGAGGCATTAGCATGGTGAGTGCTAGGAACACCATGAACTCTTTATGAGTCACTGGGGTCCACTGCCTCATGTGGCCCTTGGTCACCTTGCCCAAAAAGTGGACCTGGAATTGGTGCTGCTTATTTGTCTCTTTGACAACATAGCCTACCACCTCCTCATCAAAGAAGGCCTCAAATAGTTTGTGTGGTGGAGCATTGGGGCCTGCAGGAAAATTGGGGGTAATGCCTGAACCCTCCAGTACCTCATCAAAAGCTGGCACATCAGGGTTGTATCCATCCCCATCAACTACGTCTTGCCACTGAAAAACGTAGAATGGGTCTTGTCTACGCTGACGAGGAGCTCCAGCTGGTGGCCCAGCACGCCCACGGCCAACTCGGGAGGCGTGCGCCCTAGGGCGGCGAGGGCGTCGGCCAGGGCGGCGGCCAGCACGACGGGCAGCACGACGCCGGGCCAAGCGGATGGGTCGAGGGTCGTCGATGTCCATATAGTCATCGTCAGAGTGGTCATCTTGCCCTGATGGTGGACCTATGTAATCATGGCCAGAGTCTTCAGAGAGGTGCCCTTCATCATCAGTGGCCCCCACATAATCTGGCGGGGAACCAGTGATGCGTGGGCGGCGTGCAGGTGGGCGAGGTGGGGAAGGAGTGGCAGGTGAGGCTGTGTCCCCCCGAGGTCCTGGGCTCCTTGGCCTGCGACGAGTGACAGAAAGCAATGTTTCACTGTCACTAGGCCCAGGTATTGGTGATGCGAGCTCAAAGACTTCTTCAGGAAGACATGTTGAAGGCGGGAGAGGTGGGGAGGACCGTGGGGAAAGTTGCGGGGGCGTATGGCTGGGGCCGGCAGGGGTGGACGCCGCGGGAGCCTCGAACCAAACTCTCTTACTTTTCTTAATTTTTTTGGTATATTTCCTACCTTTCCCCTTTTCGGCAGCAGTATGTCTCCTGTCGGGGGACCTAGGAGGCAAATAGGCCGAAAGTGGGGGGTCCTCAACCCTTGGCAGTGGTGGGGGTGGTGGGGAAGAATGCGGGGCATCCGGGTCATCTTGGGTGGCGTGGGTAGATAAGGTAGACAATGGCGGGCGAGAAGGGTCACCACGCTCACCCTCACTCACAGCCTCATCCTCACCAAGTGTTTTGGCTTGTTCCCTAGCTGCCGCGGCCGCCTTCTCAAGTATTTTCTGCTTATATAAGTGTAGCTTGAAAGGCGATTTACCTGGGGAAGGGCTTGGCGTCGTGTCACTTATGCGAAATTTGGTGAGTGACCTTGAACTCTCCCACTCACTCACTCTCTCAAGTTCACTGTCTTTAGGTAAACCAGATTCCTCAACAACTGGTACATCACCTTCATCACTCTCATCACTGTCATGTTCTCTCGCAAATCCCAGGAATTGCTCTTCTTTCTCACTCTCATGGCCATAATCACTCGGCTTATAATTACTGGAGTCGTCACTGACTATATCATCAACAATATACTTGGCATCAGCACGCTCATATAGTCTCAATGTCGTCTCAATATACCTCCGGGAGATAACACATTTAGGCGATGGCGTCGGGGTAAGGCGCGACGAACTAGCACGGGCGTCGTAGGAAGCACGGTATCGGACACAGCGGAATCACTATTTGGCGTACTGTCCATGATGGCGTCGGGGTAGATACTGTTGCTGTGGCGTAGTTTATGCCTGGTGGCGCCACCTACCCTCCCACGATACCAAAAATATATGCGCGGCATTCGAAAGCACTCACGCAAGCAATGGGCTTTCAAGAGCCCTTCCGGGTTGCGCGGGCCGAGTTTGTTATGGGCGTTCAAGAGCCCTTCCGGGGTGGAGGGGTTAAAGCCTGGAAATTGCTGTAACTTGCCAAAACATTCCAGAACGTCACCCGCAGCGAAAGGGTTAAAGTCATGGGGAATTTTAGTGTTTACGTATTGGAGTTGTACAGTAGGCCCTATCCTGAACCGGTAAAATCTAGCTGTTTTTACGTATTGGATCTGTTTCTTGAATACGTAAAATGTAAATAAAGCTAATTACTTATTACTTATTCTAGCTCTTTTTACGTATTGGATTTATATTTTGAATACGTAAAATGAAACTAAAACTAATTACTTATTACTTATTCTAGCTGATTTTACGTATTGAATTTGCATTTTGAATACGTAAAATGTGATTAAAACTACTGTAGTTACTTATGCTTGCTGTTTTTACGTATTGGATTTGTATCTTAACCCTCCAGCCCCGGCTATGTATTATATATATATTCCCCAAAATCCGGGGGTTTAGGCCGAAAAACGTCTACACCTAGGCTACCGCATCTTTGTTATTTGGCTTGCTTCCGCATTCCCGCACATCCCCAAGCGTAGATGTGTTTCTTACCTGTAGAATGGCGTTAAGTAGAGCTCTCTAAGTCAACTGGTTCAGTTGTGATGATGATTTCATTGGAGATAACTTTATGGCAAAAACAGCCACTTTACACTACTTTTCGATACTTAACAACAACATACAGGCACACACGAACAAGCGACGCTCTCCTTCTTGTGGCCGGAGATGCGGAGCGTCGGTCCAGCCGGCTGTTGTTTACATGCGTCGGACCGACGCCTCGCACACCAAGCTCACAGGCTTTCAACCACTGGGCGTTCAAGAGCCCTTCCGGGTAGCTCGGCTATGCTTTTTTATGGGCGTTCAAGAGCCCTTCCGGGCCTGATGGGCCCTTCCCTATAACGTAATATTTGACGCACAGACTTGAGATTTGCACTAGGCTATGCGGCATGCTATGCGCACCAGTATCTCGTATCATTGACTCTAGCTAGACTTTATCAATCATAGTAGACATTAAGTATATTAAACCAAGTACTCTTTTTTTATGCATACCCATTTATCCTTACACAAGCATTTCGCAGCTTAGTTTGATGTATGGAGACACAAACGACTTAGGCGCTTCTTGTTGATAGGAATACTGCATTGTCGTGGCGATTATTATTGTTGTAGTGTTTAGGATATTCTTGGCTCCGACGGCATTATATATTCTGCCTTTTTGTGTGCATAGCCTGCACGAGCATTGTTCCGCTGCCTGCCTTTTTGGGTTCCATTTCCGATACGAGCATCTTTATAGCATCTAACATTTAAAGAAGATTCCTTGTTAGTGTTGAAGGACTTTAGTGCACTTTCTTTCATGCAGGAGTGCCTGACATATATTGATTAAAGTAACGTAAGCTGTAACTTCTCTTACCACCTTACTTTGCATACCATAACCAAGCACCTTCAGTTATAGGTAGTAATAGGCTGTTTTCACATAACATTAAGCCTAGAGTAGACGCACATTTATTGAGAGTTTGATAGCCTATTATTGCATATAGAACTCTGTAGAGTATTTGTGTTCTTTGTTCACTGGGAATATACATCAGAGGTTGGATCTAGCGCTTTCCGTTATAGCATTTATGCCATTACTAGTCCAATGAATAAGAGCCCTGATATATTTAAACCCCAGTCGTAACAAACCTCAAAGAGAAACAACCTAAAACTCTACAAAAGGCAGCTGAGTTGGCTGACCTGAGAGTATCGCTGATTCGTGGGTGCGGGTCTGCACAACGGACCGATGCAGTTAACAAGGGGCGCAACACTCCACCCCCCCCGAGTCAGTGATGCAACATTTAATAACAAAAGTAAGAGCAATGATACTAGTTTTGATCACAAACCAAGGACCGTCCCGTTTGAGAAAGGTCAGGGCCCTTCCCCACCTCAGGGGAAGTCCGAGGGTGAAGTAGAGTGTTTTAAGTATCATAACAAGGGGCATTTTGCACATTCCTGCCCTAGTAACCAACCTACAGCAGTCTTGTCTTTGGCTAGCAACATTGGGGTGTCTCTGAGGTCTTCTGCATTTACCCGGGGTGATATGTCAGATGCGGGGGCACAGCCAGTGAAGGAGTGTCCGGAAGGCTCGAAACCTGTCCGCGATGCTTTTTGCGACCATAGAGGGCGTGGCTGCGTGAGTTGGGTTGGTTTCAAGCATGGGTTGGAGTTGTTGCGTGATACAGGTGCATCCCAGACTCTGATGAAAAACTTTACAGGCCAACCTATAAACGCGGCACGGGTAGTTGTGGTGCAGGGTATTAATGCTACACGGTCATACGCGTTGGTTCGAGTGGAGCTGGAGGTTGATGGTGTGACACGAGAGATGGATGTTGGAATCGTAGAGAAACTGCCAGTAGAGGGCGTCGACCTTCTTCTCGGCAACGACTTTGCGGTGCCTACTTCTGAGGTTCCACCTTTAGTCGTTGCCGAGAGGGCGGCCGACGCGAGAAGGGAGGGGCAGGAGTTGGTCGAGAGGTGTTAATTACAGCAGATGGCGTGTGTTGTCACCCGATCTCGTGCATCTAATGTGTCACAGCCTATTCCTCAGTCCAGCGGAGGAATGGTCGGAAGGAGAAAGCTAAAGTTGGGAGAAGTTTTGTGAGTTTTGATCCAGCGGCTCTTCTTGGCGACTCAGTATTAGCACCAACGTTTGGGTCCGGAGTGGCCCCAGAACCTGTCACACTTGGTGAGGAGGTAGGGCGTGAGAAAGCTCCGAGACAGCGACGTTGCACACTTAACCCTCCAGCCCCGGCTATGTATATTCCATATATATTCCCTGAAATCCGGGGGTTTTCGCCGAAAAACGTTTACGCCTAGGCTACCGTATCTTTGTTATTCTGACTTCTTCCGCATTCCCGCGCATCCCCAAGCGTCTATGTGTTTCGTACCTGTAGAATGGCATTAAGTAGAGCTCTCTAAGTCAACTGGTTCAGTTGTGATGATGATTTCATTGGAGATAACTTTATGGCAAAAACAGCCACTTTACACTACTTTTCGATACTTAACAATAACATACAGGCACACACGAACAAGCGACGCACTCCTTCTTGTGGCTGGAGATGCGGGGCGTCGGTCCAGCCGGCTGTTGTTTACATGCGTCGGACGTACGCCTCGCACACCAAGCTTACAGGCTTTGAGCTCATGGGTGTTTAAGAGCCCTTCCGGGTAGCTCGGGTGTGTTTTTTATGGGTGTTTAAGAGCCCTTCCGGGTCTGAAGGGTTAAGCAGGATAGGATCGAGCAGTCCAGTATCGGGGGAGGCCATAAGTTGCTCCGGGAGCACTTAGATGGGTTGGCTCCTTCGGATATCTGTCGGCTGCAGATAGATGATCCTGAGCTTCAGAAGTGTAGTAACGGGGCTATTGAACTCAATGAGGACGGGGAAACATGTCATGTGAACCTGTTAGAGTTTGTGAGGCAACCACCTGAGCAGCCTACTGTCCCTGTGTTGGTCTGTAGCGGCCAAGGTGGAGAAGGAGAGGGGGGCAGTGGGGCACAGGTGGAGGAGAGTTGGGATTGTCATGTCTCGGCGGAGCAGTGGGTGGGGGACACGAGCCAGGTGGCTGTGGAAGCGCTAGAGCACCTGCCTGAGCAGCAGTGTGCAGCGCTCCAGCACCCGCTCGGTTCATACCCCACTGTTTGTGCCGAGCACCCAGGCCTCACAACTCTTGCGGTGCACGAGGTTCCGCTGACAGGTCACTTGAGTGTGAGTAGACCGTAGGCCTCGTTGTTTCAGTGGTTCAAGGTGGGCGACGAGGCTTTGGCATGGTTGTCAGGTCAGGGTCGACTCATGGCTGCTAAGGGTAGTAGTCAGAATCAGGACATTGAGCAGATTGGTGAGGTTGGCTGTGGAGTGGATGTGCCTGGTCGTCGCATAGCCTCCCAATGCTGCTCTAGTATTATGCAACAGCCCTACCATAGACCGACTGTATCTGGCCATGTCGCTGAAGGCGGTGATGCTGCGCAGGCAGATGTAGTTGCAAGGAATGCGGGGGTGCGCATGTACGGTATCGGCGGGGAAGCCTTAGCAATTATGAACTGTGGGAGTGACTGCACAGGTGGTACAGATTGTCACTCTCATGACCTGGCTGTTCTAGGGACAAAGGTGGAGAAGGAGGAGACTATAGTGTAGAAACTGTGGTCTCGGCTGGGTTGTGAGAGGGCAATTTTTTATATTTTTTTTCTTCTATGTGATTGAGGGAGGCAAAAGGCATAACTGCCTATAGCGAGTGCCTCCCCCATAGTTGAAAGAGTGACAGGGCCAAAATCAAGGGACGTTCGAGCCAAAATGCCTGGACACACAGAGTTTGAAGCAATTTAAGTCATAGGAATAGGGAAAGACTGATTCTGGGAGAGAGTTCCAGAGCTCAGATGTTGAGTAGAAGAAAGTTTGAGAGTAACGTTTCACTCTTGGGTTGGAGAGTTGCACAGAGTAGGGGTGGGATTGAGTTGCAAGACGGGTACCACGTGCCCTACGTAAAGGAGGTGGTATGCACTGGGATAGCTCTGAGGAACACTGATTATTATAGTAGCGATAGAATAGCGAGAGAGATGCAACATTGCGGCGGAGAGAGAGAGATTGCAGAGAGTTGGTGAGTGGACGGGAGTTAATGATACGAAAGGCCTTCCTTTCAACTTTGTCTAGGAGAGCGGTGTGAGAGGAACCTCCCCACACATGTGAACAATACTCAATACAAGGGCGCACTATGCCCCTGTACAGAGCAAGAAGCTGTGCAGGGGAAAAGAACCCCCTAAGGCGGCTGAGCACACCCAGCTTCTGGGAGGCTGCCTTAGCAAGACTGGTAATATTGTCCTTCCAAATGAGAGCAGAAGAAAAAGAGACACCAAGAATATTGAGAGAAGATGAAGGGTTGATTTTTGTATTGTTGAAGAATAAGGGATAGTCCGCTGGGAGATCCTGACGGGTAGATAGATGGAGAAATTGGGTTTTGGAAGCATTAAAGTTAACAAGGTTTTCTCTGCCCCAATTGGAAATAGTATTTAGATCAGAATTTAAGAGTTCTATGGCTTCATTACGTTTGTCGTTGAGGGATTGCTGGCTGGGGCGTTCTGAAAAACTAATGGAGTAGTGTAAGGTTGAGGCGTCTGCGTATGAATGGATGGGAATTAAGGTACAGTTAAGGAGATCATTTATAAAAATTAGAAAGAGAATAGGAGATAGGACAGAGCCCTGAGGAACACCGGAGTTTATAGGGTGAGGAAGTGAACAATGGCCGTCCACAACCGCAGCTATGGAACGGCCGGAAAGGAAATTAGAGACAAAGGCACAGATGGAGGGATAGAAACCGAAGGAGGGTAGTTTAGAAATTAAAGATTTATGCCAGACTCTATCGAAGGCTTTCGATATGTCTAGTGCAATAGAAAAAGTCTCACCGAAGTCCCGAAAGGAGGATGACCAAGAGTTAGTAAGATATGAAAGAATATCACCAGTAGAGCGACCCTTAAGGAAGCCATACTGGCGATCTGAGAGCAGATTATGAGAAGAGAAATGCTTAAGAAATTTGGAAGCAAGAATAGTTTCAAAAACTTTAGAAAGACAATAGATAAGAGCAATTGGACGATAGTTGGAGGGTTGAGAGCGGTCACCCTTCTTTGGGACAGGTTGAATGTGAGCAAACTTCCAGCATGAAGGGAAGACGTTAGAGGATAGACAGAGACGAAAGAGTTTGCCTAGGCAGGGAGTCAGCACGGAAGCACAGTTTTTGAGAACAACAGGAGGAACACCGTCCGGACCGTACGCCTTATTAGTGTTAAGCCCAGAGAGGGTAGAAAGTACATCTTTAGAAGAGATTAGGATATTAGGCATAAGTAAGAGAGAGGAGGGCGGAGAGGGAGGAATAGCACCGGAATCATCCAAGGTGGAGTTTCTAGCAAAAGTTTGAGCGAAGAGTTTAGCTTTGTCAGAGGAAGAAGTGATGGTTGTGCCATCAGAGTGGGAAAGGGGAGGGAAAGACGAGGAAGAGAAATTGTTGGAGAGGTTTTTGGCTAGATGCCAGAAAGCTTGGGAAGAGCTAGAGTTGGATAGTTCAGTGCATTTATTATTGATGAAAGAGTATTTGGCAAGTCGAAGAACAGATTTGGCTTGATTCCGGGCAGAAACATATGAAGAATGAGAGTCTTGAGTTTTAAGGCGTCGGTACCGTTTGTATGCTTCCTCCTTATTGCGGACAGCAGTAGACAGCATGTTGTTCGTCGAGATAAGTTGCAACCTCTTGTTCCTGAGCGTCAAGAGAAGTTGTTTACTAGGCTGTGGCAGTACATCCGCATGTTTGTTCATTCTCCAGGCCTGATGTACGGGGTAGAATCCGACATAGAGGCTGGAGACAGTGCAAGGACCAAGTTGGCACCCTACCGTATAAATCCTGCTCGACAGCCTGTGGTGAAAGCAGAGCTGGACTACATGTGGACGAAGGGTCTGAGGGATAAGGGATATCGTGAGTGGTCGTTGCCTGTAACTTTGCAACCTGTGTTAAGTGGCAAGATCAGTGTGTGTGTTGATTGCAAGAGTGTGTGTGCATTATCCCTGACAGATGCCTATACCTTATCCAGAGTTGACGATCCCATAGACCGCATTGGGGCTGCATCGCTTATCACGAAGGTAGAACTAGTGAAAGGTTTTTGGCAGGTCCCGTTGCCGGAAAGAGTGAAGAGAAGTGCCAGTCTTGTGATGAACTGGGCAGTTTATCAGTGCCAGGTGTTTTGCTGCCGGAACACAAGTTGGATGTGTTTTTTTTTGCTTTTTTTTTTTTTTTTCTATATTCCAACTTACTTCCTCTCGGGCATAGGCTGAGAGCCTTAACATTCACCGCTTTACAATGAACAGTGAAGCCCGTGAGGTATTGTTCCAGTCTAGGGAGTGAGACATGTGAAGCACGTAGAGTACAACGAGCACCTGCCATCTTGCCTTCACATGAGGCACGGTGCTCACTCATGGTCCGAAACGACCCCATCTCTAAAGCCACCTCGTTCCCGTGCTTCACTGTCTCACCCCCTACACTCGGACTCTCACACTTACACACACAACGCCACCTGTTGAGCAGATAACTCACCAGGCATTGCACCCCTATAGCATATTTTGAATATGGGAATATTCATACAGTGCTATTTAATCAGGGAACAATGAGGGTATTTTATTGACGTTTCGGTGGGCTTGTGGTAATGCACTGATACTAGGTACAGCACAAATTCCATCCCAATAATATCTTCCCATTGATACATCGGGAATTGAACCCGGGACCTTTGGATTACCAGGCCAGTGGCAAGACCACTCCACCACACCTGTGGCATGTTAAGGGTGCTGATAATGTTGTGGCTGATTGTTTGTCACGGGAGGGTACGCTTCAAGGAGCACCCTCGCCGTTCAGTCAGTGTGTGTGTTTGAGAGTGGGGAAAAAACCAGGCTTGCCCCTGTAGACCAGCCGTCAAAAACAACATTAAAATTAAATAAAAAATCACATAAAAACTCTTTCTTTTTTATAGTTAATTGTAAGTTGCCAATGTTATAGCTAAAGTCCTAAGTTGAACCTGTCTTTCACTTAGTAGGCTGGGCTAACTTATACTATTGTGTTGGGGAGGGGTTGTAAGACTTTCTTTATGCTAATATGTTGTTTTATTTAAGATTGAGCTTTGCATTTAATTTCTGGTGGAGTGGCTAGGTGTGGCGGGTCTTGTCGGCATTCTGCCTTGTCAGATATGGTGCACGCCTAATGTTGAGCGTCCCATATCTTGGGCGGGGTGTGACGTCTACCAGCGTTGGCAGAATCGCCTCTCGTTAGCCACTAGCGCTCGCCAGGGACATCGAAATGGGCTACAGTTATCAGAGAATGTTGTTCTTTCTTTCCTAGTAATCGCATTGTCACAGACAGTCCAGTGCTGGTCTTTGTTTTCGTCTGTGACAACGGGTTGTATTTTATATCAACAGTAGTGATGATAGTACCAGCGTGGGAATGAGAAAGACTTTCAGAGCGAGATGGTAGTGAGTGTCTGTAGGTGCGGGTGCCTTCCTGCCTCTCGCTCGCTATTGGCCGGCGTGTCTGCCTGTGTCACGTGACACCTGCTGTCTTGTGACGTATCGGCCCGTGATTGGCCGACCATCACTCCTTTGCGGGCTCTTGTGTAACTTGCCTCCTCCATGAGGCTTCCCAGGAGCTTTCCTCGTCAGGACAGGCTTGGCGCGCGTGCTTCTAACATCCCTTTGCATACTCTCTCCCGATCACCACCTTTATCACTGTTTCTCTCTCTGAACTTCTTTTCCATTACTTCTCGCCTTTATTCAATTACTTATCCCCTTGGGTTCTGCATACGGTTTTCATAGCCGGCCCATTGTATTGCATGCGCCGTCCTCAGAGATATTTACATGTACTTAGAATAGGTTTGAGGGTTCTTAGTTAGTATAGGTTAAGAACTCTGTGTGTCTCCATTATTGATTTAGTGTTTCTGCTCTTTTATTTAATGCTAGACTGGGATAAGGTAACTGTAGTCGTTGTCTCCGATGTGTGTACGGTTTGCTTATACCTACACGACTTCGACCGGTCCTGTGGTAGCCTGGGTTGTCTTTTCGGTTGCGTCCTTTGCGAGTGCAGCATTGTGTTGACTGAGGGTTTTGGCCTGTACCAGTTCCACACTTTGCTGCCTCTTTGCTTGTCTTTAGAGGGTCGCCAGGATAGAACCAGATACTTGTGATCTGGATCTATCGAGAGAGCACCCTAGTCAATTAACATAACTTAAAGGATGCAGTCTTAAGGACATCGCTAGGCTACGAGCCTGTCTTGCTCAACCCCAGTTCCTTACCTAGAGTATCCCAGCTAGACATTATTAATTGAGTAGACACTTGTTAGTATTTAATATAAGCTCTTTGATATGTGCGCATTATTATTCACAGCATTTATTAGTCTAGGTTGTTGCTGAGCCGCACAACCATAGCAGACTGTTTCGTTAATGAGGAAGTACTTCTTTTAGTGTCGAGCATTACTACCGTTGTGCATTTATAGCATTCTCGTGTCAGTTAACATTATGTGTCCTATATTTTAGTGTATTCGATTTACACGTGTGGTGTCCTGCCTCCTGCCTTTATATAGTTTAAGATACGAGCATCTTATGAGCATCAGACTTTCTTCAGAAGTTTCCAGGTCTATGCTGTAGGACTATACTTCACTTTCTTTCAGATTGGAGTGAAGAGTTTATTGTTGTTTGGAGTAACTGTATTGAAGCATCTTTTTATTGTATTAAATCTAGCAGTGATTTAATTGATCTTTCCATAGATTCCTTTTTATGCATTTTAACGTAACTTGCATCCTGTTTGTTATCAGGCTATACCAGTGTGGGTTAGCCTGAAGTAGAGTACATTTATGCCCAGTTAAGGATGCCCCACTATCGCAGATTAACCCTGGAGGGTATAGGTGTTTTGTTCGCCGGCTTACAAGTTCGAGGGTTTGGATCTAGCGTACCGTTGTTGCATAGTGCCCTATTACTAGTCCAATCATTAAGTGCCCTTGTTTTATTCGCAGTCCCGGTCGTAACATAATATAATATAACATAACACAAATAACAAAATAAAAATATAAAAATACACGATATCCGAGTGGGAATAAACGCTGGATTATCTGATCCAGGGGCGGGCCCTATACCGACTGTGCTACGGAGAGACTCTCTGAGGGAGCGGTCGGAAATTTATTCGCAGTGATGAACAAACCTATTTCTTTCTATCTAGTTTAATTAAGATACAAATCCAATACGTAAAAACAGCTAGAATAAGTAATAAGTAACTAGTTTTACTTACATTTTACGTATTCAAAATACAAATCCAATACATAAAATCAGCTTGAATGAGAAATAAGTAACTAGTTTTAGTTACATTTTACGTATTCAAGATTCAAATCCAATACGTAAAAACAGCTAGATATTACCGATTCAAAATGAGAGAAGTCCTATCGTGACTTGATAGCATTTCACTAGGCTATACATTTTTTGCCTGAGAAACACTCTCTATAATCACCTAACACTGGAAAATAATAAAACAAAAATTACTGTTTTTACGTATTCGATAGATTTTACCTATTCAATAAGTAATAAGTAACTAGTTATACTTACATTTTACGTATTCAAAATGCAAATCCAATACGTAAAAACAGCTACATTATATCGATTCTGGATACAACTCTCAATACGTAAAAACAGCTAATTTTACAGATTCAAAATGAGATATGTCCTATTTAGTAATGGTTCTCTCCGTCAATGACGTGAGAGCCTTATATACATAAGGGCTCCCCGGAGACCCCCGTGAGGGTCCCGGAGAAAGCATAACGCGACCCAAATATATAAAAAGTACATCCTAGGGTGAAATCCTTTACTTAGTTCCTAGGGAACATCATTAAAAAAGGTAACCATTAGAAAAAGAAAGAAATTTTTTATGAGTAAAGATTAGAAACTATGAATGTTGTCTTACTAAATCAACTAGCGCGCCGTTATACAGTCCTTCCTTTGCACGCGTCCCCCAGCTGGTCACGCTGGTGTTGCGACCGGGACTCGTATAAAACAAGGGCTCTTAATCATTGGACTAGAAAGGCACACAGCCACAACGGTAACACTAGATCCAACCCTCGAACTTATAATGCCGGCGCACAAAAACACCTATACCCTCCAGAGTTAAATCTGCGATAACGGGGTATCCTATAACTCGGTATAAATGCACTACTACTACAAGCTGATGATCTCTGATACAGCCTGATCACAACAACATACAATTACGTTAATAATGTATACAAGGAAACGATAGAGAGCTTAATTAAATCACTGGAATGATTTAATGCAAACAAGAAGAAGGTATAATTAAAGTTACTCTAAACAATAATAAACTGTCACTCCTATATTAAAGAAAGTGAATGAAAGTCCTAAAGCATCGAACAGGAATCTTCTGAAGAAAGTCGGATGCTGCTTAAGATGATCGAATCGGATTTTGAACTGTTATATAAAGCAGGAACAAGATATGACAAGTGTAGGGACATACAGTGTTAACTGGCACGGGAATAACGATAAATGCGCAATAGTATTATCTCCAACAACAAAAGAAGTACTTCCTCAGGCAACGCAAAAGCCTGCTCGGGTTGTGCAACTCATCAACAACCAAGGCTTACAATCAACGTGAATAAAAATGCTTCATACATAACATAAGAGTTTATAATCCTAATCGGGTGTCTGCTAGGCGAATAAAGTCTAGCTGGGATGTCGTAGGCTAGGAAACAATGGCTGAGCAAGCGGCTCATAGCCTAGCGAGGTCCTTAAGACTGTACGGCCAAATTACGCTAAATGACGGGGTGCTCTCTTGAGAGATCCAGATCGCTAGTATCTGGTTCTCTCCTGGCGACCCTCTTCAAGTCAAAGCAAAACGAGTTAGCACAGTGTTGGGTGGCAGAGGCAAAAGCCCTCACTCGCAACACAGTGCTAAACTCACAAGGTACACAGTCAGAAAGACAACCTAGGCTTCCAACGTATCCGTTGCGATTGTACAAGTTCAACAAAACCTGGTACACATCAGAAATCACAACATCAATAGCCTCACCCCAGTCTAGCATTAAATAGCCCAGCAGACAACCAAGAAATAGGTAGGGAGACACCGCGAGTGTGTCGAACCTCTACAGACAAAATGTTAACCCCTCCAAAATGTCTAACTAAGCATGAAATATCTGAGAGCTTCAGCATATAATACGATGGCCGATATATGAAATCGTGCAGAACCAAAGGGGAGTTATGATATTACATAGATTAGAAGCATAAGAGGTAAGAAGTTGAGAGAGAGAGAAAGTGTTCTATAGGTGGAAGTCGGGGACAGATGGCAAGGGAGGTGTGAAGGGTATGCTGGTCAGGCAAGCTCTGAGCAAGGAAGGCACAAAGGCAGCAGGGAGTGTGGGGGGACTACTTCCTGCCGCGGCAGGAGGGCGGCAAGGCGGCCAGCCACTCAGAGGGCCCGGCCGTGGCATGACGTCACCGAGACAACGCGTAACACTACGCGCACAACACTCTGCCTCCTGCACTTACTCACTCACACTCTCTAGCTGTATCATTCAGTCTTATACATTAAACTTATAACTGATGATATAAAATATAATGCATTGTCACAGACGAAAATAAAGACCACTTCTATACTGCCTATGACATGACGATTCACAAGAAAGAAAGTACAACATTGTAGATAGACTGTAGCCCATTTCACTGCCCTGGCGAGCGCTAGTGGCTCCCGGGAGGCGATTCTGCCAACGCTGGTAGGCGTCACACCCCGCCCAAGATATGGGACGCTCAGCATTAGGCGAGCACCATATCTGACAAGGCAGAATGCCGACAAGACCCGCCACAACAAGCCACTCCGCCAGAAATGAAATGCAAAGCTCAATCATATACAAAACAACATTTTAGCATAAACAAAATCTTATAACCCCTCCCAAACATAATAGTATAATTTTAGCCTGCTATGCTCCCAGAGCGAGCTTCACAGAGCCCAGCCTCCTAAGTGAAAGACAGGTTCAACTTAGGACTTTAGCTATAACATTGGCAACTTACAATTAACTATCAAAAGAAAGAGTTTTTATGTGATTTTTTTTATTTAATTTTAATGTTGTTTTTGACGGCTGCTCTACAGGGGCAAGCCTGATTTTTCTCCACTCTCAACACACACTGACTGAACGGCGAGGGTTCTCCTGCAAACAAACCCTCCCGTGACAAACAATCAGCCAAAACATTATCAGTGCCCTTAGCATGCCACACATCCAACTTGTGTTCCGGCTGCACAACAACACCTGACACTGATAAACTGCCCAGTTCATCACAAGACTGGCACTTCTCTTCGCTCTTTCCGGCAACAGGGCCTGCCAATAACCTTTCACTAGTTCTACCTTCGTGATTAGCGATGCAGCCCCGATGCAGTCTATGGTATCGTCAACTCTAGGTAAGGGATAGGCGTCTGTCAGGGATAATGCTTCCACTCTGTTGCAATCACCACACACACGGATCTTGCCACTCAACTCAGGTTGCAAACTCACTGGCAACGACCACTCACGATATCCCTTATCCCTCAGACCCTTGGGCAATGGATAGGTGTCTGTCAGGGATAATGCTTCCACCCTCTTGCAATCACCATACACCCGGATCTTGCCACTCAACTCCGGTTGCAAACTCACTGGCAACGACCACTCACGATATCCTTTATCCCTCAGACCCTTTTTCCACATGTCGTCTAGCTCTGTTTTCACGACAGGCTGTTGAGCAGGATTTATACGGTAGGGAATTAAACTGAGCCTTGCACTGTCTCCAGCTTCCATGTCGGATTCTACCCCGTACATCAGGCCTGGAGAAGCAACAAACATGCGGATGCACTGCCACAGCCTAGTAAACAACTTATCTCGCAGAACAACATGCCTAGTGCCCTCCCACAACCCAGCCGAGACCGCAGCTTCTAACCTGTAGTCTCCCTCCTTCTCCACCTTCGTCCCTAGAACAGCCAGGTCATGAGAGGGACAATCAGTACCACCTGTGCAGTCACTCCCATAGTTCATTATTGCTAAGGCTTCCCCGCCGATACCGTACATGCGCACCCCCGCATTCCTTACGACTACATCTGCCTGCGCAGCATCACCGCTTTTAGCGACATGGCCAGATACAGTCGGTCTATGGTAGGGCTGTTGCATTCCACTAGAGCAGCATTGGGAGGCTATGCGACGACCGGGCACATCCACTCCACAGCCAACCTCCCCAATCTGCTCAATGTCCTCCTTCTGACCACCACCCTTGGCAGCCAGGGGTCGACCCTGACCTGACAACCATGTCCAAGCCTCGTTGCCCACCTTGAACCACCGAAACAACGAGGCTAACGGGCTACCAACAGTCAAGTGACCTGCCCGCGGAACATCTTGCCCCGCCTGAGTTGTGAGGCTCGGGTGCTCGGCACGACCAGTGGGGTATGAACCGAGCTGGTGCTGGAGTGCTGCACACTGCTGCTCAGGCAGGTGCTCTAGCGCTTCCACAGCCACCAGACTCGTGTCCCCCGCCCACTGCTCCGCCGAGACATGACAATCCCAACTCTCCTCCACCTGTGCCCTACTGCCCCCCTCTCCTTCTCCACCTTGGCCACTGCAGACCAACGCAGGACAGTAGGCTGCTCAGGTGGTTTCCTCACAAACTCCTCCAACAGGTTCACATGACATGTTTCCTCGTCCTCGTGTTCGATAGCCCCGTTCCCACAACTCTCCTCCAACTTGGAACTAGTAAGTCGCGGACTGCCATCATGCCCAACCATGTCACTAGGGGTGACAGGTTCTGGGGCCACTCCGGAGCTCACCTCTGAGTCAAGTACTAAGCCGCTAAGGAGAGCCGCTGGAGCAAAACTCACAAAACTCCCAACTTTAGCTTGCTCCTTCCGACCGTTCCTCCGCTGGTCTGAAGACTGAGGAATAGGCTGTGACACTTTGGATGCACGAGATCTTGTAACAACGCACGCCATAGGTTGTACTTGACACTTCTCTACCCACTCCTGTTCCTCCCTACTCACGTCGGCCGGCTTCTCGGCAACGACTAAGGGTGAAACCTCAGAAGTAGGCACCGCAAAGTCGTTGCCGAGAAGGAGGTCGACGCCCCCAACAGGCAAGTTCTCCACAATTCCAACATCCAACTCTCGTGTCACACCATCTACTTCCAGTTCCATCCTGACCAACGGGTATGACCTGATAGCATTGATACCTTGCACCACAACCACCCGTGCCGCGTTTATTGGTCTACCAGTAAAGTTCTTCATCAAAGTCTGAGAGGCACCCGTTTCTCGCAACAGCTCAACTCCATGCTTCTTACCAGCCCACTTCACGCAGCCACGCCCTCGATGGTCGCAAAAGACATCGCGGACAGGGTTCGAGCCTTCCGGATTCTTCTCCACTGGCTGTGTCCCAGCCTCTGACGTTATACCCCGGGCAAACTCAGACGACTTCGGAGACACCCCAATGTTGCGAGCCAAAGACACAACTGCATTAGGTAGCTTGGTTGGACAGGCTCTTGCAAAATGCCCCTTCTCATGACAATGAAAACACTCTAACTCCCCCTTGGGCTTCCCTTGAGGTGTGGAAGGGCCCGGACCCTTTCTAAACGGGACGGTACTAGGTTTATGGTCAGTTTTGGTGTCGTTGCTCTTGTTCTTAGTGTAATTATGTGTATCAGTGTTTCGGGGAGGGGGAGGGTTACGCTCCTTATTGCCTGCATCACTTCTCTGTGCAAAACCACACCCATGAATCAAAGATAACCGAAGGTCAGCCATCTCAGCTGCCTCCTGAAGAGTTTTCGTTTTTCTTTCTTTAAGCTTCAACGTCAGATCGCCGCCCGTACACTTGAAAAATTGTTCTAGAAGCATCAGCTGTTTCAACTCCTCAAACGTCGATGCCTTCTCAGAACGCAGCCAGTTTCTAAATGCATCGGACAGATCCCGGGCATGCTCAAGAAAGGTGCACTCACGACCCTTCGTTACACCCCGGAACTTCAATCTGTACGTCTCTGGTTGTAACTCGTACGCCCGCAGAACAGCTTCCTTCAATACCTCATAATCGACGCAAGACTCCAAGGGCAACGCATCATATGCCTTGAGTCCTTTGCCAACCAACCTAGAGGAAACAAGGGCTGCCCACTTAACCTCGGGCCATTGGTGCTCCCGGCACTTCTTCTCAAAACGCATGAACAATTCGGTGACACCCGACTCATCAAATACAGGGACCAACTTGAGCAGGTGCGATAAAGACTGATCAAGACCTCGATTCCCAGAACCGAGACGCTGCCCTGTCGACTCCACCCGAGACTTCTCAAGATCTCTGTCTGCACAGTACTTCGTAGCCTCAACCTGAAGCTCAGCCTCACGTATGGCCTTTCTCTCCTCAGCCTCATTCTCTCACTGCCGTTGCTCGAGGTCAGCCTCATGCTTTCGTTGCTCAGCCTGCATTTTAGCCATCTCAAGCTGGAAGATCATATCTGCAGTTAAACCTTGAGGAGGAAGAGATGCAACAATTGGAGACTCACCCAAGTGCAAACCACGCTGCCAGTGACTATCGGCCTGCGGGAACGTACCCGGCTCCGGAGCCCGAGGGGGCGCCATGGTAGGAGTCGAGTGGAACGGGGGCTGGGCCGAAGGTGCTCCAGCTCCCGTTCCACCCGAAGCCCCACGCACCCCGCCGAGCACCCAGGCCACCAGGTCACCTCTCGTCATGCTGCTAGTGCCCACATGACCCATGACCGTGGCCAAACACTGGAGACCATACCGATCAATCCCCGACACCCGGTCAACAGTAATAGGCATCTCCAGAAAATTCTTTGCATCCTCCTCACTAGTTATAACTCTAATGCCTTCTAACAAACCTCGCTGCTGCACCTCAGAGCCTGCTTCCCGTACTATTTCCTCACTGTATACTGATCCGTCGTCCGACATAGTGTCCACCGAAAATTCTCAACGTTTATAAAAAATAGGAATATCTAAACTCTCATGCAGCACTATTCACTCAAAAATGCTTGAAGACTTAAGTGTTATACTACTTGCCAAAAAAAATCTGTGTCCACTATATTCCTTTAAACAAAAAACAAATGACCACAACACTCCTGCAATATTTCTCTAAGTTCACAAAATCCTGAGCAAGGTCGCCATTTGTTACGACCGGGACTCGTATAAAACAAGGGCTCTTAATCATTGGACTAGAAAGACACACAGCCACAACGGTAACCCTAGATCCAACCCTCGAACTTATAATACCGGCGCACAAAAACACCTATACCCTCCAGAGTTAAATCTGCGATAACGGGGTATCCTATAACTCGGTATAAATGCACTACTACTACAAGCTGATGATCTCTGATACAGCCTGATCACAACAACATACAATTACGTTAATAATGTATACAAGGAAACGATAGAGAGCTTAATTAAATCACTGGAATGATTTAATGCAAACAAGAAGAAGGTATAATTAAAGTTACTCTAAACAATAATAAACTGTCACTCCTATATTAAAGAAAGTGAATGAAAGTCCTAAAGCATCGAACAGGAATCTTCTGAAGAAAGTCGGATGCTGCTTAAGATGATCGAATCGGATTTTGAACTGTTATATAAAGCAGGAACAAGATATGACAAGTGAGGGACATACAGTGTTAACTGGCACGGGAATAACGATAAATGCGCAATAGTATTATCTCCAACAACAAAAGAAGTACTTCCTCAGGCAACGCAAAAGCCTGCTCGGGTTGTGCAACTCAACAACAACCAAGGCTTACAATCAACATGAATAAAAATGCTTCATACATAACATAAGAGTTTATAATCCTAATCGGGTGTCTGCTAGGCGAATAAAGTCTAGCTGGGATGTCGAAGGCTAGGAAACAATGGCTGAGCAAGCGGCTCGTAGCCTAGCGAGGTCCTTAAGACTGTACGGCCAAATTACGTTAAATGACGGGGTGCTCTCTTGAGAGATCCAGATCGCTAGTATCTGGTTCTCTCCTGGCGACCCTCTTCAAGTCAAAGCAAAACGAGTTAGCACAGTGTTGGGTGGCAGAGGCAAAAGCCCTCACTCGCAACACAGTGCTAAACTCACAAGGTACACAGTCAGAAAGACAACCTAGGCTTCCCACGTATCCGTTGCGATTGTACAAGTTCAACAAAAACTGGTACACATCTGAAATCACAACATCAATAGCCTCACCCCAGTCTAGCATTAAATAGCCCAGCAGACAACCAAGAAATAGGTAGGGTGACTCCGCGAGTGTGTCGAACCTCTACAGACAAAATGTTAACCCCTCCAAAATGTCTAACTAAGCATGAAATATCTGAGAGCTTCAGCATATAATACGATAGCCGATATATGAAATCGTGCAGAACCAAAGGGGAGTTATTGTCGGGAATTTAGATAGAGAGGTTAAATTGTGTATCACTGGTACATGAAATAACCCAACAAATTAGTTATAATATAATTACCAACGACGTAGTCGTCGATGGGTGTAATCCAGTCCCCCACACACGGCTAATTCAATTGCATGACATGTAGGAATGTTCACATAATACAATATCGATACAATGAACTTAGCTTAGAGGACTGGTGATGTAGGACTGTTGTTATAGATTAATAATTGTAGCACATGGTGAACTGTGGGTTGAGTCAGAGCCGGGGGGGGGGGGGAGATGTTGGTTGGTTGTTGATTGAGAGACTAAAGGGCCGGCGTCCGATCGCTTAACGAAATTACATATGGCTGCCGGCTCATAATAATTATAACCCATAACTTGGTTTCATGATACATCTAGAGCTGATGTAGATATTTATAAATTACAGTTAATATTTAACCTATACTTAAGAATAAACTACAATACACAAAGAACCACCCGAAATCGTACATGCGATACGATACCGCCAAATTCAAATGTCCTATTGGACCTAAAACTGTCGGGATCATTACCCTATTCCCGACATATTGCCCGCCACCAAAAATTATATACAGGAGCTATATACAGAGAACAAAAAAAGGACATCGAAGTCAAAGATCACCTTGTTTGATCTTTGATCTCCAAAGATCCACGGAACTCATAGCCGCCCTCCTTTTGGGACGAGCGCCACCTGAAGCCTGAGGAGGATCATCCTTCTCATCATCACCTGCCCCACCTTGAGGAGCACTGTCACCAGCACTCTCCCGCGGAGGGGTATCAGTAGAGACGCCAGGATCATCCGGCAGTTCTACATCCTGCTCCAAGGGATATAACCTTACGACTGGGCGAGTAGTAACCCCAGTCGAAGTTCGTATTCTAGCAACCCTTATAAGACCATCAATGCCCTGGAACAAATCGATAATCCTACCAAGCTTCCAAAATAACCTAGGACGCTCATCATGAATCAGGACGATATCCCCGATACGAGGCCATCGTTGATTCGTCCCTTTGATCTTATGAGAGTGACGCTCGCGAAGAGACAGCAAATATTCTTGGGTCCACCGTTTCCATAGATCGTCGTACACCTTGTTTACATACTGGAAGCGACGACGTGTGGCGTCAGCATTGCCGAACGTAGGGTCATGCAGATCTTAGTCATTTACGGACGATCTAGGAAAGGTATTAAGGGTTCGTCCACGTGCTAGCATAGAAGGCGAAATGGGTAAGAGGTCATCAACATCTGCCGAGGTATAGGTCAAGGGCCTGTCGTTGACGGACATCTCAATCTCTATTAAGATGGTTTGCAACTCCCGTCTGGTCACCATTGCCTTCATCATAGCAGATTTGACGATACAGATAGTTCTCTCCCAAATCGCCCCGAACCATGGTGCACGTGCTGGTATAAATCTCCACTGACAACCCTTTCCAGTGAGGGTAGCCACAACCTGCGGGTCATCCATTAAACTCTGGAGATATTTAGAGGCCCCGACAAAACAAGTCGCATTATCGCTCATAATAATTTGAGGGAAACCATTGCGGCCTGCAAAGCGTCTTAGAGTATGCAAAAAACCCTCACTGGATAGGTTGTCAATCAATTCATTATGAATCGCTCTGGTTACCGCACATGTGAATAGAACGGCATATACCTTTATGATATTACCGGGCGATTCTCTAACATGAATCGCTCCGGTGTAGTCTACCCCGGTTACCTGAAATGGTTCAGTCCTTTGTACCATGAACTCAGGCAAGGGAGGTAGATCAATTGGGGAGTAAGGCTTACCCTGTAATCTTTTACAGATAGTACAGCTATTGTGGATCCCTTTAATTGCTTGTCGCATCTTAGGGATCCACCAACGTTGTCGCATATACGCCAGAACATAATTTACGCCAAAATGTAGGCAGGTCCTATGGCATTGGCGAATCAACAGTTTGGTAATCAAATGAGAGGAGCTAAGGAGGACAGGATATTTCGCAGAATCAATAATGTCCGCCTTTTGTATCCTGCCTCTACACTTAATTATGCCTCCTTCCATACATAATCCTAGCTGCCTCATTAAGTTTGAGGGTTTGGCCTTTGACTCCTTGCTCAGGATTTGATGTTCAGTAGGATAAGATTCCCTTTGTACTAAACATATTAGTTTTGCTTCTGCTGATCTCATTTCATGGAGTCTGATATGCTTCGAATCTTCACTAAGGAAAGACCTGTGAGCCCGACTTCTTATGTTGTTAATGAAACGGTATATCCATGCAAATACCCGTATTACTTGATCATAGCTGCTGTAACGTTCCCACTCTACCAACTTGTTATCCTGATGCGTAGTACTCACATTCGAACTACTTAACACATCATCTTGGGGCCGACTTGAAGGATCAGATATGCATTCCCTGAAATCCTGGGGCCATTCAGTTGGAGATATAAGTCATGGAGGTCCATGCCACCAAATAGAGGATGACATAAACTATTGCGCCGAGATCCCCCGGGAAATTATGTCACTGGGGTTATCCCTGGTGCTCACATAGCGAAATTTAGCTGTAGGAACTAAGTTATGTATCTCATCAGTGCGATTAGAAACATAAACAGGTAACACTTTCTGGCTGTGTACCCATGAAAGCGCTATTTGACTGTCCCTCCAGACATAGACGTTATTAATCTGTAGTATGTCTGCATAAGCATCCAGTGTAAACTTTATTAGACGAGCAGACAGAAGCAATGCAATAAGTTCTAATTTAGGAACTGTAATCTTTATAGGGGCTACTTTGGCCTTTGCTATAGCCAGCGTCGCTTCACTACCATTGCATATGTATATGGCAGTACCGTACGCACTATTACTAGCATCAGAAAAGGCATGTAGATCCACCTGTTGACCACTAATAACCTGACGATTAAGATGGACCTTGCAACATGTGGAAAGGTCCGACCGAATCAACCGCCAAGTATCTTGTATCTAAATCGGGAGGGGCGTGTCCCAATCTAGTTTTAGCCGCCACAGTTGCTGTAAAATCATACGAGCACGGATAGTTACAGGCAGCAAAAAACCTAGGGGATCAAACAACCTCGCTGACAAGCTTAAGCAGTTTCGCTTGGTCATAAGCTCACTGCCGCATGGGGTGTGACAGAAGGATATACAATCTGTGGTAGTGTCCCATTTGTGGCCTAAAAACTTCACCTCACTATTCTCAGTAGCTACACCGTCAGAAGCAAATTGACCTTTCAAAAGACCACTATTAGTGGCCCATTCTCTTAAGTATAAATGAGCCTTGGCAAATATATCGCGGATCTCCCAGCATCTTTCGAGCAATAAATCTTCATCGTCTCCAGTGCCCTGAAGATTGTCCACATAGATCCCCTGCTTGATCTCATTCTTGAAGTCAGGATCTAGTCCAGCCTCCTCAAGATGACGCAAGATAGTAGCGTTGAGAAGGAACTGGGAACAGGTCGCCCCGAATAAGACGACTCTGAACCTGTAGACCAGATACTCTGAATCTAGATCATTGGGTCCTGCGGCCATAAAAATCTTGTCGAGTCCCTGTCTTCACGATGGAGTTGAAGCATCAGGAAGGCCTTCTCAATATCGGCGACCCATGCAAACTTATGACATCTGAAGCGCAACATAATTTGCGCTAGATCAGAGACCAGGGACGGACCCATGTACAGACAATCATTCAGGCTATAGGAGCGATCACTGGATTTAGCAGAGCAGTCATACACAATACGAACAGGAGTGGTGGAACTGTCCATTTTAATCCCATGGTGAGCAAGGTAATGGATGTTATCCCCATACTCACTGAGATCTACTCTCTCCACAAATCCACGTTGTACCTGCTCTGCTAAAACTGCCGCATAAGTCTCGCAATAACTTGGATCCTTGACAAACTGCTTCTGAAGGCCACGTAACCTACCAAGTGCTAGATGGAAATTAGTAGGTAATTTACTCTTGTTATCATTCCAAGGGAGCCTTACCACATACTGACCCCTGCCAGAGTCATACGTTACAGTCTCTTCATACGAGCTTAACGCTAGCTTGGACTCACGATCAAGTTCATGTGGGTCAATTCCAATATTGTCCAAGTCCCATAGCTTATCTATATCAGTACATGTATTATCAGGCACATTTGGCCTAATATATTTATCTATGGGGCTTACTGCTACCTTGACGACCGTAACCACCTCCACCTGTGTGTCTTGAGAGGAAGTGGCATAGGGTCCAGAAATGGCATACCCTTGGATCGTGGGGAGCATTATTAGCTTATCTACCCGCCGATATCCAGGGTGAACCAGGTCGTAGTAATAATCAGCTCTGACCAGTAGCATAATACCATTATTAGCAGAGAGTTGATCATCAGCCAGTTTATAACCCTTGCTTCTGAGATATTTCAAATGTGGTTGAATCTCTGATGCTATATAGAAACTGGGTAGTGTGTCGACCACAACAGCCTTGATGGGACATACCTTTTTTCTACAAAACATAGGAAATCTCCACTATATCATAGTCACTGGAATCTATTTCACCAGTGAAACCATGGAGACGCAAATTCTCTTGACCCTTGCTGGTACACTTGAGCTGGGGTAATGATGACCGCAGAACGAATGACCTTTGTGAGCACTGGTCAAGTAAGGTGCGCGTCATTATAGTATTATTATTACTCCCCACTACTGGCAGCATCATAGTAGGAAGCAATTGACATTCTCGAGAAGCAATGGACATGGCAGATACTTTATCACCCTCGCTCTTACTTTTCTCATGTGACTCTTTGGGGGTTCTGCCCTTTTCTTTGCCGTCGTGCTGATCAGACTGGGCGCAAAGGGAAAACCAATGTTTCCCCTTGCAATACTTACAAGGTTTGATGTAGGAATTGGTGCAAGTACTGTTGAAGTGGTCTCTTGCCAGACAGCTGGTACATAACTTAAGCGATTTAGCCTTGCCAATCTTCTGTGTAGCCTTAGGATACTTAGGACACTGATACCACAGATGACCGTGGACACTGCACAACTTACAACCTAATGATATTGGCCTTTTCTGTTTAGAAGTCTGTACCGGGAAAGCTGCAGTAGATGGCGACATCTCCACTTGTCGGTTGTTGTTGTTGTTCCCTAAGCTGCCTGGCCGAACAGCCCCGAGTCCCTGAGAAAGGCCATGGCCACGATCGGGCTTTCCCACAGAAATCTCATTGAGTGTAGATTGTGTTGTTGGCGTAAGTGGTTGTGTGAAATGCAGTCTTCTATGATGTGTTTAATGGTATGGGGTGCTGTGTTACATCCCGGGCAGGTGTCGACAACGGAGTCATCCAGTCTCTTCTGATAGCTCAGGAGAGCTGGACGGTGTCCGCATCTCAGCCTGGCCAGGTGGACTCTGTCCTCGCGAGGAAGGGAGGATTCGGAAGGATGGATTTCGGGAGGTCGTGCATGCAGCTGCGTGTTGTCTGTGAGTGAGTGGATGGATCGGTGAGAGATATGAGTATGGATGTGCTTCTGGAAGTTGGTTCGGGGTGGGCAGGGAGGGAGAGAGGACAATAATTGTGTGTGATACCGTGTGCTGGGTGTTGTTTTGATATTTCTTGGTGTCTGTGGGTGTGTTGCCATGTAGTTTAGTGGGTGGTCTTGGTTCGTGGAGGCTGCTGCCAGGAATTGAGTGCCTCTCATGTCCAGATGGTCTTTGACTTTGAGGATTTGGTTTCTTGATGTAGGTGATCTGTGGGTGCAGTAGCTGTGCAGCCTGTAATGATCTTCAGGGCTTGTTTTGAATAGTCTGTAAGGTCTTATGATGTGTTTCAGCTAGGTTAGAAGCCCAGGCTGGGCTTGCGTATTCCATCACTGGTCTTATGTATTGTTTATATACTGTGGTGGTAGTTTCTTTGTTGTGTCCAAATTTTGTGTGAGCAAGTGACCTGAGGGCGTTAAGTCTGGGTGTCAGTTTCTTTTTAATGTTTGTGGTGTGCTGTTTGAATGTCATATGAGTATCATATGTTACTCCTAGGATTTTGGGTGTGTGTGTATGTGTTAGGGGTGTGTTGTTTATGGTGAGTTGAGGGATGTATTCGTGTTCTCCTGTCCAACTTGTGAGCAGGGTTGCGGTGGATTTGGCTGGGGCTAGATTAAGTCTGTATGTAGTGTACCAACCATGTAGTGTGTTGAGATAGGGTTGAAGGAGATCTGTTGCTCTTTTTGGGTCATGGTGTGTGCATGTGAGTGTTATGTCATCTGCATAGGAGGCTAAGTTTATTTGGGGCGTATTGGGTGTAGTTATATCGTGCATGTACAGATTGAAGAGTGCGGGCGATAGGACGGATCCTTGTGGGACTCCGTTTGGAAAGTTTCTGATTTTAGATGACTGACCGGCAAAAGATACGTGTGCACATCTGCCTGCTAGGAAGTTGGCCAGCCACCGTTTTGTGTTGTTGTGCATGTTTGTGTTGTAGATTTTGTTTGTTAGGTTGTGGCGGGGGATGGCATCGAAGGCTTTACTAATGTCGAGTGTGGCTAATAGTGATCTGTGTGGTGGTCTAGCTGAATTGATGCCGTCGAAAGCTTTTTGTGTAAGGTCTGTGAGAAGAGTGTTTGTGGAGTGCAGTGGCCTAAAGCCATGTTGTGTTGTAGCTAGGGGTAGGTCAGGTGTAATTAGTTGTAATACTAGGCGTTCCATGACTTTGGAGGGGGAGCAAAGGAGTGTGATGGGGCGGTGCGAGGAGGGTAGCGTGGGGTCTTTGTTGGGTTTGGGGAATGTGATGATGATACCATGCTTCCAAATGTCTGGTATTGTGTTGTGTGAATAGCTGTAGTTTGATATGTTAGTGAGTGCTTGTATGCCTTGTGGTCCCAGGTGTCTGAGGTGTATGTTGCTTATGTTGTCTAGGCCACAGGCGGGTGAGTGCTTGAGATTGTTGATGATATGCTTTGTCTGGTGATTGGTGAAGGGTGTATAGTCAGGGTCTGTGGGGAATTGTCTCTTACGTCGGATGACACGTCGGTCGTCTTTGTGAGGTTTTAGGTGGCTAACATGTGAAAAGTGATTGATGAGAGTGTTTGCTTGTTGTTTACATGAAGGAGTAGAGTCTGTTGTTGTGATTGCAGCATGTGATTGTGTTGTGTTGCTGTTGGAAAGTGTGATGCTGTTTAGTGTTTTGTATAGTTTTTTGGGGTTTGTTTTGTGATCAAGTGTTTGTAGGAAGTTATTCCAATTTAGTTTTTGTTGTTCTTGTATTTTGTACAACCGACACTTGTACCGACACTTGTCGGTAGTGTCCAGTACTCTCCATATTGAAGACTTCAGTCTGGTACACCTGCACCAACGCTTCCAAGTTTAGTGGAGAGTCGCTTAGTTGTCGTCTTAAGATTTCCCTTAGGGGAAAGGGTATCTTATTCAAGATATTCACACTGAATATCTCCTCCTTGGTGACGACCATTGTCTCCATAGATCGGAGGAGGCTCTCAAAGGAGGCATAGTACTCCTTTAGGGCCGTCACATCATAGGATGGAGGATCTAGCGTGAAGAACTTAGTAATTAACGCGGTCTTGATGACTTCCACTCTCCCGTAAGTTCTCTTCAGCAACTCCACTGCAGACTCGTAGCTGGTAGCTTCTAGCTTGTACCCATCGACTAACTTCAATGCCTCCCCTTTCAATTGACCACGGAGATATGTGAACCTTTGGATGGATGTGAGTGTTTTATTATGATGGACGGAATACTCAAAGATATCCCAAAATCCAGTCCAGGTAGCCGAATCCCCGGAAAAGGTAGGCAAAGTAAGCTTCGGCAGGTTAAAACCAGTCGCCTTTGGTGTACCGGTATCCTTAACAGAGGTTGATTCTTGGGTGGAAGATAGT
This sequence comes from Paralithodes platypus, assembly GCA_032716605.1. Lineage (NCBI taxonomy): Eukaryota > Metazoa > Arthropoda > Malacostraca > Decapoda > Lithodidae > Paralithodes > Paralithodes platypus. The sequence goes on along the minus strand of CM064582.1, from coordinate 48,056,045 downwards.
CTGGCTAAGGCTGTATTAACATCCTCAAAGTACTCAAGATCTGCCGACATTTCTTCTTCCACATCGTCAGTAACTGTCAATAAACCATATACCTGCTGAGCATAACTATCATAAGTAGCTAGCGATTTAGTAACAGTAGCGAATTTACCCTTTATTTGATCAGCCGTGGCACTTAATAAAAATTCATCAAGATCTCTTAAACACCTATTTAAACTTCCCTTCATCCCTCCCTTAAGAATCTTAAGTTTCTTTAAATCTGTCATCGTTAAGTCTATTAGGCCATTAACTCTCTAAACTATAAAGCAACTATTACACAAATTAATTTAAATTAAAAAATGTGGCAATAGCATTGCCACTCCCAATTTGGAAACGGTGATTAGGCTACTAGCTGCAGTAGGATGAATTAATGGAGCAAATCGACAAATAGCAGAAACAAACTAGGGCTAGAGAAAGAAGGGTAAATGAAAAGAACTGACTAGGCTAGTATTAGGTATTAGGCCTAGCCCAGCTGCCCATCCCACAATCATGAGGTCTGTTGGCTGTCAATCGCTTAGGAATCAACAGAGACCGAACCCCATGACCGTAATTAGGCAACTAGGCTATAACATTTAATTAAATGAGTCACATGAGAACCCTCCCCACCGGCAAAATGTAATTAAATGAGTCTCATGATAAAACACAACGAACACCACAGGCACACCACCAAAGCAAAATGAACAGCTACCACAGACACCTGCAGGCCTAGACTGCCTAGCCTAGCCTAGCCGAGCCTAGGAGCGCGAAATGGTGCCCGACGAAATTACCCCTACCCCAAACTCCAGCCCAGCTAACCCACCAAAAAATGCCAAGGAACACACGCCCAAAATAAACTGGAAACTAGCCTCCGTTGCTAGTTGGAAAGGTAGGCTAAAGTCAGGGGCCCTGAGGATCGGGTGAGTGCACAACAGGTGTTTTACTTCTCTAAACACCTTCTCACACTCAGGCTCCCATTTGAACTTCTTATCCTTCCAGTTATCCTCCACCTGAGCTTGACTGTCCCATTCTCCTTCTCCACCTTGACTGCTAAACGTCATCATAGGCACAGTGAGAGGCTCAGGGGGGTGCCTCCCATACTCCTTCACGAGATTAACGTGACATAACTGATTGCGCTTCCGTCTGTTTGGAGTGGCTACCAAGTAATCCAGGTCTGATAGCTCCTCAACCACCCTATAAGGACCAGCGTACTTCGCGGGATAAGGGGTGACCTACAAGGGGCAGTAGAATCAACACCTCCTGACCCACGTGAAACTCCCTGAGTTCAACCTTGAGGTCGTACCTGTCCTTCCTGAGGGCCTGAGAGCTAGTCAAATTACGGCCAGCCAACTCCAGACTGCGCAACATCCGTTCTCGACTGTTGAGGGACACACTTGAACATAGAACAAGGTTTTTCTGCGCCCTCCCATACTTCTTCAACCATATGGAGAGGCCCTCTGACACGGTGTCCAAAGACGAGCTCATTAGGGCTGAATCCCAAACTCTCCCCGGGTACCTCCCGCACAGCAAACAAAAACACATGGCAGGCCAAGATCCCAATCCTTCCCACTCTCAAAGCAACAACAACGAAGCACAGATTTCAAGGCTGAGTGCCATCGTTCTAACACACCCTGGCTCTCCGGATGATACGCAGATGACACAACCCCAACAATCCCATGCTATGGCATTGCTTGAACAAAGAGGCTAGAAGTGAAGTTGGGTCCCTGAACTGACTGAATCCCCTGCGGGTAACCATACCGGGAGAAATACACTAGCAAGCTTTGGACCACCGTCTTCGCCGACCCATTTCTCATAGGGTACGCGTCAGGGTACCTTGTTGCTACATCTCCCGACTGTGCATCACTGTCCTCCTTCAACTCTTTCGTCTTTTTAAGCCCATCCTCTGCCCCTTCAGGAACAGTTACTGGGTCTTCTCCAGACTCGAAATGTGGTCCTAATAATGAGTCCCCGAGAAGGTCCGTTGACACTAAACTCTCAACCGCATCAACTTTCAACCCCTTCTCGGTACCCTTCCTCCGCTGATCTAAAGACTGTTGACCAGAATGTGACTCCCTGGATGCAGGATCTCGGTGACAACACACGCCATAGGCTGCACCGGACACGTCTCAACCCACTCCTGCCTCCTCCCTACTCACGTCGGCCGGCTTCTCGACAACGACTAAGGGTGGAGCCTCAGAAGTAGGCCCCGCAAAGTCGTTGCCAAGAAGGAGGTCGCCGCCCCCTACAGGTAACTTCTCCACAATTCCTACATCCAGGTCACGAGTCACACCATCAACTTCCACCTTCATTCTTACAAGCGGGTATGACCTTGTCGCATTAACTCCCTGAACCACAACCACCCGCGCCGTATTGACAGGTTTACCAGTGAAATTTCTCAACAGTGTTTGCGATGCCCCAGTGTCACGCAAAATTCTCACCTCATGTCTTCTACCCCCCCACTCCACACAACCGAGTCCCCTGTGGTCACTAAAGGCATCACGGACAGGGAATAAGCCTTCCGGATCCTTCTGCACTGGCAGTGTATTTACCTCGGAAGAAATGCCTCTAACAAACTCCGATGTCCTCTTGAACACTCCAATGCCGTGAGCAAAAGACACGGCTGCCGGAGGAGGTCGACTAGGGCACTTATTTGCCTTATGACCCTTCTGGTGGCAACTAAAACACATAAATTTTGGTTTCGGCTTATACTGTGATGTAAAAGGCCCCTAACTTTTCACATACGGTGTGGTGTAAGGTTTGGATTCAGTTTTAGTTTCATGGCTCTTCTGTTTAAATGTGTCATTGTTCCGGGGAGGGGGAGGATAACGGTCCTTAGCACTTACATCGTACTTCTGTGAGGACCCGCAACCCCGAATCAACGACAGCCGTCGATCAGACATTTCTGCTGCTTCGACTAGAGTTCTTGGGTTTTTCTCCTTCAAGTTCAAAGTTAGATCACCGCCCGTGCTCTTAAAGAACTGCTCCAACATCATTAACTGCTTAATTTCATCAAATGTTTCTGACCTTCTCAGATCGGAGCCAGTTCCCCATAGCATCGGACAAGTCCCGGGCGTGTTCCAAAAAGGTGCTATCTCTTCCCTTAGTTACACCCCGGAACTTCAAACGGTACGTTTCTGGTTGCAGTTCGTAAGCCCTCAGGACAGCCTCCTTGAGATCCTCATACACAATACATGACTCCAAAGGTAACGCATCGTAGGCTTTAAGACCCTTGCCTATTAATCTAGAGGATACAAGTGCTGCCCATTTACTCTCTGGCCACTGATGTTCCTGGCACTTCTTCTCAAAGCGTGTGAAAAATTCTGTTACACCACTCTCATCAAACACCGGAACCAGTTTCAATAAGTGCGAGAGAGACTGCTCATGAACACGGTTACCAGCCCCAAGTCGCTGTCCCGTTGTCTCTACTCGCGACTTCTCTACGTCCATGTCGGCACAGTACCTAGGTCGACTCTAAAATCAGCTTGGATTTTTGCTAGCTCTGTTTGCTGCTGAAGCTCACATGCCTTTGTTGCTGTTGAATCTCAGATGCCCTGATAACCTTTCTCTCTTCGATCTTAGCTGATTCTATTTGCTGCTGGACTCTTAGCTAATTCGAAGCTGAAGCAATAATTCGGGAGTTAACCCTTGAGGAGGTGAAGGTGCTACAATGTTTGAAATTACCGGTGGTCCCCGCAGGGGCAACCCACCCTGCCAGTCACCACCCACTGTGGAAGCGTACCCGGGGTCGGCAAACTACTGGGATGGCTGGGAGTCGAGTGTAGGGGAAGCATGGCCGAAGGGCTCTGAGCACTCAACCCATCTCGCTCACCAGTCACCCTGCCCAGTACACACGTTATCAAGTTATCCCTGGTCATGCTGCTAGTACCCGCATGACCGATAGCTGTGGCCAGGCATTGAAGACCGTACCGATTCACACCCACCAACCGCTAGGCAGTAACAGGGACCATTGCACAAAATATCCTAGCATCCTCCTCACAGTTCACCTGATTAACCCTTTCATCCTGCTGCTGTTCCTCAGTTTCTACATGACGTGCTGTGTCTCCATTCTCCTCTGATCCGGTATAAGACATGATGCTCACAAAAATTTCTCACCACAATATTCAGAAAAGAAGCACCCCAAACTCTTATACATCAATATACACACACAAATTCTCGGAAAATACTCAAGGGCTATACTATGTTGCAAAAAAAAAATATTCTTGCTGATCCCCGCAAAATATTCCCCAAAATAACAAATGTTCCCTGCTAATAAATCTAGGTTCACCAAATCATGACAAGGTCGCCATTTGTTACGACTGGGGTTTAAATATATCAGGGCTCTTATTCATTGGACTAGTAATGGCATAAATGCTACAACGGAAAGTGCTAGATCCAACCTCTGATGGATATTCCCAGTGAACAAAGAACACAAATACTCTACAGAGTTCTAATAGCAATAATAGGCTATCAAACTCTCAATAAATGTGCGTCTACTCTAGGCTTAATGTTATGTGAAAACAGCCTATTACTACCTATAACCGAAGGTGCTTGGTTATGGTATGCAAAGTAAGGTGGTAAGAGAAGTTACAGCTTACGTTACTTTAATCAATATATGTCAGGCACTCCTGCATGAAAGAAAGTGCACTAAAGTCCTTCAACACTAACAAGGAATCTTCTTTAAATGTTAGAGGCTATAAAGATGCTCGTATCGGAAATGGAACCCAAAAAGGCAGGCAGCGGAACAATGCTCGTGCAGGCTATGCACACAAAAAGGCAGACTTATATATAATGCCGTCGGAGCCAAGAATATCCTAAACACTACAACAATAATAATCGCCACGACAATGCAGTATTCCTATCAACAAAAAGAGCCTAAGTCGTTTGTGTCTCCATACATCAAAACTAGGCTGCGAAATGCTTGTGTAATGATAAATGGGTATGCATAAAAAAGAGTACTTGGTTTAATATACTTAATGTCTACTATGATTTTGACAAAGTCTAGCTAGAGTCAATGATACGAGATACTGGTGCGCATGGCATGCCGCATAGCCTAGTGCAAATATCAAGTCTGTGCGTCAAATATTACGTTATAGGGAAGGGTAGCTCTCTTGAGAAACCTTAATACCGAAGTATTAAGCGTTCTCCTGGCGTACCTCAAAGACAAACAACGAGCTTAGAACAGTGCAGAATGGTATAGGCAAAAAGCCCTCATTCGGGCATGCTCTACTCTCAATGGCACACAGACTAGAATTTACTCAATCAACTCCAGTTCTCCAATATGTCGTGCAGCTTTTTCCTACAGCCAGCACTCATAGGAAACAATACCTTATAATATCAGACCCCTAGTCTAGCATTATCTAATCCAGCAGAACACTAATTATTATAGGAAGCGGTACTAAACAATATGGATGCTAACCAATGCTTCGTGATCAACTTATCTTAACAACTAAACATACATAGGTTATATCAGACCTTAACGCACAATACAACTGGCCAGCATGAAGCGGATTTTGCAGAGTTAACCAGAGGGGGTATAATATTAATAAAAGGTGGTGACAGATATGGAAAATGAGAGAGATAGGCAGAGGAAAAGGTTCTCAGGTGTGGAGTGGGTACAGATATCCAAGGGAAAAAGAGTGATGCGTTCTAGAAACCAGATCTGAGGGAGAGAGTGGCGAGGGCCTGGATATATACTCGCACTAGCTCGAGGCGCGTGGGAAAAAAGCGGTTACAAGTCCTCTAGCCACTAGCAAGGGAGCTAGCAGCATGGTAAGGACCTCTCTCCACCAACCCCCATGAGGCAGCCAGCCGTGACGTCATCGAGCGGGACAAAAACACTGCGCGCTCCCTCTCACTCTGTTCTACTCTCTCTCTCTCTCCCAGATCCCATCATTACTAGTTAATGATAAAACATATACTTTACAATTAAATCTCTAAAGCCTTGACAGGGGTGAAAACAAAGAGCCTTTCTGGACTGCCCATGACACGAGCGTTCATATGAAATAAAGCACACTCTAATACATAAACTGTAGCCCCATCCACTGCCCTGGCGATCCTAGCGAATAACTGTAGGACAAGCCATGCGGTTCAAACGGATTGGTTAACGGCACAGGTCCAAAGTCAGGTCGCCGCCTGTGCATTTAAAAAATTGCTCTAGAAGGAATAATTGCTCAAGCTCTTCGAACGTCGTCACCTTCTCTGACCTCAGCCAATTTCTCAAAGCATCAGACAGTTCCCGGGCATGTTCTAGAAAAGTGCACTCACGACCCTTCGTAACACCCCGAAACTTCAACCTATATGTCTCTGGTTGTAACTAGTACGCCCGCAGAACAGCTTCCTTCAATACCTCATAATCGATGCAAGACTCCCAAGGGCAAACGCATCCATTCTGCCTCGGAGGTCCTTTGCCCACCAAACTAGAGGAAACAAGGGCTGCCCCACTTACCCATCAGGGCCATTGGTGCTTCCCGCTGGCACTTCTTATCAAAACGCACTTCCCGCCCCCCCCCCCGGGTCCCCCGTGTCGGTGACACTCGACTCGTCACAATGCAGTCGGGAACTAATAAATTAAGAAGCAGGGATGATAGAAGACTGATCAAGACCTCGATTCCCAGAGAACAGCGACGTCGCACACTGCCCTGTCGACCTTCACCCAGAGGGACTTTCTCAAGCTCTATGTCGGCACAGTACAATGGGCCGCTTTCTCTTCCTCAGCCTGAAAATCCTAACGCTCCGATTACCCCGCTGCTGCTGCTGTGAATCTTAGCGATCATCAAGCTCAGATTTCGAGATCCCGCTGCTGCCTGAGCTCAGCATCTCGCGCTCGCTGCTGCCTGCTCGAGCTCAGGCCATCATGCTTCGTTGCTCAGCCTGCTATAGCTCCTCACTGCAAATCTCAGACCCCTGTGCTCTGATCCGTATCGAGCTCACGCCTGCTGCTCAGCGCAGAACTCATAGAATGGGGATCGATGAAAATACTGGTGTGACGGGTGCGCAAGTCAAGAGAAAGGATAACAAAGGATCTGAAAAAAAAGAAAACAAAAATCCCAACAAAAAGAAAGAACACGGGAAAGAGAAATTCTCGACAAAAGAAAAAACCGGAAATAAAAAAGTGGCCCACAAAGACAAGCGTATAGCCCACAGTGCTGAAAAATAAAAAAACCGAAATCCTCTCATGTTCACCCAGCCCCTTAACAACTCCACCTTCTGCTGCTTCCTGTACTGTGTCCTCACTGTACACTGATCCGTCGTTCGCATAGTGTCCACGGAAATCCTCACGTTTATAAAAAAGTACCTAAACTCTCATGTAGCACTATTCGCTCAAAAAATGCCTGAAGACATACCTCCAAAAAAAACACGTGCAATACTACCTCCAATGTCCAAACTCACTGCAATTATTTCTTCCTAACAAATAAATCCTGATTAAGGTGTGTCAAAAAACTCGACATTATGAAAGATTCAAAAAGAAAGAAAAAACTCTGGCAAATGCGATGCAACAATAAAAAACAAGGGCACTTAATGATGGAACATATAAGAGAAAATAGGGGTATAACAAAAAAAAAAGGAATAAGTAGATAAGGAAATTATCTGAGGAGAAAAAAGTAAGAGTTACTTACAATAAAAATGAAAGAGTACATAGTCTTGGTTAAAACAAAAAAAGTCAGTGCTCAGGTGCGTTTTAGTTATCTATGGGAAAAGAAATAAAAATAATGTACATATGGATTATAGTAAAAATAAAAATCATAAACAAAAAGATAATAGTTAAACTCAAAACAAAGCAAAAATATTTTTATGCACAAGAAAAGTGATGTAATATAAGTACAAGATGATGAAAATTTGAACAAAGAAGAAAGTAAAAAGATAGTGTATTAATTGAAGGAAAAAGGAAAGGAGGCAAGGAAACAAAAAGTGGAATGATCACAAATATAAAACCAATAAACACCTATAAAACACAAAGGGCAAGGAAGCAAAATCACAAACATAAAAAGACACCAGTAATTCTCATTACAACAGAACACACAAACAAAAATGTACCAGTGAACAACAAAGACTAATAATGGAATAAAGCACAAAAGACAATTATATAAATATAACTAGACCTATCAATTATAATGTAATAGCTGAGGATACTCAATTCAGGAAACTGGGAAATTGAGGGACTGAGCAAGAAAGGCAGAAGTGACACTAGCGATATTCCTTAAGAGAATCCTTAAGTAGTTAATTGATAGTGTTAGATAGCCAGATCACAAGTATCGGTTCTATCCTGGGACCTCTAAAGAAAAAAAAGCAGCAAGTGTGATGGTACAGGCCAAAATCAGTCAACACATGTGCACTCGCAAAGGACGCAACCGAAAAGACCCAGGACCACAGACAAACCACATAAACAAACCGGCGAAGTCGTTGTAGGTATAGCAAACCGTACACACATCGGAGACAAGCTAGGTATTATCCCAGTCTAGCATTAAAAAAGAGCAGAAACACTAAATCATAATGGAGACACACAGAGTTCTTAACCTATACTAACTAAGACCCTCAAACCTATTCTAAGTACATTAAAATCTCTGAGGACGGCGCATGCAATACAATGGGCCGGCTATGAAAACCGTATGCAGAACCCAAGGGGATAAGTAATTGAATAAAGGCAGAAGTATGGGGAAGGGGGAGAAACAGTGAAGGTGGTGATCGGGAGAGAGTATCAAAGGATGAAAGCACAGCGCGCCAACTGTCCT